>CM051031.1:41528693-41576193 GCA_027627225.1 Congeria kusceri
CGTTGATAAAGAAATATTTCCGCTCAAAACAAGTCAGTAAAAGCATACGTAGAAAACGCATTAGCAAATTAAATACTGGAATTATTGTCGTCTAGCCGACAGGTCAAATGAGAGAGTCAATATCAACACCAGTAACTTGATTTTTTAACTACCTAATACGTGTTTGCTACAGTGTAATGTAATGGACAAAGGATACGATATTTAATATCGCACAATGACTGCAAGACATTTCAAATTTCCTAGCAAAATGGTGACGAGAGCAATTGTAATTTCTAGGTCAGAAACTCAATACACATAACTTGTTGCCAATATTCATGTTTTCTCAAATTTTCTAAACCTCCATTTTAAAGCTCAAGCATTCAAATCTGGCATTTCCTATTAACGAAACAATCACAGGGCTGCGCAAATTCAATTAACATCAGCATTTTAAAATTAAATATTTCCTGCTAATTTGCACTGTATAATAAACTGTACTAAGCCACTAGAAAGAGGGCCTCTATCAGAACATATATATCAATATCATGAATCTGTTTTTGTCATTAAATTCTGAATTCCATTAATTTTGTCCGTTATTATTAGTTAACATGTTCAAATTTAATAAAATGCATATACATATATTAAACACATTAAATTAACTTTAACAGTGCAACTTAAATTATTGCGATGAATATATAACACATTAAGATGAAACTCTATTAATGACTTATCTTGTGTTTTGTGTTGTGTTGTTGGACTTGTATTGTGCTGGGAAATCACCAACTCTAATTAGAGCATTCTTGATTTAGAACAATTTCTTAATGACATAATCAAAATTGGTACTCCGAATATTAGCCAACGCAGAAGTATATTTTATAGAGCCTAAGTCTGTTATTTATTCTTAAGTCTAAGAATTGGTTAGTGATTACGGGCCCTGAGGATGAAAAGACGGGTTTCTCTCCTGCTCATTTTTCTGGGGATTTATTATGCCCTAATCTAATGCGAATGTCGGTCGATGTGTCCGTCGGACTGTCGGTCGGTCGGTAACCATATTCGTTTCCACTCTCTAAGTCTACCAGTTTTTATCCACTCTTCAGAAAACTTTATGAAAATGTTTTTGGGCATAATATCTCGGCCTAGTTCGATAATCACTCAAATTACCTCAGGAATTGTGGAGTTATGACTCTTGATTTTCATTGAATTGGCCTTTTAAGCATTTTCCGCACTCTTAGTCCATCAGTTTTTATCCGATCTTCACCAAACTTCATTACATTGTTTGTAGGTATGATATCTCAACCAAGTTCGATTATCAGCCAAATCGTCCCAGCAATTGTAAAGATATTCTCCTTGAATATTAAAAAAATAACCTTTTTTGCTGTTTCCGCTCTCTAAGTGCACAGTTTTGATGAAAATATTTAGTGTTGTTATATCTTCGCCCAGTTTGATGATCAACCACCTCGTCTCTCCCTAGGAACTGAAGTTCATGTCCTTGATTTATATAAAATTGACATTTTTTTTTAGTTTGCACTCTCTATGTCCAACAGTTTTCACCCGATCTTCACCAAACATGATATTTTAAAGATTTTTAACCTAGAGGGGTATAAGTGTTTTATAAACAGCTCTTGCTTATCTTTCATATAGACTTACACCGCAATAAGTTCATTAGTAACATTTTCAGAATTCAAAACAACCCGCTTCTGCATTACGGGAAGCAATGTATTTTGAAACGCTATATAAACAATGCAAAATCACAACCACGGTGACAACTGTTTGATATGAATTAATGTAATACAGCCGATTAGGTTACATATTCTGGTATATATATATTTTTTCAAACTTGTCACATACTTACGCGAGATACAATATGCAAAAACATCCATCATGAAACCGTATCTCGGTAGGTCAATATAAATTGACCCCCACTATGGAAAAGTTAGTTTGGTACCGGGATCTTAAATAGTTAATTTGGTACTTGCTGAGCTGTTATATGCCGTAATTATGTTTTACTACAAAATTATAGACTCATGTCTGATTGACAATGACTTCTTATTTGTTTACAAACTATGGAAGCTTTAAATGACCCGATATGGAAGCGTTAATCGACTCCCGTGATAAATATTTCGAGATGGACATGTCAACATTTTATTTTATCTCGACATATCGTATTATTAAACGGCATGTTGAGAAATGCCAAGACGTCATGCGTATCTGTTTCACATGCAATAGTCTTAAATGTCTGTGCTGTTCGTGTACTCTGCTATTTTGATATACCATTACCCGTATGTTGACATACACCATGTTGACCGATATCATTGTTAAATTGAAATTGTGTAAATCTTTCTCTTAGGTTGAGTTATCCTGATGAATATAGATTATTTCTTCTACTTTTCCAATGTTTTATATATAACAGCCTTTGTTAAACATGCAGAGTTAGATACCATGTCGGATGCGCTTTGCGGATACGGACTGCGGACATATGGAAACGATCGTGTTCAATGTGTTCGATCTTTTGCATCCGCAACGCCCCAATCCCACAATAATTGTCTGTCTGTCTGTCTGTCTGTCTGTCTGTCTGTCTGTCTGTCTGTCTGTCCGTCCGTCCGTCCGTCCGTCCGTCCGTCTGTCTGTCTGTCTGTCATATTGTCAGTGGACTAGGTAACAGCAGCTGGCATGACGCCTTAATATTTTCCAACTTGCCATATATTTATTTTGCACGACTTAAATTAGGACAGCGGACTATGTAACACCAACTGACCTTATAACTGACATTTTAATGTTTCCTAACATGCCGTATATTTACACGTTTTTACGAGATAAAATATGCCACTAAACACGTACATCGGGGGTGCGTCAATTAACGCTTCCATACCTTATTTATTCAAAATGTCTGTATATGCTGGGAAATATTAAACTGTGGCACCTGATAGTGCCGGTAATTATCATTGTGTTATGTGGTTGTATTTTAGTATCGTCTATCAGACGGACATATGAGCAACACAGCCGAAAAGGATGGTTACATTGTGTATTTATAGTCCGACGTATTCGGCGTCAGATACATGAATTTATAAACCAAGCATGCAGAGGAAATATGATAATACATAGGTGTAGGTGTTTCCTACATCTTCCTTTACATCCTAGACCTTATCAATTAACAATATTGTATATAAATACTTAACTTATCATGGTTATAACAATAGCATTCTTTCCCAATATTTTTTGCTACAATTCTTATTTGGAAACAAGATTTAATTATATTCTTCCCACGACATATGTAACAAAAAGCGGTAACTTTTGTAGAGTCTGAATAGGTGTTTGATAATAGATAACGGCAATAACATCATATATCGAACGGATTCGATCATGAACGAAATGTATGTTGACAGGACAAACAGACAAGACACAAAGAAATGTTAACTGCACAAATAGATAGCAAACAAATCACGTGTGTTTAATCGGATGTTACTTTCCAATCACAATATTTTCAGTATGTGTCCTATTTGTTTCTAACTACGAGTCTTTCTCTTCTACAACGTTTTCTCATGTAAGTTACCATGTACAAAAACGTCATGTTATTTCAAAAATAAACTTAATTAAACCAAACAAAGGATAAAAGGCGTTAATTAATACTGCGAAATGTCAACGCCAGCGCAAATACTCCGTCAATTTCATGAAACGCACATGGTATTCATAAAATGTGCAATGTAATGGTTTTAATAAAACTGCGATATCAGCATCTCAACATTCGTTTAAAAGTTGCAACTGAATATGGAAGCGTCGTAGTGCCACAGTATGTATTCATTGTGGTTTTTCAGTATGCAATAATTAGGAGATCCTATTAAAGTTCGAGATAGGAGATTCCCAGACCTTACTATTGTACAAACATAGTTTGCATACATATATATGTACGTACCTGCAACCGTGCCTCTGTCTGTCCGTTTGTCAATCCGTCTAAACGTACATGCTGATATTAAGATAATACTGAGTTGACGTCATATTTAACAGACTGTAAGAATATATGCACCCGTTTGTTTGTTCGCACGTACTTTTTCGCCAAAAACCATACATACATGTATATCCGTCCGTCCGGACGTGTGTGCCTTCATGCGTATGAACGTACGTACTTATGTACAGACGGATGGAGTCATCATTATTATCTCTGCATTAAGAGGGACCTACGATTGTATATAAGCACATACTGACAAAATACGCTCGATTGTCCACACGTACGCTTGTATTTTAGCATGCACCACTGTCTTCTAAAAAAGCCGTACGCACGTATGGACGGAGGCAAGCGTGCATGTACTTTAAAATTTCGATAAGTACCTCCCAGTCCTTCCTATGAACCGATGAACGGACGCACGCCCATGTGCATTTTTATCTTCAAACTATTACTTCGTAATTTCTCAATTGTCTCAATTTGTGTTTCATAATTACGAGTTAATACAATGCAATATTAATACATACTCTGGCACTAGAACGTTTCCATACGTGACAATTGATAGACCGTTAATTTGCTGTAAAGCAGACGCATATTGAGTCATTGGACTGATTTATTATTGTGAGTAAATGGTAACACATTCGCTAGCCTTGCATTGTTAGTTCTACCTTGATCAAAGGCACATGGTTTAAACACAAGTTTAATACAAATGCACTACGATGCATAATTAACATCTAATTCTCGACCTTCAAAAGTTTGTATATGCGAAGTAAGCACATAAACAGTTTTTCGGCAAAACAACTGCACCAGCTGTTATTAGGAATCCATGTCCTGTTATAATTATGAACGTTCTTCTGTACTTAATTTAAAACCTTGAGCCTCTGCCAACGAGCAGAGTCGTGTTACCGCGTATTTACCATTAAATTTATCTGGATATTAAGATAGCGTTTGCTAAAATAGTTGTTTCTGCAAGACATATTATTATAATTAAGTGCCCAGAACTGACATTTGATATATTGTATTGGGGTTGCGAGGTCTTCCGCATTATCTCAACATGAATGTTTTAATTATAATGATCGTACAACGCAAATCTTAACTAGTTAATAATCATGATACCATTTAATTTGTGCGCGAGGTCTTCCGCATTATCTTACTTACACTAATATTATCATGTTAATTATATTGCAATGTAAATCTTATCCAGTTATTATTCGTGACACCACATAAGTTTTTATTCACTGTATAGCATACTTATAATGAGGTTTTAGGCAGACGGCAGTCGTAAATTAGAAATTGTCAAATGAACGAATGATACGTTTTGGTGGGGATCGAGATCACCGTCTGGATCCTGGATGTTTAAAAGATACGTTATAATTGGGAGATGTGGGAATTGCTACACAATGCAGTACAAGGCAATAACGCATGGAGAATGGGATTCTTTAGCGTAGGACTGCCCTGTCCAATTTCATGTTATGTCTCTATAGCACTTTCTTCAGCAGTAGTAACAGCGAAAGTAGAAGTCTATGTTTATCCTGATGTATATGTGTCGACAGTAGTAACAGCAACACCAACACAGGAAGTGGAAATCGATTAATTAAGTACAGGACTATATCATCCTAACACGTTTTCTCTCCTGCTGACACTACTGGAATTTCACATACACATGTTTTATATTTAGTAAATGTATTTTGTTTTAGTTACACTAACAGCAGTATGATCACTAGCAGCAACGCAGTTGTATTAGATTATAATACTATGGTGGCATAGAACTTCCATACGATAAATGGCGTTGGCGAACAGATTCGTGTTACCGCGTGTTTATTATTACATATATCTGGATATTAAGATAGCGTTTGCTAATATTTTTTCTGCAAGACATCTTATTATTATACTCAAGTGCTCAGAACTGACATTTGATATATTTTCTTGGGGTTGCGAGGTCTTCCGCATTATCTCAACATGAATATTTTAATTATAATTATCGTACAACGCAAATCTTACTTACACGAATATCATCATGATAATTATATTGCAATGTAAATCTTATCTAGTTATTATTTGTGATACCACATACGTTTTTATTAACTGAATTTCTGATGTCAGTTCTGTGCACTTTTAGACCTTTTTTGCGTTAAGCATATACATTTATTAAGAAAAAAAATCGCAAACGCTATTATGTATAGGATAAATAACACGAACGTAAAATGGTAACACGAATGTGTTCGCGAACCGAAAATCGTTTTCGTATGGCAGTTCCATGCCACCATATAATACAACAGCATTTGATTATATCGATAATTAATTGTAAAATTACCAGCTATATTAGTCGGTGCTGTAATAATAGCAGCATAGCATTAGTGGTAGTGTTTATATAATAAGTTAGTTGGAGAGATAGAGCAGCAGTAGCAGTAATAGCAGCTAAAGATATGCATGTTTTACTTTTAGTATTACCAACAATGTAAGCAGTAGCAGCAACAGTAGAGAAATGTGTAGATGCATTTGTATTAATAGCAGAAATACAGTAGATTGATGTAATAGTTGATGTATTAATATTTGACAATGAAGCACTAGCAGAACACCATGAGGCTTGTTAGTAGATACATTAGTTTTAGGATCTTTAGCAGTAGCAGCAATAACAATAGTAACATTAATAGCATAAACAGTAGATCTATGGGTCGATGATTAAGCATTAGAAGCAGTACCAGTAGAAGTAGCTGCAGCAGCAGCAACAACAGCAGTAGAAAATCAATCGATTCAACTATGAATAGAAGAATCAGTAACAGTTACTAAATTATCTGTCAAAGTATATATTTGTTACATTAGCAGAATTAGAAGCAACGAAAACAGTGAGCGTTACAGTCGATGTATTAGTAATTACAAATGCATAAATTTAGCAGTACGAGAGGTTAAGTATTATTTATTAGTAAAACTATACAGTAACTGAAACAACATTACAGCTAACAGTATTTTTAAAATACAGCAGTCGTATTTGATGTACAAGGACAAATAATATGCATATTAGCCCTATTATATTCTATCAAATTATAAAATAATGATTTGTGTTTAACCTTTTTATTATGCTAGCGCGCCTTTTGTAGTTGAATATACATTTAGTTTTTCGTTTGAGGTGTTTGTCAAAAGCGTCTAATTGAAGGCCATTGTTCGCTTAACGTTGCTTTTAACTACTGGACTTATGCCATCTGATTCAAATAGGTTAGCGTGTTACAAAATCCTGCATCATGTACACACTGGTTGTATACGACTTGCACATACGCACTTGTCCTAATAACCGTTATGGTTATGTATTCAGTTATCAAATCTGTGTTTGACCTTCGGTGCTGATAAGAACAAAACAAAGATCATTTCAAAACATATATTTTCTAAAGTGGAGTCTGATAACACACCCTGACCCTCGACTTCAAACGTTTCCAGAATCAGACTTAAACCTTAACATCTAAATTCTAGTTAAGTCAAACTTCGAGTCTCAAAAATTAACAGTAGTATATGATTTAAGCGATTTTATTTTTATTTTTCCATCATGTTTCCTAAACTGAACCCTTCGGGCTCGGTTAGGTTGTTGTAAACCTTATTGGGCTTATTCTGTTCATTACATTGTATTATTCCATTAAAATCAGTAAGTTATGTTTTATTTCAAATAACAAAATGTGTACAGTATCATTAATTAGTGATAAAAGTCATGGTATTATTAACTTTGAGAAGCAGCTTTAGTTTACAAAAAGTTTCACAAATAGGCACCTCTATAATGAGTTTAGTCAACACCCAGCAGTCTATTGTTTTGCATTTATAACTACAATTTAGTTTTTGATGTACATAGTAATGGAGCTATAAATGACATTAAAATCTATCACAAGCAAAATAGCATCCAACTGACAACGATTAAACTGTTTCCTTGTCGAACTAATGGAATATCGACAGAAGGCTTTATAACCGCTTAACCTAACATCCCAACGTCAAAAGTTTAGTCGTGTCATTCCATTATTTGTTTGACATCTTTGTCAATGACCTGTTTTAGGGGCAGGACGAATATCCATGAACATATTGATGAACATATTAAGTAACGGAGTTTAAAAGATTCATAATTTGTACAATGTTTTGTTTACATTGTTTATCATTATAAAAAAAGAGCAAAGTCATCAAGCGTTAAACGGTTAACATTTTATGAAAGCATGTACAAATATAAATATTGTATTACTCATTTAGCAATTTGTAGTAATAATTATTATGCATTTTAATCATACTTTTCTCTATCCTTCAACACGGTCAAGGTCTCCCACATCTATCGTAATACTATTTCAATTGAAATTGGTAATTGATCCGCGAGACATTTATTTGAAACAATCAACCTTACGGTGTTCCGTTAGTGCCACTCGTTGTTTCGCATTCTCGACCCTTGGATTACAAGCGCGAAAACGCGATAACACGATGCGAAGTAGCGAAATCACGATGCGAGATTGCGAGGTTACGATGCGAGAAATTAATATCGCGATCTCGCATCGTAATCTCGCGCCCTCGCATCGTGTTTCGCGTTCTCGCCCTTGTATATCCAAAAGTCGAGAATGCGAAAACACGATGCGAGGTTGCGAAATTAATATCGCGATCTCGTATCGTAATCTCGCAATTTCGCATCGTATTCTCGCTATCTCGCATCGTAGCCTCGCGACCTCGCTTCGTAGTCTCGCGATTTCGCATCGTGGTTTCGCAATCTCGATCTGTGGATTACAAGCGCGAGAACGCGAGAACACGATACGTAGTAGCGAAATCTCGATGCGAGGTTGCGAGATTACGATGCGAGACCGCGAAATTAATATCGCGATCTCGCATCGTGTTTTTCGCGTTTTAGTTTGAGCATAGTTCGAAATCGCGAAACAACGATAGCCACATCGTACTCTCGCCTTCCGGTTGCATATGTGCAGGCAAGTCATTTTGGAGGCAATGAATCAAATGGAGGACGAATTAGATGCCACAATAAAAGACATTTGGCAAATTTAACAATAACATTTGAGGAAAATATTAAAATGCAAGACTTTTTATCCTTTTATAATGCTCAATTTATACATTAAAAAACACAACATTTTATTACTTAAAACATTGCCTGTATACATATATTTTTTAACACGTGTATGACTTCGAAATAAATGAAATGACAATAATGTTTTCAACCCATTGCAATACTTCATACGCATGATGTAGTTGAATATGCTCATGACATTTAAGTATTTAAACATTGATCAACATAATTATGTCCCCAGCCACACTCACTGCACTGTACAAGGGAAATCCAACATGTTAGGATACTGCTTCTCAAATGTTAATGGCCCTCTACAGGTAAACCTTGTTTTATAAAGCTTGATTTATAAATCAAAGTGTTCCGTGTATATTTGTCTACTACACTGCTTTATAAACGTTTCTGGAGGTGTACGACACATTCTTGGGATAGAGCATGTTCCATTTCTGTAAACCTTGGAGTACAGGCCCCACACAGAGATGTGATTACAAATATGATATTGTTTGATTACATTTTAGCAGTTTGTATGAGTTTATACTGGTCATCATTTATTAGAATAAAGCTTTTGAATGGCACATGGTCTTGCTTAATAAAATCATAACAATGCATTATATGCTTCTCATTTATTCAATCTGGCTATTCAGCAAATCGCCCATTATTTCTTCTAATTTGGTTAACAATAACACAATCATTATTCTAACATGATCCTCTCTAAATTGTCTATAGGCAAAGAACACAATTATCGTTGTTAAACTACCTATGCTCAAGCGAAAACCCGAAAACACGATGCGAGATCGCGATATTAATTTCGCGATCTCGCATCGTTATCTTGCAACCTCGCATCGTGATTTCGCTACTTCGTATCGTGTTTTCGTGTTCCCGCGCTTGTAATCCACAGGTCGAGATTGCGAAGACACGATGCGAAATCGCGAGATTACGATTCGAGATCGCGAGACTACGATGCGAGATCGCGAGAATACGATGCGAAATTGCGAGAATTCGATGCGAGATCTCGATATTTATTTCGCAACATCGCATCGTGTTTTTGCATTCTCGACCTTTGGACATACAAGGGCGAGAACGCAAAAACACGATTCGAGGGCGCGAGATTACGATGCGAGATCGCGATATTAATTTCGCGATCTCGCATCGTAATCTCGCCATCTCGCATCGTGATTTCGCTATTTCGCTATCGTGTTCTCGCGTTCTCGCGCTTGTAAATCATAGGTCGAAAGTGCGAAATAACGAGTGGCCCGAACGGAACACCGTTCAACATCAATACAAAATATCTATGCATGCTTTTAAATTTTAATCTTTCAAGTTTTTGTTCTCATTTGTCACAATGATGCGATTCAGAAGAGGTAATGGTTATCATTGACGAGTGTGTGGTAAAGGTGGTGATTGTTGTGGAGGTAGAGGTGGTTGTTGGTGGTGGAAGTCCTTGTAAGGTTTAATGTTGAGTTTAATGTGGGGGTGGAGGTGATGTTTATGTGAGGGTGGAAGTCAAGGTTCTGCTTGAGTTCGCGTTTCTTGTGATGGTGGTTGTTGTGAAGTTGGAGGTTGTGGTTTTGTTGGAGATGGAGGTTCTTATGAGATTTAAGGTGGAGTTTATCGTGGTGGTGAAGGTGGTATTTGTGTTGGAGGTGTGGAGGTCTATAAGAGGTTTAAGATGGAGGTTGTGGTCGGGGTGGAGAAAGTGGTTGTTGTGAGATGGAGGTTGGGGTTGTGTTGGAGAAGAAGGTTCTTGTGAAGAGTGTTTTGGGCTGGAGGTAGAGCTTGTTGAGAGGGAAGAAAAGGTAGAGGTTGAGTTATTGTGCGGAAAGGAGGTGAAGGTTTGTGTGAGGATTGAGGCTGTTATGAAGGAGGTGTTTTGGTGGATGGGTTTGTGGTCCTGAAATGTGAAGCTAGTGGTGGTCGCGGAGGTGGTGTTGTGGAGATGATGGTGATTGTAGAGATGGTGGTTGTGGTGGCGATATTGAAGTTAGTGATGGAGATGGTTATTGAAGTAGAGCTGGTTGAGGTGATGGTGGTAGAAGTGTCGGAGATGGTGGTAGTTTTTGTTGTGGCGGCAACAGTAGTGGTTGTGATGGAGCTGCTGAAGTCGGAAGGAGAGGTGATTGTGATGGTACTTGTTTTGGTGGTTGAGGAAGTTTGTGATTGTTGTGTTGGTAGTGGTGGTGAAGGTGGTGGTTGTGACTGTGGTGTTTGTTATTGTGCTGGTTGTGTTGGAGCCGGTGGTTGAAGTGGTGGATGTTGTGGACGTAGTGGAAGAGGTTCTGCTGGTGCCTGGTGGTGTAGTTGCTGATCGTGTAGTTGGTGCTTTTAGTGGTGTAGGTGTTGGTAGAGGTAGTTTTGGAAGGAGTGGTAGACGAGGCGGTGATGTTGGTAGTGGGGGTGGTTGTGGTGGTGGAGATTGTGTTGGAGATTATGGCAGTGTAGTTAGTCGTGGTGGAGATGGCGGAAAAAGGATGGTGGTGTTGGTGGTGGTGAAGTGGTGTTGGTAGAGGTGGTGTTGATGGTGAAGGTGATGACGGTGGTTTGTGATTGCGGGGGGCGGGCTGGTTGTAGTATTGGAGATTGTTGTAGTAGAGGCGTCTTGTATAGAGATGGCGTTGATGATGATGGTGGTGTTGGTGTTGGATGTGGTTGCAAAAGTAAACGTGGTGGAAGTGCTGATTGAGATGGTGGAGATAGTGGAGATTAAGTATGTGGATGTGGTCGTGGAGGTGGAGATTTTTAAGGCGGTGTTGGCGGTGGAGATATTGAGGGATGCAGATGGATGTGGCAGTGGCGGTATCTTTAGTTGGGATTTTTGTGGTGGTGGAAATTGTGGTAGTGTAGATGACGATGGTGGGGATGAGGGGAGTGGTGGTGATGGTGTAAGTGACGGTAAATTAGTAGATATTTTGGACAGGCTGGTGGAAGTGGCCGATGTTGAGGAACATGGAATAGGTTTTTACGGTGATGCAGTTGATGGTGGTGAAGTTGGTGGTTGTGTGGGTGTTTGTAGCAGTAATGGCGGTGAAGTGTAGCGGTGGTGGTGGACATTGTGGTGGAGATTTGGGAGGCGGTTGTTTTGGGTGGTGGAGGTGGTAGATGTGGTCGTTGGGTGGTGGACGTGGTGGATGTGGTCGTGGTGGGGTACATATAGCTTGAGGTGGTGGTTGAGGAGTTGAATGTAGTGGTGAAGGTGGAGGTAATGGTGGAGGTGGTTGTGGTAGAGGTGGTCCTGTTTTTTTTTGTATTTGAGTATTAAAAATATATTAAGAATCACAATATGACATGACATATAAGAATGTATTGTGTAATACATTAAATCTACTATTTACAACAACACCAAACATTTTGTTAGACACATTTGTCATTTATCAATGTCCAATATATTTGTATACATTAATGTTTGCATTGTAGAATATCCAAATCAAAACTCCACAAAAAAAAACAAACAAAAACAACAATCTACAGTAAACGTACGTACTAGATCAGTAAACGTAGCAAATGATATCGCTAAACAAGTGATGACATGTATTATCTACGTGCATGTCCTTGATAGCACGCTCACGGGCGTATCTAAGCTATTTGGTTTGCTTCGGCACTACTTGTCCTATACATGAATAATATTGGAATACAAATCTACAACTGTATGTTTTCTATTGTAAAAAGTATTATCATATTTAACTGTGATACAGATATGTATAAATCCGCAATAAATTAGATCTATATGTATGTATATATATCAATGTAAAACCAAATCCATTTTAAAGCTACTTTTATCCATGTTGCGTCATAAAAATGGTTTGTTGCGGCTTTTAACAAATATTATGCTTACTTGAAATGCCATGACGTGTACAGGTTTTAATTTAAGATGCGAATAAAGCGTGAAAACTCTTTCCATTAACTTATTTTTTAACAATATTTAAATATGTTATAAATTGGATGAAAACATGAATTTCAAAAGTAACAAATATGAATGCTAATAAACAACATAATTTTGTATAAAACAGGTCAATAAAAATGGCAGCGCGGAGGCATTGCTCGATATTAGCCCCGGCAAGTCTCAAATGGCCCCCTCGCGCCACCGTTTACTAACCTCTAAAGCATATCCATCCATAACAGGAACGTAAACGTTTACCCGAGTCTCTGTTTAATGTTAACGGATATTCCCCTCATTATCAGCAAACTTTAACTCGACTATAACAATTGTATACCTGTTTTTAATCAAAACTAAAAAAGAAATCAAACTAACAAGTCCAAATGTAGATGACTTGGTCGGTAAGGAATTCTACAGCATTAACTCCTACCATTCACACCTCTCAGAAGGCAACGTGACTTGGGTATTTACAATTGGCTCTAAATGGCAAGATCACGTGAAATGGAAAGAGGCATATATCGGTAATTTATATTTTGGAACTTCAGAACACGGTTCAGACGTTCCCAATTTTACCGAATAAAATCGGTATGCTTAGCATTGTATACACAACCATTATACTGAGTGCGCATTTGAAATATACTTCTCGTTAAAGTATTGTGGGTAATTAAAAACAAATCCTAACTTACCATGTATTATCTTTTTACTACCAATCAACTTCCATAACTAACACTGCTTTGGAAAGTTCTATTACTACAAACTACAACTGCTACTAAAAATGTTGTGTTTTGTAATGAAGTTGATAATTATAAATGTAATTATTATAATTATCATAAGTAATAATAATAATAATAATAATAATAATAATAATAATAATAATAATAATAATAATAATATTTAAAAAAAACAATAATAATAATATATTTGTAGTGCTTAGCTTAGCAGTGCTTACAGAAAACACGGACGCGTAATTACTGGTATAGACATTTACGTAGTGCTCTAAAAAATAACATTTCATGAATATAACTGTGAGGATGCAGAAGAACATGGGATGATGACTGTCATGGGGGGAGGTCGCGGTTCAGAGTTGACATGGCTACAGTGGTTGTGGTTATGAACCTAGCAGCCATTGAACGCCCATTCATTCATTCATTCATTCATTCATTCCTTCATTCATTTATTCATTCAATCATTCATTCATTCATTCACTCATTCATTCATTCATTCATTCATTCATCCATCCATCCATCCATCCATCAATCCATTAATTAATTAATTCATTCATTCATTCGTTCATTCGTTCATTCATTCATGTATTCGTTCATTCGTTCATTCATTCATGTATTCATTCATTCATTCACTCAATTATCCAATTATTCATTCTCTCACAATCTGCTGCTTGGGTAGCACACTCGCTTTTCACCTAGGCGACCCCCGTTCGATAATGACCAACGCATGAGAGGGTACCATACCGGACAGGTGGTCTTCCACCGTTCACTCATGCTCCTGTCCCCCCCCCCTCTCTCTCTCATCATCTCTCAAATGTAAACAAGTTAAACACAGTTCATATATAGCTGGAATCTTCAGCTATAATTCAAAATGTGTTCCTACTAAATGTGTCTCAAAAACTAAAGTAGAATACAAACAGGATGCACACATTAAGAAAGACTTCGTAAATAACACAGTAGATACATGTGGAATAGTTGCAAAACACATATGATGCAATGTTTGCAACTTTCATGAATCTTCAGAAAGCCATGTTTAAGCGAATAGCCCATAAAGCATAGTTGATAAATAGACGACTACTCGATACCAAATTAATAACTAATTCATAACCGTTAAAGGAAAACGGGGGCTATTTTGATTTTTACACGAGTTAGAGTTTTGTGAGAATTACTATGTGTATTTCGAAGTTTATAAATGTCCTTCCGCGCCGAAGCCTCATTATGTGAGTATTCGGGGGGTTTCCCAGAACCCATTCCTAATTTACTTTTATAGACACATTGAAAGTTGGGACGACGCGAATGTTGAATCATGTTGAATCATAACTGCAATTTCCAGCTATTAACGAGAACTCTTTGAACGGTTCACTTATCCTAAAAAATATAGCGGTTAAACATTCTGTCATAAAATTTGGCTGACGTGCAAAGTAATTTATTGTGCATTATTGTTAATAAACCACAAAATCTAAACGTTTAACTGTTTCAAATAGTATCTAGGACGTTCATATTACATTCTTCATAAACAATGACAACAAACGCCGAATATCTTTTTAAAGACCTGTTTTAATTAAGTTCATTATCACGTTGCATGGGTGACAACATTTTCGTTTAGTTTAAATGAATCATATGAATAAATTTTAGTAGGGAATGTTTATTACTCATTTTATTATTCACGTGGCCATCACGATAGAGTACTGTTTAGCGGTTATTCCGCAGTAGCGGTCGATTTTTACGGATCATTCCGGATATAGTCGATGTATCACGATTGAGGTCGGATACACTAATCATATCAGAAGCTACAACAGGCAAGTTTAAACGCTGAAAGTCGTCGCGACAATCGCCTAGTAGTTAGCATGTTTTTTTATATACATTTTTGACAGTTTTGCTACTCCAGATGCATTATTAGTTGAAAGGAAGTACATTTTAAGACATTTCCAAAGAAACCAACACTATTTTGATAGTATCTCCCTTTAAGGAACTTAAAACACTTGCTAATACGGTTGAAATGCTTGTAACACAGTGTTTGCATTCATGTAATAATTAATATTTTAATATTCAGCTTTTTGTTTGTTGTTTCAGGTTAATATTGAGTTTTGTTCAACACAACAGCTTTTGATCTTCGACAGCGTAATCATCTGTCTCTTTACAGAGTGTCCGATTATGAAACTCATAATGGTCGTTTTTTATTCTATACATGTATATCCAGATAATGTGTGTTAGTAATGAATATTTAATGTTGGAATGTCGAGTAGGACTGATATATTTGTGTAGCCCAAAGAAAGAGAATGCAATTGAAAATAGAACAAAGAATTTCTCTCATGAGGTTTCTTGCCCGACATTTTCTTCCTTTTAAATGGAATTTTTCGAAAGGCTTTAAATATATTTTACTCGTACAGAGTTTTAAGCTGCTGAAAGTTACTTCATCTATATAGTTTCTACACCTGATGGCGTTTTTATTAGTGGCGTACGTTTTACAATGAACCTAAATTAATCAGCTACTCATTTGACACAATAAATATATTCAATTCAAAACTGCCTGATTAAGATAAAACAATAACATAAGATAAATACGTACATAAATATTTTCGTTTAAACATTTACAACCACTGTATTATATCATCCCTATCTAATTGCCCAGACTGTCCGTGATATGCCCAGTGTTACGCAATCAACTACAGTGCCTTCGGCGTTTTGATTTAAATTCAGATTTTACAAATCGGTAACAGTGAATCTCACTACAACACGCCCGTAATTAATAATTAATTTCTTAGTTGGTGTAAGGTGACGTTTCATTAAACTGATTAATTTATGAGCAAACTCTTGCAGAACGAACTTAAGTAACTAAATGTAATTCTACTACAAAAACGTAGGGATCACAAGAGCAAACACGCCGCTAATTCAGGACAGTGCGTGTAAAAAACCTTCTACTGAAGACTGTGCGCATACTTCTACTTTCCAATGAGGACAGCATTTAATCCCTAGTTTAATATTTCTTTATTTGACCTCCACCCCTAAATCTGGGGTATTGCACTATTTTGTACTGGCGCCCTGCTGTGGTCACAGTGCGAGCACGGTGTGGTGATCCTTATCATTTGAAATCAATTCACTGGTGCAGAGGTGTAGAATTGAATTACCACCCATGTGACTGATGCATTCATAGGATTTTGTGTTGCATTCTTTGTTGGATACATCGTGTCACCCATTCAGGGTCTGTCATTGTGCAGTCTAGTGATGTAAAATAATAATCCGATGAAATATATGAAAAAATAAAATTTGAATCACTCAATTAAAATTTACAAAGCTTTTTTGCTAAATCAAGAGAGTATAATAGTAACAATATTTTAATAATTGCCTGATATTGCAAAGTATTTTAAGTGATTTAAAATTGAGCATTACCTTTATAAGTGCGCATAGCCATTGCTCAGTCAGCTGAGAAAAAATAATGCAGATAATTATAAGCGATTTTTTGGTGGCCCAATATACAGATAAGAGTACCCATAGGGAGGGGCCAGATATTCCTTAAACTAAGCCTTTGAATACCTGACAAAGCATATTGTTTTAATACCTTTTATCAGTTGGCTCAAATGTTTCTAAGTGAAATACATTATAATACAACATAAATGTTGACACATGGATTTATAGACACAGCTATTAATAGTAACAACTGCATGTACTGTTTGACCAACCAAGAATTATGAATAAAATCCCGCTCAAAGCAATATCAAAATACATCATCTACGTGTATAATAAATCGTAATACATGTAGATGATGTATATTGTTATGAAATCGATTTTACCCGTGGTTGCTTAATAATTATGTGCACAATTACAACCAATTGGAAAACCGACAATTTGTTTTATACAGTTTACCATTGAGTTCAACAAATAAATTATCTAGGAGAAAGTTAAAAGCTGCACACATCTAGCAATGACATCAGTTTGATAGTAATTTAGATATAAAATGCCAGCTGCTGTACATAAGACAAAGAACATGTATAAACATTTGTCTCTTGCTAATTTTGTTTCTAATGTTATATACATCATATTATTAGTTACACAGTAACCTAATGTTCACTTAACAACATATGCATTATGAGTTAGACAGTCTCAACCAGAATGTAATCGAGTAAGAACTAGATACTCGAACCCCGTTTGGGGGTGTCACCTTTTCAGTCAGTTGAAGTTGTCATGTGAATATTATATAATAAACTGTTCAGGAAATTTTTAGAATACAAACATTAAGAAAAAGAAAGAAACCTGTATAAAAAAACATTTGGAAAATAATACATAAACTATTTCAGTGTGTTGCGCTATGCTACGCATCATCATCATCGTCGTCATCATCATAGTTCTTAAAATTATTTGTCATCAAAAATCAAGTTCAACCAATTAATTAATATCAATACCAAATAGGCTTATGAGTTTATGGGTAGGTACGTTGTTTATTTCCAGCAAGCAAACCCATATGGGCCCAATATGGGCTATAGCTGGGCAAAAAAAATACAATATGGGCTCCATGTGGGTCCAATGGTATTTGTTTGTCCATATCAGACCCATATGTGTCCCAGCAAGGAAGCCCATGTGGGTTCACTGCAAGTATGCCCATATGGGTCCCAGTAAGCTATCCCATGTGGGCACGATATGGGTTTTACCAGGGCTAATATATCTCATGGGCCCAGTGTGGGACCCATATGCATTATCTTGCAACTATAAAACCCAGATGGGTCCAAGTAAAGTAAAACCATTTGGGTCCTTATTAGAAAGCTTATATGGGTCCCAGAAAGCAAGCCCAATGTTGGCTATAGCTGGGCAAAAATACAATCTGGGCCCCATGTGGGTCCTATGTGCATTATCTTGCCACTATACAACCCACGATATGGGTTTTACCTGCGCTAATATACCTGATGGGTCCAGCGTGGGCCAAAACTGCATTATCTTGCCACTATAAAACCCAGATGGGTTCAAGTAAAGTAGACCAATTTGGGTCCCTACTAGAAAGCCTATATGGGGCCCAGAAAGCATGTCCATATGGGTTATAGCTGGGCAAAAAATACAATATGGGTCTCATGTGGGTCCCAAATGATATTTTTGCCCATATCAGACCCATATGGGTCCAAGACAGGAAGCTCATGTGGGTCCACTGCAAGTTAACCCATATAGGTCCAAGAAAGCCACCCCATGTGGGCTATAGCTGGGCAAAAACTACAATATGGGCCCCTTGTGGGTCCCATATGCATTATCTTGCCACTATACCACCCCTGATATGGGTTTTACCTGGGCTAATATACCTCATGGGCATATGAGGAAACTGCACTGCATACAAAACGTTGTTATTGAGGTACGCCAGTATGACCAATATGTAATTAGAGCTGATGGTTCCAGGCGTGTAACCCTGCGTAACCAGATAATTCTACGTAAATACATCCCAATGTATGTAGATTGTCCAGACTGATTGTTGATGCCGACTTCACAGGTCTATGCCTACCCAACTCGAGGCTCCTACTCCAACTTGTAGGCCTAGAACACTGACACTGCGCGTTACCGTCTGTTACGATAACACCTAGGCAGCCCGAGCCAATACAGACACCTGTCGCAACACGTGGCATATCCGTTTCTGATGTACCTTTCAACCTAGACGATCAACCAGATTAAGGCGTGCTCCTACATTGCAGAATGACAATGACATGGAATTGTCTCTGAATCTTGCCATAATGCTATGTTGTGGTTGTTTATATTGTGTAGTCTCTTTTCCCTCATATAGTCGCATTTAAACATTTGAGTTATTTTACCAGAACAAGAGTTATTCTATGCATAACATAGTAAATGACAATTATGTGAAAAAATGAGACTACTGTGTTTTCACTTTACGTGCACATATTTACTTGTAATGTTTACGACTGTGCTTGATATTATGCAACGTTAATTTCATTATGTTTGCAATAGATAGAGTTGTCAATTATATTTAATATTATGTTACTGTAGTGTTTGATATTTTAGTGACTTGAGGACTACATTGTAAGTAAATTTCTTTCACATTCCATCATGCACATGTTCATTTGTAATAGGTTTTCATATGTTCAGCTGTTTCATACTGTTATACGGTACATGTACAATGTTTTATTAAATTAACTTAGTTCTTCCATTAGAAAGGTCTTTTTTTACATACTTACTACCCAAAGTGAGGGGGAGAGATAGAGGATTTTAAATTTTAAATAAAACATTAGTTTAATCTTTGTCTTTTTTTGTCAAACCTTGAGAATTGTTGGTAGATGCCATTAAAGTATACAGCAAATAGACCCTTTTGATCTTTGGAAATAATTAAATGTCATCATGCATTAATACATTTCAACATATACTCTTTAATAAAAATGAAAGTAGGGCGAACGGACCCAGGGCGAGCGGAATATAGGGCGAACGGAACAAAGGGCGAAGATATTTTTGGGCGAACGGACTCAAGAAACATGTTAGGCGTTTTTTATATTAAAACAGACAGGTAAGTTATACAAATTGTTAATAATATATATTATATTTATAAAGCAACTTAAATTTGCGCTGTTACTAGTATTGTGAAAGAGTTGGGTTTTCTAAACCTGATTAAAATTTGTCACACACTTTCGCGAGATAGAACATTGATTTTTGCTATTGTGCATTCAAAATATTGCATTGCTATAATTATAATATTATAATATGCACAATATCTCATTGTTTGCTGCTTTGGCGGTACCAGGGTTGAAGAGAGAGCAACTAAGCAAATGAAGAACATATCTAATTAAGTCCCTCATACAATCCTTGCCCTTGGTCGGAATGCAAACTGCTTTTCAGCAACCATCCACATCCAACAATGGGCTTTCTTTTCGATGAGTTAAATTGCTCTGTAATTTATAATAATTGGTAAAACTGTAATGTAGAAACAAGTTCCAATGATAACCTATATGTTAATACATATCCCTTGCCTTATATACCTAAATTTGCGATGTATCTTGATTCGCATGCATATCATAGACATTATATTGCCAGACCTGGTCTCACGTAAAATATCAAATATTTTGGCTTTTGTAATCAAAATAAATATTAACATTATTGTAACATTTTCTCTGTCAACTTTTCTTATGTATGGTTTAAACAGAAATTGGTTGGTGTTCTGCAAAATGAGGTTGGTGTAAAACGCGTGCGAATCACCATTCAACTAACTAATCAAATTTGGTACTGGTATGTGTCTTTGTATTATTACGAAATGCTAAACATTTTCAATTCCCAATACAAACAGCCGTTTAAATATGTATGTCTATATAGGATTATTTTGCAAACTGATATGGCTGTTGTTGTTTTTTAACTTAAAATTGTAGACCTGATGTTTAGTATAAATAACAATTAAGCATTTATAGTTTTACAAAAATATGCGTGTATTAAGTTCACTTAATGTACATGTAAAGCAGCTGCAGGAAATTTTGTCTGAAATAAATTTAGTTTTTTCGTTCAGAAGCAGTCAACGAAATGTGTTCGCTACAAGTCGAGGATTGCTAAAATTAATATAGATTGAAGGAAAGAAATGGAGTTTGAAGTATTAAATTAATGACTATATTGTTGTCACCTACCGAGATAAATTAAGGGCATAAGTTAAATGTGGTAATGGTGAAGTTCATGAAAAATACAACAGTGCAAGAACAACAGTGCGGGCTTTCCAGAGGTGAAAGGACTTTCAGTCTATTCGTAATGATCACATATAGCATGAAGCGTTGTGCCAGACTGTGTGAAATCGGGATTTAAAAAAATACTCTAGCTGTGCTACTATTATGACCTTATTTCTAATGATAACGCTTTCAGTAATTACTTGAATTAGTTTACAGAAGAATGTGATAGCAAAAAAGAAAGGAAACAAAGGACTTTGTAACAATACAACATGTATTGAGAAGCTTCCACCCCAGCAGATTTGCAAAATAATAGTGATCATTCTGATTTGTATGGGGAAACATTTGTGAGATATCTAAATAATTTCTATTTGCCTGTAAATTACTTTCGCCAATTTAGGATAAAACCAGTTCTCTGAACGAGGTCAAAATGTTCAATATTTTATGAAATTTGCTTACTTTCTGTATCAATGGATATAACCTTGTTTGATTTCTAGCTCGACTGTTAGATGAAAAGGTGAGCTTTCCTACTACCCCTGGCGACGGCGTCCGCGTCTGAATTTGGTTAAAGTTTTTATTCCAAAGTTGTTAACTGCAAAACTACATAAGTTATTTACTTGAACCTTGGAATATACCTATGTCATCAACTCCAGGGTCATCGGCAACATTCTGAAAAACTGTTTTGTATTTTGACAGAGATATGCCCCCTTTTTGTATAGATTTTCTGGTTAAAGTATATATTCAGAAGTTTTATAGCTTGAAACTAAATAAGTTATTCACTTGAAACTTCAGATGTACTTTTGTCATCGACTCCAATATCAAGAGCTACATTCCCCATTGTATTTTGCAAGAGTTTTGCCCTTTTTCACATATATTTTCGGATTAACTTTTTTTATTCCAATGTCTAGTAACTTCCAAACTTGATAGGTTCAACAATCCCCAATAACATAAGGTTGTCACTTGAAACTTGGATTAATTTGATGAAGTAATTGCCCCACTATAAACTCTGTTTTGTATTTCAACAAATGTATGGCCCTTCCACTTTCCAAAATATATACGAACTGAAGTACTTCGAAAAGTCGATTGCGCTGTCCTCTGACAGCTCTTGTTTATATATAAGTCAGTGTAATATACTTTACCAGAATAATTAATAAATGCATTATAGTTATAAGTTGTTCCTTGTGGATAAATAAATACAAAATGAACAGAACTGGTTACTGTTCTGAATATGATATTGAAAGAACTATTTCAGCAGCTGCATATATAACTTCCTGCTAAGGCCAAAAAATGTGTTTTTCGGGGTACGGTCTCAAAAAAGTTAGGTACGGTCGGGATTGATTTTTTTTTAAAGACACATTTCGGTCAAAACCATCGAAAACAAACTAAAATCTGACAAATATGGCTTTCATGGAAAAAGAGTGTCGCTAAAAACTTTAGGGTCGAGGGTTTGTCGTTAAGTAGGGTCGGGTTGCCCGAAACACATACTTTTTTTTCTTTTGGCCTAACGATTTTAAACGCTAGTGTAGTACTAACAAGAATCGACATATTTTATGTTGTTTTTCTTCAAGTTGAGAATGCGTTGACTGTTTGTGTCGTTCAAGATAATATTATTAAAATCATATGTAATCATTTACATATGCGCAATAAAGCAATTTGGTAATAATTGTATATTGAACATGTTTTGAAAATTGCAAGTTTCATTTTTGCTGTACAAAAATGTTTAAATTTACATGCATGATTCAATACATAAATTAAAATGTTTGCCTAATCAGCCAAAGGATTCTACGGGCCAAAAAAATAATTGTTTAACATTTTGGTGTTCAGCTGGGCTTTTTCTCATAATAACAGGAATGGGTACTGACTTTTAACTGTTATTGTTGTTGTTGTTTGTTAATTAAAGGGACCTGTTCACAGATTGACGAATTGACAATTTGTCAACTTTTTGTTACCGATTCCAAAAATATAAGAACAGTGTACAAACGGGAGCAATATAACACTACGGGCCAAGAAATACACTGTAAAAACCGTTTCGTTTATGACTAATCATCAGTTAAAATTGATACAATTATAAAGCATTTGTAACGCTAAATGATGGAATAATTTGGAGTGTTTCTGTTGATTTCGTTGAAACTGTTGACATCACGTGGAACACTTACATAAAGTAAATAATTCACGATGAAATACAGACTTCGGAATGGCCGAGTGGTTAAGGCGATCGCCTTTTTTATACGCAGGTCCCGGGTGCGAACCACGGTGAGACCAATTTCGAATTTTCTTTTTTTTTTCTAAACACTTTTCTTGTTATTATAATTAATTTTTTAGGTGCGATGTTTAAATCTGTCAAGTTAATACTTTAAATGGCATACTTCAAAAAATGCGAAAATCTGTGAACAAGTTCCTTTAAAACTTCAGGGAATACCAGCTGGATCTAGACAATGTTGTTAGCCAGTTTAGTTGTTGTCGCAAATCCTTTTTGTAATGTTTCAAAACCGGATTGAGGTATGTTTATAAACAAACTTAAAAGTAATGTTCACTTGCAGTTAATATTTACAAGGCAATGCTCTATAGATAACTTACTATGCACACTTTCATGTTGATTTTAACATTATATTAGATACAATAATACATAATTATTTGTTTTTCGTAATTTGCCATTACTTAAGTTTTGTATTAAACTCTATCTTTATTTTAATACGCACCCTTTTTAATCACAAATGAGGACATATATATAATAATTACAAGTACATTATGCAAGGTACATTAAACATAATTGTAGATATCGATATGCTTATTTGAACATCTGTCTTACATGAGGCATTTTGTGTTCTTGTGTACTATTATTAAAATATTATGTTTTGTCAAGTTTACCGAATAGGAAAAATAGCATGTTTTACAACATGATGTTAAGTGTTTTATTATCAATACATTAATAACTGACCCCAACTTAAAGCTTTGATGATATGGACAAAATTATACTCCAAATAATATGTCAAGTGTTGGTTTTTGTAAAGCTGCATCTGACAGACATGTGATCGTTAATAACAATACATTGTTAGCAGGACTACAGACTGGAAAGGTACTTGTGGCCATTAACAGCCTATATTTATATTGTCCTGTTCCTGAAGTTGGACAACCATAGAATGTTACAAACAGCTTCGCAACAATTACCTCTGTATAAGTGACAGATTATGCAGATAATCATGTTTGGACTTTTTCAGTAAAGCTTTTATTCCGGTTTTCCCTTAGGACCAATCTCTGATGCAACCAAAATGGGACCCATGCAATTCCCGGTTGTACTTTCTGCGATGGGGCCCATGTGGGGCTCCCATCAAGGTCCCATTTGTGTTTGCCCATAATGGACCCATGTTGAGACCACACACGGGTCCAATGGTAGACCCATATTGTAACCCATATCGGACCCACGTAAATCCCGGTTGCACTTTCTGGGGTGGGGCCCGTGTGGGTCTCCCATCAAGGTCTCAACTGTATTTGCCCATAATGGTCCTATGTTGAGACCACATGGGTCCCATGGTGGACCCATATTGTAAACCATATGGGACCCACGTAAATCCCGGTTGCTCTTACTGGGGTGGGGCCCATGTGTGTATCCCATCAAGGTCCCATCTGTGTTTGCCCATTATGGTCCCATGTGGAGACCACATGGGTCCCATTTTAGACCCATATTGTAACACATATGGGACCCACGTAAATCCCGGTTGCACTTTGTGGGGTGGGGCCCACGTGGGTATCCAATCAAGGTCTCATCTGTGTTTGCCCATTATGGTCCTATGTTGAGACCACATTGGTCCCAAGGTGGACCCATATTTTAACCCATATTGGACCAACCTTAATCCCGGTTGCACTTTCTGGGGTGGGTCCCATATCGGTAGCCCAAACGGAACACATATGTAAACCCTCAAGGGGCCCATATGGGTCCTGTCTGGGCTTGCTTGCTGGGTTATTGTTACTTGTGAATATACATAAAATAGGAACGATTAAATTGTGAAATACAACAAGATAACACATAAGTCACCAAACAAAAAGCATACAAAATTAAATACACACAACAAAGCAATATGTATGAGAAAAAAAGAAAAGAAACAGTAAACATAAAATAAGTGTTGCATTTTAGTATAACATGGATTATAGTAAAGCGACTGTACTAAGTCTATCTCGACCATAGTAACAATAATTGAGAAATGATTATTTAAATGTTTCTTGTTTGTGTTTGACATGTTTTCCGAACAAAACAAAGGGCCAAATTATAACTGGTAAATTAAAATTTTACCTATTATTTATTAATTTCACAATCTTAAATATATATTCACGGAGATACGCAGTAACTTAAACAATTGAAGTAATTTTATTTTCTTCATTTGTCAACATTAGCTTCATTAAATAGTTACATTGTATTTAAATGGTAAATTGATTAACTGACTACAACCAACTAGCTCATCAACATCTGACCATCAACAACGGACACTTGATTTCAAAAGCCCACTGGCTTATTAATATCTGGCCAGTAGGGTGGAGCTTAAAACATCAAAAAATTCAAAATCAATTTTTTTTTCAAAGTCTTACCCCCCAAATATGTTCTTTATGATATAGAAACACTGTATGGAATGTTTGTACAATAAATGCCTATGTTTAGGGGTAGCTTAAGTGCCTCAAAGATTACCATATTTATAAAACAAAATACAACAAATTACACGACTTTTACGAGTATCACTCTAAATTTATTTTGAACAATTTAGTAATTATTTTGAACACAGTAGAAGTGTTCTGACAACTTATTTTAATAAGAATGTGGTCTATTTGCTGTATACTTTATTGGCATCTACCAACAACGATCAAGATTTGAAAAAAATACAAAGATTGAACTAAAGTTTTATTTAAAATTTAAAATCCTCTATCTCCCCCCCCCCTCACTTTGGGTAGTAAGTATGTAAAAATCGAAGTCTGCTCTAAATGACAGAACTAGGTTAAGTTAACAAAACATTGTACATGTATCGTATAGCAGTAGGAAACAGCTGAACATATGAGCAATTATTACAAATGAACATGTGCATGATGGAATGTGAAACAGGCATCTGGTGACTGGTAGTCCGACTAATTTGGGGAGTCATAGGTCAACTGATATCAGATGCTCAGGTTTGTGATCAGCCCGGATGTGCCCCTTGTAGCGACAGGTGTCTGTATTGGCTCGGGCTGGCTAAGTGTTTTCGTAACAGACGGTTACGCGCAGTGTCAGTGTTCTAGGCCTGCAAGATGGAGTAGGAGCCTCGAGTTGGGTAGGCATTGACCTGTGAAGTCGGCATCAACAATCAGTCTGGACAATCTACATACACTGGGATGTATTTATGTAGAATTATCTGGTAACGCAGGGTTACACGTCTGGAACCATCATCTCTAATAACATATTGGTCATACTGGTGTACCTCAATAACAACGTTTTGTATGCAGAGACAGTTTCTTCACGTATTGCATGTGTCTGTTCTGAAGAGCCTCTTCTCTTGCCATTGCTGTGAAACACCACGTCTCATGAACATTGTACTTGCCGGGTGGGAAGGGTATAACATCCCTGATAGATTTGCCAAAATTACACAAAGCTGGGAAGAGTTTTGTGATCGGATCTGGTGTGTGCATCGCACGTAGAAATCGTTGAAAAATATGATGGTTAAAAATAAACAAATCTGCATCAAAATAGTTGTGCCCACAACATGAATACCACAGCCCCCCCCCCTCTACGCATGTTAGAGGCTACGCATCTTATTAGCGTCTGCATCTATGCTATTTTTAGATTGATTTACACATATTTCCGGAATACGCAAGAATAGCCAGACGAGTAATAAATGTAATAACAGTTGAGTTCGTTGTTATTGACAAGTTTCGTCTGGTTACAACTAACATTCAAACACAAACAAGACAAAAAAAGAAATCTCAGCAAATAGCTTTCAGAAAAAACTTCTTTTCCAGGAAAAATCCAATTCATACTATGTAGAATACTTAATAAATTACTAATGAAAGCATAGTTTTTACAGGTCTTACTATCACGAGGTTATACGCCGTGGTGACTATTGTAAAATTAACGTTTCCAAAAATCAAGGAAATAATCAGTCTGCACTAGAACCTATACAAATATATTGACGACAGTATTAATCAAAACGAGAATAACATCAGTTCTAATTGCTCGCATACAAAATGTTAGAATTTGTATTGTGCACGAAAAAGATTTCGCAATAAACCGACGCTTATATATAAAGTTGTATGACTTTTGATCTTAACGTTTAATTACCTACATTTAGAAATTTGTCAACATATAATTTTATTATATAGTAACACACTTATGTTTATGATAAACAGTAAATTTTCATGAAATTTAAACACATTTTCATAAAACAAACAAACTGGGAAACAATTCGCGATATATTCTGGCAGCTTTCGTTAAAGTATTGTCAGGTTATCAAGAAAGTCAAATCATGGCCCTCTGTCGGGGCTGTTATGCTAAGTCTTTAACTTTTCGCGAAACCAAGGTTTTCACGAAAAGTCAAACTATTTTTTTAAAGAACATTTAAACACTTTTACGAAAATAAGAAAAATTTGCGAAACAGCTTGATATCAAGTTGCTGTCGTGTGCATTTGAGGGCACTAACGATGCATGTTCCATTTCCAATTGCGACCGTAAATAAAGTGGAGAAAACAAATCTGCTTATTTTCCTGAAATGATGACAACTATTTTTGAATTGTCTTGCAAATTACACGAAACTTATCTGGTTGTCTTACGCAGAAGTTTGCTGCCTGTAGAATTGACCTCAAATTATATAATGTAAATTAATCTCTTATTAAATGTTGATCTTGAGAATGAGTATTTGCTTGGGCAACTGGGCCTGTCCTGTCCTGACACTGAATTATTACTGTATTATCAATGGATGTTATTTATAAAGCTAAAAAAAGCCTCGGTCACAACCGCGTTGCGTCGACCTATCGTCGGGCTTTCGTCGAGGTTTTTGTCAAAAACGTGCGTCGGACCTACGGCGCCCGTGCGTGTTTTCCTCGATCGCAAAGGTGGCCGCAACAACCGCAACAGACATTAGCGAAAGCCCTTAAGTTGATGCGTCGGCCTTGCGTCGATCACACATTCTGCGGGCACCCTGCGAACATCGTGTGATGAACATACAGGCACTCTACGTATTTTGCTTCGAAATTTCCTGTAGCAAGCATGCAAGGTGCACTTGCGGACGCCGCACGACTTCCTTGTGTAGTACTTAGAGAGAGACAGAGAGAGGGTCGAGCTGCAACAACACTGGTCCTGCTTGGTCTGTCCGCAAGATTCTGCAGTAACTACCAGATCTTTTCAAGACTGTCAGATGCACTAACTTATACAAGACCCTTCGCTGCTAATGTCCTCTCGGGACATCTTCTAAGCATTAACTGTAAGTTTCGTCAATTTAGACACATATGAAATCATCTATTTTAGTTCAACTGCTTAGTAAAAACAGGGCCTTCTACTTGTGATATGCGGTGAGATCTTGTTATATAATGGAATAAACCTTTCAAATGCGAGATACATTTTCTATGTGCAGTTTTAAAGGGACGTATTCACACATTTTCGTATTTTTGAAAAATATCTTTACTTCAAAAACCAAAGCGTCTGGAATAATCTAAAACAAATATTATTTATAAAAATGACGTAATTTCACAGTTTTGAGCCCGGCATCGATGGCGGAACGTTTCATTTACTGTATAAAATCGAGACCCCAAAAAGTAGTCTCTCACTCTGAGTGATATAGGTATATGCATCAATGATATTTTTCTATATTTCACTACTTAGCATTAAACAAATATCTTATTCATGAGTGTTATTTCTCTTGTTTGTAAAAAATGAAGAATTTCTTTTTAGGATCTAAAACAAAATTTTTGAAAATTGTCGATCTGTTAATAGGTCCCTTTAAGGCGAAGTCAAACACACGTACTTTGTTTTTCGGCATTAAGACGAAATCCGTTTCTTAACTATTACACGGATGAAATGAAGATAAAAAGTATGTGTTCCTAACATTTATTAATGACTAATAACGTTTTGTTGTAAATTACATGTGTACGTTAATGGATTTAAATGTATCATAATGTAGTATTTAACTCGACGGCATTAACACGTATTATTATATGACCTATAAATGAACGGCTTCCCATTGGTCCACAGCATGACTGGCAACATTAAATATATCTCATATTCAATGGACTTTTCGGTTTTTCCCAGTCATATTCAATGGGCTAAAAATAGCTAGCGTCGGTACCCGTTTCCAGACGTTACGATAATGTTTGCAAAAACGCAGCCTTGATACATTAAGTGACGTCACTTACAACAAACAGTTCGGTTTAACAATAACAACGACTCTATTTCGGAATTCACGTCATTTCAGTATAAGTGCTTTTGCGCACATTTCACCGTTTTTAACGAAAAGTGCGTGTAACGTCAGTAAAAAAAACAACTGATAATTTATAATGTAATAATAAAAAAGTTGTTGACTAGAGGGCCATAGAATATGACTGATATTCACTGGCATAAACACATATTGACATCTGCTGCGCCTCGGTCAATATGACTTTCTACAAGTGAATAACATATATATTCAATGGCCCTCTAGTCAATAATTGTATATTGTTCTGCTGAACTGATTATGGAATACCTTTATTAATTTATACTAAATTGGTGAAATGATGACTGTGACATTTTTACTGTTTTTATTCATTCGTAAACATGTACATTTTTTTTCACTTTCTCACTATCCTTCCAATCGATATACTTTTTATACGGTATTCAAGCTTGTATGTTTAAGTTTGCTTCTTTTGCAGTATTAAGTCGACGTACACGATTCGTTATTTTTCAGTATTAAGGAGAAATGCCTGTCTATTAACGTGCTTCTATTGCAGTATTAAGGCGACGTTCATGGCAAGATTCGTTATTTTTTAGTATTAAGGCGAAATGCCTGTCTGTTAACGTGTGGGTTAAATAATGTTATATACACAGTGCATACGTATTAGTTTCTGAAAAAAAAATCGAGAAGCTGAAAATACGAAGGGTATTTATTCTTTAATAATAAGAAATATTGGCCGGCTTCAACCTTATATTGGTGTTTCGGTCACTGATTCTATCTAACTCATATTAGTACGATCGTTTTAATGAATCCGATCGTGATACTATTTCCTCTTTTAGTGTTTAAATTTTGAACTGCAAATTAAAGAGGGGCATAGTTATTTTATGTCCCTTTAGTTACCCACTAATAAAAACCCGTTTTATATAACATAACTAAACGTCGACATCGACAAACACAATTTCTCTTATCGAATAATACAAATATATATGTTCTGCCAATACAAGATCCGTTTATCCTACAGCAACGGCTACATTTGGTTTTGAATGAGTCATCAGAAGATCTGTATAAACGCTGTGTAAGGATGTATATAATAGCTCGCTGCGCAGAGAAGAATTATATTAGTTTAAAATTTCTCTCTTTATACACATTTCTGAACATCTATTATTATCAACATTATTTATAATATTGTTTTTTTAAATATACTGCCATCCTGAGAATCAATGGATGGTTTTACATTATAATTTTCGTACAAAATCGTGCAGTCTCAATTTAACAATTAACTTACTAATTAGACTTATTGTAGATATGCTCAGTAAGATGTCAATACCGTCATGACAAAACTAAAACAAACTATTAATCAGTTTGAATTGCATGTATGTACATTTAATAATAACAGGCAAAATGCAATTCATGACAATATACCCACGACGAGGTATTTATCAATCATATATATTTGACTAGAATTGTTTGATTGCTTGTCTTTCGTAGTTTTCTATAACGAAAATAAGTTGTTATGTGAATTACATATTTATGTTAATGGTTATTTTTCTTGCATGCAATATTAAGGGGAAGTCGAAGATATGTTTTTTTTTTCGGAATTAAGACGAAGTAAATGCAAGAAAACACACCATACAACCTCTGAGCTTGTATAAACTAGGAAACATTTAAAACTTTAAAATTATGTCACAAAAAATGTAGTTTGTTTATAATTAGTTAAATTGTGTATGTTTATGTTTAGAAAGATTCACTTCTATGAGCAAATTAGGCGGAAAGAGGGAACCTCAAGGCGAATTAAATTTGTCATGTAGTGTACTGGAAATTATATAAAAACACGAGCGACTTTTATTCACTTTGACAAAAAAACCTTCCTGACGTTAAACAATCGATACAGGTTGTGCAAAAATAACTGCGTAGTGTTATAATTATCATTTGTTACGTTTAAGTAAAAACCGACACTTTTTGTCAAAAAAGCGAATGGCGTTTCTTAACTATCACGCGGATAAAATGATAAATCATAACGGTCCCTAATATTTATCAACGACATATACGACATGTTTTGCTGTCATAAAATAACTATTTGGTGTACAGTACGAGGTTTGAGAATTATTTGTTTCATTATACAGTTAAAAACTCGAAACCGAAAGTTCATTTTTGCTGAGTTACGGCGTATTATGAATGCTACTTTTGCAGTATTAAGGCGAAGCACACGATTCGCTATATTTGCGTACTTAGGCAAAGCAACTTTCTTTTAACGTACATGTTAAATAATGTCATATACAAATTAGTTTTCGACAAATACTTTTGCCTTGAAATTTATAACATTTTTATAATTGTCTCAACTTGAGATATTAAAGCATATGAACTGAAGCGCTTATTCCATCGTTTCGCGTTGCAAACGCTTCATAAGCGTCACAAGATTATCAATAGTTCAGCGGTACATAGAAATGTATAGGTACAGATCTTTAACTAAGCATAACTTTATTATCGTTTAAAAGAATTATTAGGATGAACAGATGAATAAGATCTGTGTCCATCTCAGGGATATTGATTTTTAGGGGTAATAAAACAAGGGCCATACAAGTAGAAACTGAGGGTTAATTAAGCCCGATTCCACATCAGAGTATTCGCAATGTAGTTTCTTACCAATTTCATAAATAGAAGATCACACAAACATTTAATTAAACTTCTTAACATGTTTAAATAATTATTTGGTGTACTTTCAAATACAACTAGGGTTCATGTTGTTAAAAATATCCACTTTGTCTGTTAAATCCAATTAAAGAATAAAATCTAGTCTTTATACGAGGATTTTTGTCACATGTCTTAAACTATCATCACAACAAATAGGTAAATAAGTTGGATTGGCGTATATGCCTAAATATGTTTGATAAAATTGTAATATTAAAAATGTATTTATGAACATATTTATTTTGAACGTTGAACTCCATTGAAATGTGAAATGCACACTGTTTATTGTATATTTTCCATTATAATGTTTCTCTGTATTTATTTTTGTTTCTTTAAATTTTCTTCAGATTTTACTATTTTGCTATACGGATTGTTTTTGTTTGATTTTCGAAGTTTTTATAATGACCATTTTCAAGATTAATTATCTTATGACATGCACTAAATATTCGTGTGTGCCTGTTAGCTGTAAGTGCTCTGAAGCCATTTTGAAGAAACATCATCTGCTGCAAGTTTGACTCTTTTTAAGCTATGGCCTTACAGAATTCTGAATATTTTGACAAACATTGCTGCAATGTATTAATTTAAAACAGTAGTTTAGAAAATCGAGAGCACGCATCGTATCACCTTCTTTTGACTCAGTGGGCCACGAAGCACTAACAATCAATTAATTCTAACTATTACGCTTCGTCAGTTATTCTGCAGATTGACTTGTTAACTGGCATGTATATAATTCCGTTATATAAACAGCTTGAAAACATTTGTTTGTTTCTTAAAAAATAATTTTTATTATGATGTCGTATACTATTGAATAAAAATCAACATTATTAAGTTTAAAGGAGGGAAATTGAAGTTACATTCAAACAAATGATTCCGTTTAAAAACATGCACTCATGAAGTACATGTTTTACTTTCTTTTTTCGACAACAACCTTTCTGCGCTGTCAGCGTTTTGCTTTTATAAATTCTGAAAAGCATGAATGTTGTATAACATAACATTACCTCTTCAAATGAAAAACATGTAAATAACAAATAGGCATGTCTACATTTCTCATTGAATTTTGCTGAAATGATTGCTTTTTTTAATCATTTTATTTTGAGTTTGGAGTTTCTTTCAGTTTAATCATAAAATATTTTGATGTACAGTTATCGTCAGGGAATCGGGCGGTGCCTGTATATATACCGACCGGCTCCCGTTTTGTCGGGCTGCGGCCGGCCGATTGACATTGACTTACTTTGACTGTTTACCTTTTGTCAATACATTTTTAGTTGCAGTCATCTACAATCCTACGCGGCTACCGTCCAATTCACATATTCACCGCACGGGCGCTGCCCGTTGCTCGAACAGCTTGTTCCCCATGTCCCCATGTCAGCCAAAGAAAAATGTTTGAGTTTGAGGCCACGCGAGGCAAAAAATATATAAATCGCGAGGCGCCTTTCAGATTCATAAATTGCCGATGCTTTATCGTTCGTGACCTACGCATTAGTTTTGTCATCTGTGACAGAATGTTTGAAAATTGTCAGTTCGTCAAGCTGTGAAAAGGTCCCTTTGAGTTGACTCTTTAGTTTGATTCTTTTGGTGATTAACAGCCGAAGAAACGTTGTTTGCGGACATAAGGCGAAACAAGTTTTTTTTTCCAATATCAACAAAAATTGTGAAACTTCTTCAAAATCCCCTTTATCTGGTCTTTTAGCATTGTTTTTCTAAAATGGCTGTTATACTACATTTTGTACTGTTTTTTATATTCAACAATGTCAAGTTGTTCATTAGAACTGCATTTGTATATTCATGCTTGTTTTGCTTTTATGCAGTATTGATGCGAAGTAAAAACTATGTTTTGGACGGAATTAAGGCGATTTAAGTTTCTTCATAGAAAATGTAACGGTTGTAGCATACTTTTACCGAAACATGTTAGTTATTTACCGAGCCCGCAATGTGACCGACCGTTGGTATGAGGCTGATTTGCATTTACACTTTTATTTTCTTGCATTGCAACTCTTTAAATTGTGCTTTGTCCACAACTCGTAAAATATATATGTTCATGTGAATTATTTGGATTTCCATCGTTTCGTGTTTTTTTAATGATCTTAATTTTATAATTAGAACCGCAGTATAATAGGAGTTTACGATTTTATTAATTGTATCATACATACTTACTTTTATTTAATGTAGGGTCTCTTTCCTTCTTTTACACAATTATATGGCGCCCTACGGTGCTTTGCATCATTGTTTTTCTTGTACCATATTTACCCATAAAGTGGCAACTTTCCGCAATGCTGATGCCATGGAAGTTTCTTAGACGTCACGTGATACTTGTTTAGCGTGTATGTCGTTTCAACTTTAGCGCTTTCATATTTTTCTTGTGCGCGATCCAAATTTGCAAGCTTAATGTGCAATGAGTAGCGTGTGTATAAATTAAAACTAAATTTCAATATTTACCTACTTACTATTTATTATACTTTTTATTCAATATTTACTTATTTACTATTTATTTTTACGTTACTTATTGCACGGTAACCTTTCATATTAGATTATGCCCACCAGTTACCGTTATATTTTATTTAGTTAATACCGCAAAAAAATAAAACTCTCCGAAATATGGTATAAGAACAAAATGATAACATACACATGCAACATGTGTGCTTGTATCAACTTGGAGTTCGTATCAGCTCGGACACATTAGGCCGAAAATGAAATATTGTTTGATTCCCCTCCCGCGACCCATGCTAATGAAGGGTGGGTTGGTAGGTCGGAAAAAATATGTTATTTGTAAACACAATAAGTCATTTTCATTCATGTTTTCCTTATGTTCGAAATGTTACGTTAAATTATTAATTCTTAATAATTTCGTTGTAGTAGATTCATAACGTTCTGTATATTTACGTAATACTATGTTCTAAATACGTTACTAACAGCGCTCTGCTTTGGATGCCCGGCAAATTGCAACGTCACGCTATTACTCCTTAGTTTTAACAGGTTTTTATTGCTAACGTGCTTGTTTTTAACGTATGTTATTGTTTGTTAAATTTTGATAAATTATTGTTAGGTATTTAGAACATAGTACTACGTAAATAAGCAGAATGTTATGAATCTGCTACAACGAAAACATTAAGAATTAATACTTTAACGTAACATTTCGAACATTACGAAAACATAAATGAAAATGACTTATTGTGCATACAAATACAATATTTTTCCGACCTACCGACCCACCCTTCATTAGCATGGGTCGCGGTAGGGGAAACAAACAATATTTTATTTTCGGCCTAGAAGGTTGACTAATCAATATTATGTATACAAGTGAAAATTATATGATGCTTCATTTTTATCATATTTTTGACAAGTTAATCGTTGTATGGTGACATTTTTTGGTTTGTCACCAGTTATTTTGTAATTACCGCAACAACCCGTAATAACATTGAACATTCTAGAAATGATGGCGTATATAGACACAAACATACTGCGTCATCATCAGGAATATAAGCTGAACTATTTTAAACCGGATAATAGCAGAGCTGATACTTTAGTTATCATTTCAAATCGATGGAAAGTTGTCATGTGTACTGCGTATACTTTCTAATTGTCATTACCGTATGTGCTGAGAAATAAAACTGTTGTTACATAGTTATTGCTCATTGAAGCCATTCACCTTCATGCATGGTCCTATCTAATATGAAAGGTTTTTAATGCTTGTAAAACAATATTTCTTGCATTTTCAAGTGAATTGTTTGCTAAAGTGTCATTACCGAAACGGTCATCTTCGCAACGCTGTTAAAATGTGGATAAATAAAACATCATTGATTTAAGGCTCAATTCATTAAATGGATGTTTTCTTTCAACATAATGAGTTAAACATTAATAAAAAGTACATATATCCATTATATTTGACTGTATTTCATAGCCGATATCATTTCCGCAACGGTATGTTATTACCGAAACGAGTTGTCATTACCGCAACGACATAATTTACCTACACTATTTGCAAGATATATAGAGTAAACACAATACATTCTTGAAATTATGATAATCAAAATCAACTACTTTAGAAATGCAAAAGTATATAAAAAGCAGTAAGTAATTATAATAGCTCCTTTTAGCATTTATTCATAAATATGTCGTTTATTTTTAAACAAAATAAAAAAAAACACGAACTAACACAGTATTTTTGTTTTAATATTGCATATTTTTATAAGCAATAGAACATTACTATGTGTTAACATGATGCACAATTAAAAATGACACTTTCGTGCAAATCCAGCTAATTTTTGAACTTTCTGTCATTTAAACTGACCAACAAATATAATAATGTCCTAATATTCACCAAATATAGTATTGTTTGGTATTTTATTGCTGTGTTTTTTATTATTATTGTTCATTAAAAGTATGTATTATGTGAATTATAATGTGTACGCTGTTGAGTACTGTTTCATCTGCAGTATTAAGGCGAAGTCTAATACATTTTGTACGGCATTAGGGCGACTTGCCTTTTTTACCATTTACACGGATTAAATGATGGTTTCTATATATTCATCAATAACAGATATTTGACATTGTGTTTGCTGTCATAAACAATATTATTTGAATTTCATTTTTAGATTTGAGTTGTTTTTTTTTTCATTGTGCAGTGTCACACTAAAAGTCGAAAGCTCCCTTAAGTAGAGTTATGGCGAATCATGATTTGCTACTTTTGCAGTATTAAGGCGAAGCACAAGGATAGACATTTTTAGGCAAACTTCCTTTCTTATAACCTGCAACGTCGAATGATGTCATATACACAATACATGTTAGGTTTGATAAACCTTTCCACTTAAAAATACTTTTCAATTTTATACAATTTAAAATCATTCAAACGAAAGCGTTCAATCTATCATTTTTTTAATTATTGCTCGTATTGTCATCATGTTATGCATCAACTGAGCATTGAAATAAACTTGTGAACTTGTACAATGGCTGTCCGGAAAGTCCGTTCACAACCTAATTTATTGACATGCTCTTTGCTATGTATTATTAATTTTTGTATTTTCTTAAACAACACTATATCGTTACTTAACACATTAAAAATATTTGTTATGCATTGATAAATAGAAAACTGGTATTGATTTGAGTGTATACACATTCACATCTACGGAGCAGTGTAATGTATTAGTTTACGTCAATATCAACGTCAACATTGAAGTTCATTTACATCGGCATGCATACCAAAACCTCTTGACATACGAAGTATATTAGGTTCTTTGCAGTGACACCGATTATCACCCAAGACGCTTTAGTTCTCCTATACCTTGATACGAGACATTGGTCAATATTACATGCTACCGACCAATATCTTTATATGGCCATCAAGTCACTTTCTGCTTTATTATATGATCACTATATCCACAAAATACAAATAGTTGACAATGCATGTAGTTTCTGGTTTCGAGCAAGTTGTTAATAATTGAAAATATCTGCATTGTAGAAGATGAACACATACAAAGAGCATGCTTGAAATAAGCATTTAATACACAATTAACTGTACAACAATAAAACAGGCAACAAAATCACGGGTCGTTCTTTCATCACAATAACACATGTATAACTAAAAAACAACACAGTAACAATTTTACGGCATTTAATGTGTGTAATGGTTGTTTCCCGGCACACATGTAAAGCACGCCGATTGTATAAAGCGCGGACCAAGGGCCTGCTATTAATAGACCAAAATATAACGTTGGGAAAACCGGAATCTCATTCAATATCAAATCGGTTTGCCGACCACTGCCAAGACCAATGAAATTGTGCTTATTTATAAATTGTATAATAAAATGCGATAAACATAAACAGCAAAATGCCAAAAAGATTATGGTATACCGATTTTGACAGCTAGTCTGCGTTTTTGACAAGCTAATGCAAAATGTAAAATTTGTAAAATGTAAAAAAAAAATGTAAAAAATGCCACAAAAAAATATTTATTGGTAAACATTGTCAAAACACTTTACAATTTAGTTTTAAGTATTCGAATATCTCAAGAATTTTCGAATAGGTTTAAAATTATAACATTACAAGAATATTCGAATATTTGTTACCATCCATTGTTTTATGTGAACTGCCTTTGTATCTTAATGCTTATTTTGCTTTAATGCTATTAAGGCGAAGTCAGGCATATTTTAAAGCATAAAGACGATTTTGTTTAACATAATGAATGAAGTTTGAATGAAATGATAACATACATATGAACTTGGCAACGTGTAACAATTTTACATTATGTTACAACATAACTACCGTTTGTTTATAATTGGTTGAATAATGTATTTTTATGTCTAGAAAGATCCACTTCTATGCCCAAGTTTAATGAAAATTAGGCGAATTATGTTTTTGTGGGAGGATGTGAGTGAGTTGGTAAAACAGTCTTTCGTGTTTGTATTAATTTGAAAAGAAAAAAATACATCGGTACAATTAAGCAAACAAGCATTCAAAAAAGACAGAGACACAACCAAATTGAAAAATAAAAACTATCGGTAGAAATTTTTGACATGGCGGTAGCGGTTCAGTTTTCGCCGTCGGGTTCGGTTGGTTTAACCTGCATTGGTTTGGATCACTCTTCGTTGGTCGCTTATATACCGATTTCAACAGTTTCGTAGTTTCAGACTACATGCAATGCGACACCCTGATATCTTGAATCACGCAGTGCGAAGGGTTATTTGCAATCAAACATGCGTTACAAGTACAAAGACTAGCCCAGATGACACGAAAAAAAAGTTTTGTTTCGAATTTAGAATAATTACCTTGTATCATAAAATTTAATGATTTTGTTACATACAAAAGTACAAAACAACATCGCTTAACAAAATCAGCAATCAGGAGCTGTACTTCTTAAGTCTGTTTTTGTATTGCTAGCATCGCGCATTCACTGCGGAAAGTTTTCCGGTTTAAATTACGAAACGCAAAATTTTAGACACCTCAAAATTTATAAATGGATATCTTTTATCGAAAGGTACTGGGAATGTCAGGAAAGACAGTAATACAAAAAGCAGTGTTAGAAAAACTTTCTTTACAGGGTCTAACCCATAAGATATATTATTAGTTTAAGAGAATAAAAACGATATATTTGAAAATTCGCCCGAAGCCTGGATTTGACGACCATATAGATAAATTATTTTCAAAAAATAAAGAAAAATATATTCATCTTTTCAACGAACCTAATACTTTTTCAAATAATTGTGTAGGTCACACAGTATGTCCATGCAAAAATCCAATGCGATTGCATAAATAGGTAATTAGTAATTAATTACGAGAATTAAGTCACCGGCACCTTAATGGTCGCGCTCGCCTTAAGTCTGCTTTGTTGGACAATTTATTCGCCCTATGGTCACGATTACATTTATATATATATATATATATATATATATATATATATATATATATATATATATATATATATATATATATATATATATATATATATATATATATATATATATATATATATATATATATATATATATATATATATATATATATATATATATATATATATATCATTGTGCAATGGAACCAGTCATTTGCTTCTGTAATTTCCCCACAGCCAGTATAACTACTGAGATTACATTATTTCTCAAAGTGATCAGTGTCAGTAATCGGTGTCATTTATATAGAAAATAACAAATTATAGACTAATATTTGGTAAGAAAGTTTTAAGAGAAGCAAACATATGGGTGTTGTACGTGGGTGATTTTAACGTCTTAAATATATTTTTGTGTTTAGTTCATTGCTATTCTGTTCACACGTTATCCGAGACAAGGACACTCATGTGTGACTGAAGGAGCATTTCTAAAACCGTCGTGGCGTCATCAATGTTCACTTGATGGGATTTCTATGGCACGCTATATTGATAGCCGTCAATGATACGCTAGAACAGACATTGGTCAAAATGAAGTGTATACAATTTACATTATAATGTCGGAGAACTCCTTGTATACCATCAAAATTCAGGATACATATTGAAATGACGATATTGAACGTTGGAATGTGCAATACCGATTTCTGACAATATACAGTGCATTCAATAGACTTCATACATTTGGTTGTATTTGCCATTACATACAGTTCTTTTTGGCGAACTGTTTATATTTTGTTATTTATATATGAATTATACTCAAAATTATTCGATTGCAAATCTTGTATAAGTTTTCAAAACATTTTTGACAGAAACGCTAGCTATGATCTATTGAATCAGATTTCAAATTCCGTAATGGTAAAGTCATTCTTTCTCATCAAACCTAGAATATATATTAACACAACAAATTGATATAGAAATAGATAATAAGTGAAGTCATAAAGATGCTGACTGCATATCAGTTGGACTGCTTCATCAATCAAGATCATTTAAAAAATGCACATGCACAGGATTTGAATATATTTTATCCGTTTTTTGGTCCTGTGTAAAGTGAAGTATCAATCGGTTCAAATTGTTGCATACGAACAAAATTGTCTAAATCGTGAGCAGATATGGCATTATATGAGTGAAAAATGGCCTCTATTTGTTCGTCCAATACATAACGCAATTCCATATTTGCTTCAGATTTCGTTTATCAAGTCATCAGAGAGATTCAATGGAAATAATTGTTGACTTGCTGCAACAAGAGAAGCAACCGAAACCATGTGGGAAGGGGACTTTGCGAGACACAAGGAGTTAGTTCATTCATTTACATGCCGGATTGTCTATATTTTTGCACTATTATGTGGGGTTGATATCACAAAATCACAATAGTCCGTTCTGTTCTTTCATTTGTTTGTTTGGATCTCAATACAGGTTGAACTGTGCACAGTGCGACTTTTTAAAATCTTCGTAATTTGTATTCCGGATAATAAAAGAACAATCGATCGAAAATTGATTAAATAATCGTTCTTGTTTTTGAAAAATCGGCTTTCTTAAATTAATATTCTTCAACAACGAAAATGCGGATCTCGGATGATTGTACATCAAATAATGGATTTCTTGTACAAAGAAACAATTTACTCCTGCCCATGGGTTTGTTTATTTAGGAATTAGCCAATCAGAACTCATAACATTAAATATAAGAATAATCAAACTCCAGAGACATCACCAAGAGATAACCTGTTACTAACATTCGCTGGTCTTTTATTTGAGGTAAGTAACCACTTGCCTATACACTACAGGACAATACGAGCAACACAACACAAAATATACAAATGATTAAAACTGGGTGCACCACATTGGAACGGTCAATGCAAAGCATTGGGGATTTAAACCGGTTAAAAGGCCTAACCTCATAGCATTGCAATTCAAATTAAACAGTAATGAACGAGAATACTTATTCAATTGAATTACAATTTAATTACCGGTTTAATGTTCACCAGAGAAAAGACGATTAGGAATATTATTGTCACGTTACTGGCAATAAATAAGTTTTGACTGTACTTTCTTGAATACAACAAGGTACTATAAGAGTTGTTTGAATAAGTGAGCTAAACGTGTTTTCCAATCGTGAAGAAATGAAATGGTATTATAACATACACATTCAAACACATTGCTTCCCTATTTTACTGACAATACAAATTATAAATAAAGTATTTGCTTAACAATTTTCAAACACCTTTGAAATACACGAGTATGCATAAATACAGGCTGAGAGCACGTGTATTATTACTATACTAGATTATGATTTCAGAGGTACATTTTCATTTTTGTATTTAAACCTGACATGCTGTAAAAGATGGACACATTGACACTCTTTTATATTTAACATAAAATAGCTTTGAATATAACTCAAGCGTCAACATATTTAAACTGATTCTATTGACTGGATATTAACACGTCGTCTACCTTAGGTTACGAAGAGGTCTCATCTCGCAGAATATAATACTTCTAAACAAAATCATTGATATTAGCATTGTCGTTTGTAGCCGGAGTATCAACATCGTAATTACATGTTTTTCTTTTTGTGAAAGTAATACGCTAGGCTTGTCAATGAGACATCTTGGATCCGTCTGAAGCACGCAGTCTGAGAGACGTAATCCTCCTATCAGTTTTGTAAGTATGACAAACGCAGTGCCTACAGCAGCAGGTCGATTGCTGCAAGCATCCTGTGGTCTCAGACATTCATACAATTACGACCAGTAATATTATGTATTACCAAGCAAAAAACACGATTTCTTAATTGTTTTCTGAAGATATTGTCTATATATGTTTAATATTGCTATATATTTGTTGTATTTTCATTCCAAAATACTTATAGTGGAACATTTTGCTCATGCTAAGCATCGCGTTCATTACCATGCATGCATCTATTTCATTTTGTGTCTCTCAATACATGCAATGCTATTAAACAATAAAGTTATGCTTAGGTAATGAAGTCACGTACTTAGGTAATGCTACTAGGCAGACAAATACGATCTTAAATGAAATACCGTGTATGGTTATGCAGTATTTAACAGCTCTTTGAAACTGTTTCTGAATGGAAATCTCAGAACGCGAGGATTTGTGAGTTTGCGACTTTTTTTATAATTGGATTCCTTAGCAATAAATAAATCAACGGAAACATTCAATTAACTCGTGTTAAATTTCCTGTTTGCTTCCTGAGGACAAAGTGGCAAAATAAATTTTGTCGTTCTAGAAACATAATCGACCAATGATTACCAGTATATTTGTACTAGCCAGGCGAGTTCCCGTGGTTGGACTATCTGTGTGATGTATTCTCATTTATGCATGTTCATCGATTTGTTGAATGGAAATTATGCACACTCGAATTTCGTGTAATTTTGACCGTTACTCTTGCTTTGTAAACCTTGTGTTATGTTTTACAGTAGCTCATACACTTGTTAAATATCAATATTTAAAAAGTTGCTCGGTTTACTTTGCAAAATAAAAAAAGTGAATAATAATTACATATTTATCAGAACAACAAAACAGCAACTTTATAAAACATGAAAAGCAGTGTCTTCATCAAGTGTATTATTTGGAGATACAGAACGCAATTTCTCCAATTTAGCGTTTGTCCAGTCATCAATGTCATTCTACGGAAATAATTACCGATTGCCAGTTTAAAAAGCATCATTATCTCACAGACCTTGACGATGAAACCACATCCCAACGTGTCGATATCTGTGTCCACAGTTAAAATCTGTGTCCTTTATATGTTCCATAGCTGTATAGTATACTAAGCATAACCTCAAATTGTGTCTCACTGAAATGAATGCCAGTCACATTCTACAAAATAATACAATCATTAGCATTGACATACACCTGTAGGTGGCGACATTGTGGTTTATGAACGTTAATAACTGAAAAATGTAATTGAAAGCAAAAACCGCCTCATGCAATTATTACTATCAAATGTTGTCATAAGTTACATTGCAACATAATATTTATGTTCGGAAATCATACACATACTTGTACATGTTATCAATATTTTTATTAACATAATTATATGTTTTGTGTTATGAAGCCATAATCAATTAATCTCGTATAAAGTGAGAGAGTTTTAATATTTTGTAGTCGCAATTAACAGGTGAATGATGAACAACATTAATCAATGTTTGTTTGATTGTTTCACATAGGAAGTGTTTGAAAACCAAGAAACATGTCTGACATTTACATTTTAGCAGAAACATTTATAAGGATTATATTTTAATGTCAAATATTAATGTATGCAACTTAAAGTGTAGCACATTGTTTTATTAACTTATATATGATTGATACACTGGCTATTAGTTGCTGCTTTGTTCGATGATGTGGTATAGAAGTCCAAGCATAATCGGCGTTGTTTAATGTACCCTTCGTATGAGAATATTCCCTACAGACCAAGCCACACGAAGTTGTGTAATGGGACCACTCATTTTCCACTGTAATTTCCCCGCAGCGGGTCTAATAACTGAGATTACATCATTTATTAAAGTGACCAGTGTCAAATGTTGGTGCCATTTGTTCAGACAGTCAATAGAAACTTGGAGATCCAATATAGACAAATATTTAATTATAAAGAGATAGCCAAAACAAACAAAAAAATGTTTTGAACATTTATAAAAACGTGAAAAAAGAACGCTTAGAGATTAATCAATGTATATATGTTGTTTTACAAGCATTGGGTTTGATTGAGGTTCTTTGATCGTCCGGTTGGAAAGGAAATCTAGATAGGCCCTTGTACAGCCAGAAACTTACACACGGTTAATGCTTGATCTGTTTAGATAACATAAATCGTCGAAAGTTGTTTTGGTGTGTTTACTTGATGTTTGCCATTTTGCAAATTTATAAGAAATACTGCCGCGCATGTTCAAACTGAAAATATGTGATCCAACTTATCACTAGTATTTACACCGTTTAAATTAGATAACTTTTCGTACAATTTTTGTAACTGTAAGAAAGTATTACTTTGATAATTCGAGTGTAGTACTTTATTGTCAATAAATTACTACTCCAAATATTAAAGTAATACTTTCTTACACTTTCAAAACATCATTTAATCTGGAAAAAAAAAAATATTTTTATAAAAATGCATTTTTATCAGCTTCAGACTTGTGATGATCTGATATGTTCCCTTTTACTGTTTAGAACTGTAAGTGCTCAGCAAAACAGGTAATGCTTAATTTTAAATCACGTGTTCCCATTAAAGCGAAATAAAATTAGGTTTAATATCGTCACATTTAACAAAACTCCGTGTTTGCCATATGACTATAAAGAGTTAAATCACTGATTGTAAAGTAATACGATAGCCTAGATGGAATACGATACCGGTAGTGTGTATTGTAGTGTATACAATTCATCAAAGTACATTTGAATACATTTTTATTTATTTCTTTATAAATTTGCAACAGTACTCATCATAGCAGAATCGCTACTCAATTATATTGTATGTACAATCTTATCATAAACGTGTATTAAACTTTTAAACGTCTTCCAGTAATTAGGCACTGCATAAATAAAACAGATATCATGTTTTATTATTTAATGTAAAAACTTACTGTTTAACCCACTATGCCGTTGCAAGTTGTTCTTGGTATTTGCATTTTTCTGACAATTTGGTTACAATAATGATAGAAAATCAACAATTTATTTGATTAATGAATTCTCTTCCTCAGCACAGTATTCACCCTTACTTGTCAATCCAAGGAATTTAAAAACATTCATTAGCTCAATAATGGAATATGCATAGCAATGTAAATTGCTTTATTTGTATATACATCTTAATTTCAACGGATGATTTTTCATTGGAAAATATATATGGTAATTAATCAAAAAATAAATATGCAATGAAGTAAATGCCGAATTTAATAGTGATTATTGAAACATTATTTTGGACACACCTGTCAAAGCATGAACTGTCTACGGTCGCTCGACGTATTTGGTTAATCCAACTACGTTCCTGTGCAAAGGTAAACAAATTGCATTGCAATATTAATACCTTGATTTTAAAAGTATCTTCATTTACTATTTTCGGAAATATATTTCACCCCTTTACCGTCTCATAAAAAGCAACATTTTGCTATTTAACTGTTAATCCTTGTACTTTGAACACCAGCTGCAAACTTTTCTGGTTATTTTAGACTACTGTAATACGTTTTGCAACAGCGCTTTTATTATGTTTAAAATCACTCTCATTCAGGCTGTAGCAAAGTTAATAGATTCTTTTTCAAGTTGCATTGTTCTCCAAAAGATAAAACGTTAACAATGAAATCAACAGGCTCTTTATTGTTTTGTCAAAGTGACCATTCATTGTGAGTGTTGTTTATAATGCATCGCAAAGCAGAAGCAAAGTGTCACGCACATTGGAGGTTGGTAATAGAAAAAAACGAGAGCTTTGTCAGAGGAGTGGCAGCGGGCCCCGAATGATAGCATGTTTGAAGGTGACGAACCGGTTTTCTATATTTAGTAACGGAAACCTTGACCTTGATCTCACCCACCCCCTATGCAATTCCAAGCGATGTCTTGATAAAAGGTATCTGTGTATGAAGTTGAATTACATTAGCTCAATTCGTTCTCGAGTAATTGAGCGGAAACCGTTTTTCTATTTTTTGTAACGGTGACCATGACAGTGACCCCATCCAACCCCTATGTAATCCCAAGCCAGGTCTTGATATAAGGTATCTATGGATGAAGTTTCATTAAAATGTTTCAATTCGTTCTCAAGTTAGAGAGCTGAAACCAAAAGTTGACTCCGTCTGAAAATGAAAAATTAATAAAGGGCAATAACTCCACAATTATGAAGTGCAGAGTAACGGTTCTTGTACACCGCACTTCTCCTCAATGAGATCTATCCACTTATGAAGTTTCAAGTTAATACCTGTTATAGTCTAAGCGTTTTGCTCCAGGCAAAAACGAAGTATGAAAAATTAACAAAGGGCAATAACTCCAGCACCATTAAGTGCAGAGTAATGGTTCTTGTGCAATGCACTTTTCCTTAATGAGATCTATCCACCCATGAAGTTTCAAATTAATAGCTGACACGGTTTTGAAGTTATGAAAAAAAAACATGAAACATGTGGACGGACGGACGGACAGACGGACAGACGGACAGAGAGGGTGATTACTATAGGGCACCCGCAAAAAATTTGCGGAGCCCTAATTATAGGAGTACGATCTAACATCAGGGTGTGTCGCGCACATTGTTTGTGAGTAATGGAAACGTTATTGGGGCATGTTCTGCGGTACCAGAAACATTGTCCTCAATTCCATTTTGTTTTTTTTGAAGTGCCTTTAGAAATATACAAGATAATGAAACTCCTGCTGCACCAGTTGAAAAAATCTTTGTATTAACAGAAGGTCTGTTAAGGTAAGTGCCCAATTAATTATACTACACAATATACACCACGAGAACCTTAATTGGAACGGTCACTGCAAACACAGGAGATAATATATTACGGTACCGTTATCAATAGAAAAGCACTGGTTTGGAATAAAATGTATCTGTATTTCGGCAAGTATATTGTATATCATTAGTTGCATCTGAATACGAATTGAATAAGCCTTTTGATATAGTTGTTTTCTAATTTGACTGTTATAAATCTGAATTGGTTAAAAAATTTCACTGTTCTTTGAAAACATTTTATTAGATAGGCATAACAAATAATTAACGAATACAAATATATTCGTTTTTAAGGCAAAACACATGTGGAGTAAGTTATGTTAATGTTAATGTTGATATCTATACGCAAATCCAACATTTTCTTAGCATTTCATGATTTCTTTTTAGGAAAATAAACATTTGATTAGTGTAAGGATTTATATGAATCTGATGAGTTAATGGGCGTTGTCAAACACTTGTGAGAAATGCTGTTATGAATCCGG
>CM051031.1:42183693-42693693 GCA_027627225.1 Congeria kusceri
GTGACCCCTTGGGGTGTGGCCAGATTTGACCCCAGGTACATAATTTGAACAATCTTTGGACAGCACCACTATGCAATGTTACGTACTACATTTAGGAAAGCTGTGGGCCTTGCCATTTAAGGAGAGGATTTTTAAAGTCATTTTGCTATTTAAGTCTATATAAACCATGTGACCGCTGGGGCGTGGCCAGTTTTGACCCCAGGGGCATAATTTGAACAATCTTTGTAGAGGACCACTATAGGATGGTACATACCAAATATATAACCTATGGGACATGCGGTTTCAGAGAAAAAGATTTTTCAAGTTTTTAAATCTAATTTTAGCCCTGGTGACCTACATATGCAGCGGACCGTAATGATTTGAACAACTTTCAAAGAGGGTCACCCAATGATCATTCCTGTGAAGTTTGGTAAAAATCTGCCAAGAGGTTTAGGAGGAGATATCGTTTGAATGAAAAGTTGACGACGGATGCACGGACGACAGACAAAGGGCGATCACAAAAACATAATAAAAGTAACATGAAAAATATGATACAGTATGTCACCCCCCTCCCCAAGAAAATCATTCAATGGCGCACTGATCTTGTGGCTGATGGGCCATTGGCCCACCTGCAACTCGGCCCAGAATGAACACTGCCTGTTTTCCATTTGCCAACTTCAAAAGCACTAGAAAATAATATTTTTACTATACTAATGTTTTTTGCAAAATTTTTAACCTTTATGAACACACATTGCCATTTACATCTAGCATTTGCCAACTAGAATTTTCACATGAGTGACGGATATACCCCCACAAAATGGCCTTGTCACAAAACTATGGCATCCATTCGAATGAAATGGACAGAGAGAGAATGCTTGAATTTGTGAATGGTCAACCGTGTATTTGGAAAAATTTAATTTCAATAGGAGCCATAACTCTGTCAACATTTAGTGGTTTGTAACTAAAGTTGAACTTGATCTGTCCATAGCTTATAATGTAAAATTTCAAAGTGTAAAAAGGCCCATAATTTTGACAAATTTCAAACTAGAGTTACCAAACTTGGCCTATAGGTTCATTTTAATGTGGGGAATCAGGACAGCACGCTTAACTATTCAACCGCTTTATCACTACAAACAAGAAAAATATTGAGCAAAACCATTTTTCTATTTTCAGTAACAGTGACCTTTACCTTGACCCCACCCACCCCATATGCAAACCAAGGCGAGGTCTTGATATAAGGTTTCTATGTATTAAGTTACATTAAAATATCTCAATGTGTTCTCAAGTTATAGAGGGGAAACTGTTTTTCTATTTTTAGTAACAGTGACCTTGACCCCATCCACCCCATACATAATACCAAGCGAGGTCTTGATATAGAGTACCTATGTCTTAAGTTTCATTAAAATATCTCAATGCGTTCTCAAGTTATTGAGCGGAAACCGTTTTTCTATTTTAAGTAACAGTGACCTTGACCCCACCCACCCCATATGCAATCCCATGTGAGGCCTCGCTATATGGTAACTATGTATGAAGTTTCATTATAATAGCTCAATCCGTTCTCGAGTTATAGAGATATGGAATTGTGGCATGCAAACCTTAACCTGCCTTTTTTAAGTGCAAAAAGGGGCATAATTCTGCTAACATGATGGTCACAGTTATGGGTCTAGGCCAGTGACCTTATATAATGACCCTGAAGGCATGTGTGAAGTTTCAATGAAATATCTGTAGTAGATATAGAGATATGGAGTTGTTGCACGCAAACTTTAACCTGATTTTCTAAGTACAACAAGGGGCATAATTCTGATAAATTGCAGGTCAGAGTTATGGGCTTTGGTCAGTGACCTCACATAATGACCCCGAACACGTGTGAAGTTTCAATTGAATATCTGTAGTAGTTACAGAGATATGGGCTTGTTGCACGTAAATCTTAACCGGAATTTTCTTTTGCACGCAAACCTTAACCTGACTTTTTTAAAGTACAAAAAGGGGCATAATTCTGCTAAAATGCTGGTCACAGTTATGGGTCTTGGCCAGTGACCTTATATAATGACCCTGAAGGCATGTGTGAAGTTTCAGTTGAATATCTGAAGTAGATAGAGAGATATGGAGTTGTTGCACGCAAACTTTAACCCGATTTTCTAAGTACAAAAAGGGGCATAATTCTGCTAAATTGCAGGTCAGAGTTATGGGCCTTGGTCAGTGACCTCATATAATGACCCCGAACACGTGTTAAGTTTCAATTGAATATCTGTAGTAGTTACAGAGATATGCACTTGTTGCACGCAAACCTTAACCTGAGCATTAAGCCTATGCCCACGAACGGGTGAGTAGTATAGCTCGAAAGTTTCGGTGAATGGTCGAGCTAAAAAACTGTGCCAGACCACAAAGGTCAGGATAAATCACTACACTTCATAAGTCAGGACTAGTATAGTATATGAATATAACAACTTACCTGGGGTAGATACTGGTGCAGTTCTCTGGTAGACGTTATTAATAACAACACCCTGGGGCTGATGGCTACGGACCACGGCTGCCGGGGAACGGGGTCTGTACTGGTTTATGCTTGGGCTGGGAACCGATGGCCGCTCTTTAACAGGGGACGGGAATCTAGGATGGGACTGCTGATTTCCATACATTCCGATACCTTTTAGCATCGTGTTAGAAGATGTCATGCTTTGGTACGGACTTGTATTCGGATTGGGATTAAAGTTCTGTGGTTTCTGTGCATTCTGCATGTTCATCTGTGAATTGTTTAAACCTGAACCTATGCCATGCACTGGTCTCTGTATAACATTCTGTGCAATACTTATTGCTGGTGAATTGTGCTCCACTGGTTTTGAAGAATGGTCAAATCCTGGCAAGGGTTCCCCATTTTGGTTGGATTTACTCAATATTCTTATAGGTGGTTTAGGTGTGTTTGAATTCATTGTTAACTGTGATGCCAGAGGACTAAGTGCAGTACTAGCTGTATCTACTGGAGTAAGTTTCTCATTTCTATTTACAATACTGCTATGATTATTGGCTGGCAGTCTGTTAAACATGCTTACATGGTTGTGTTGAGGATCTGGTTCTTTCTTTTCAAAGCTGGTAGGTCTGTCCGTAAAACTGCTAGATGTTGACGATGGTGGAGAATACGGCGACTGTGGCTCATGCTGTGAGAGCGATGGATGAGCTAGTGGCTGCTGCATTTGATGCTGCTGAAGCTGTGACTGCTGCTGCTGTTGCCAAAGGAACTGTTGCTGCATTGGCTGGGTATTTTGTCGTATATGCTGGACTGGAACTTGGCTGTACGGCGAGTGATGTGGCCACACAGGCTGGTGTACATACTGCTGTTGTGCAAACAGTGGCTGATGGTGAGAAACCGAGGTGTGTGGAAATGCCTGAGAGTGCTGGGGCTCCGCATGTGGTAAGTCATACTGATGCAACACTGGTTGCCAGGCGGGTTGCTGGGGGCTGGTCATATTATGCATATATGGGCGACCAACAGCAGGGGAATTCCGATTCTCTTCAATCTGTGGTGACGGTGACTTCGTAAATTTATCATGCTGTCGGTCATCATGCTGTGCCAGTGGATCTAAATGATGAAGTCCCTGCTCGTGCGTGAGGTGGTGTTGCTGCTGCTGCATCTGCAATGCCTGCTGTTGCTGCAAGAAAACCAGCTGCTGCAACTGCTGTAATGGAATACGGTTCATATCGCCACCTGACCAATTCTGTGGCTGAGATCTATTTAAGTCCTGCGCTTCCTGTGGACTCTGCTGTGTGTGAGCCTGGGGAAATGGCTGCCAGCCCCTCTGGGAAAAGGCTGAAGAATGATCTTGCCAGACCTGTTGCTGCGGTCGACTGCTGAAGCCCATGCCAATAGGCATTGCCTGCACCGCTGGCGCTGTCTGTGAGATATGTTGCCATATCTGCATTTCTTGCTGCTGCTGCTGCAGTGCTGAAGGGTCCCCATGACCTGGGATGTGCTGTCTCACTCTGGGTGGTAAACTTGGGGGAGTGTCATCTGTCATTGTGCTTTGTTGTCTGTTTGTGTGGTATCTAGATACTCAACATGTCCATAGTCTTTTTTCTTCTGAAAAAAAGATGATTGTATGACAAGTATTGAAACAATCCTGTGTAAAACTTATCATTTGTAGCAAAACAATTGATTAATGTTTTATAACAAAGTAGAACATAAACATCTAATAACACTTTTCTAAACAAAAATTACCCTTTTGCCGTCAAATTCCCCATGTGAAGGGCCCTGCCAACAATCCCCCAAAGGTGCAAAAAAAACAACACTGGAAATACGGAATTAGGCCAAACTAGAATTGTCACATGAGTGACGGATATACCCCCACAATATGGCCTTGTCACAAAACTATGGCATCCATTCGAAAGAAATGGACAGAGAGAGAATGCTTTCATTTGTGAATGGTCACAGTGTATTTGGAAAAATTTAATTTCAATAGGAGCCATAACTCTGTCAACATTTAGTGGTTTGTAACCAAAGTTGAATTTGATCTGTATTTTATGATGTTACACCTATGTACCAAAAATAATTTAAATATGTGAAGACTGTCATGCGTTATTGTCGATGTTTTTCGGGAATTTAAGTCAAAAAGGGGGGCCATAACTGTGTCCTAATTTAGTGGTTTGTAACCATAGTTGAACTTGAACTGTATTTTATGATGCTACACTTGTGTACCAATAATTATTTAAATATATCAAGCAATTGTTGAGTTATTATCAGGAAACCATGCTTTTAGGGAATTTAAGTCAAATAAAGGGCCATATCTCTGTCAAAATTTAGTGGTTTGTAACCAAAGTCGAACTTGACCCGTATTTTATGATACTACACATGTATACCAATAATTATTTGAAAACGTCAAGCCATTCTTGAGTTATCGTCCAGAAATCATGTTTTTAGGGAATTTTAAGTCGAAAAGGAGCCAAAACTCGGTCAAAATTTAGTGGTTTGTAACCAACATTCAACTTGACCTGTATTCTATAATGTTATACATGTGTACACAAAATTACTTGAATATGTCAAGACTTTCTTGAGTTATCATCCAGAAACCATGTTTTTAGGGAATTTTAAGGTCGAAAAAGGGGCCATAACTCTGTCAAAATTTAGTGGTTTGTAACCAACATCGAACTTGACCTGTATTGTATGATGTTACACATGTGTACCAAATATTATTGGAATATGTCAAGCCTTTCTTGAGTTATCATCTGGAAACCAAAAACAAACAGACCGACAGACCGACAAGCTCACTCCTATATACCCCCCCCTTAACTTCGTTTGTGAGGGTATAACAAGCCCAAGTTCTTATATTGTAACCTGAACGTAAGAAAAATATGTTACAAGTCTGCTTACAGAAAACAAGAGAAAATTTGGTTCAAAATTCAGTGCAGGGTTAGTCTTATTTATAAGACGTGCAACAAATTTAGTGTTACTTTTTATCTAGGGCTAAATTCGTTGGAACGTCTAATTGCCGAAGGACCTTTTATGTGGTGGAAACCTGAAAGTTTAAAATTTCATGAATTCCTATAATAAACATGTTTGACATTGCCATTTTTAGCAATTATCACGAAACAATAATTTTTGCGAATGAAAAACGAGGCTCGCGATATATTCATAATCGCTAATACAGGTTTCATAGCAGTTATTTAAAGTTTATTACGTATAAAAAGGAATTAATATTCCCTTTTTTTTCTTCCTAACAAATATAGAAATGACTCTGCAGGGCTAGACATTAACGGTAGTACGACTGTTCGGGACAACCAAATTGTTGGTCCGGACAAGTTAATAAAGAATCAGCTAGTCCGACGGGACAAGTATTCTTTATCTCTAATTACGTAGTAACAAAATTGGTTAAAAATCCAGTAGTTTAGCTGAATTGCCTTTGAAAAGTTATTGTTTACATTCTAACGATAAAGGGCGAGGTATTCCGATACTTACATGTAATACTACACCGTACTGTTGACAAGGGAAATAAATCTTAGATTTTTTAATTCACCCCACTGACATGGTTACTCCCCTTGTATATTATTTTACATCATTCTCACTTGCGGTTTATTGACGTTAGTTACACATTCAAGTATCATGTCGTCTGCTTAAAATGTCAGGTTTATTTCCCTTTGGTTTTTCCTCGTTAAACACTTAATTGTTGTTGTGAAATATTGTATAATTACATTTGAAGGTCAGGACAAGTAATGTTTTGGTCAGGACAAGTGAAATGTTGGGCTACTAGTCCGACTGGACAAGTGGTTTCAAAAGTTAACGTTGAGCCCTGCTTTGTACATATTATAGTTATTATATATTTTACTTGAATTTCCGTTTAATTCGTATATCGTCTTTAAAAGTTACATTTAGACTAAGATAGAACATTCCCTGAGACTGCTGACACTGTTAAAACAATGTGCAATGGTTCTATTAGATGCAATGATATTATTAGCGCATCCATATACATAATGAAAGCAATTAAAATAAAAACGCAATGTATCCTATACCCTTAATGAACAGTCATGACTAATACTAAATACTAACAAAGTTTTTAATAACACAGTGTGCTCGTGTAATGGTTTTAAACAGAACCCCCCGAGGATAAACAAGCAATTCATTCATTTATGTATGTGTTGCAATTCGAACGACATCAAAGATGAATTTCATTTTGTTTGTATATGTCCTACATTTGTAAATATAAGAAAAAATTATATTAATATAATAATCATCTATTTGTTATGATTATGTCAAATAAAACAACTATCTAATTTCGGGGCGTGAAAGTTGCGATCAAAATCCTGTCTGAACAACATAGACAAAGAAGAAAAACTTTCCACGACAGAAATGGTACTTCACTGGTTATGAAATGTAGCGAATATTGCCCATATAAAAAGTAGCTCAATATTCGCCCAGCGCTTACATGTTATGCCAGTGCAGGGTCTTATTAGCTTGTGCTAATTCCACCACTCTATTTAAATATTGCCATAACAAAACGAATGCATTCCAATAGAGGTGTTGTCATACATTTTTTTAATTTGCACTGTTGTGGAATGAAATCTTTTTAATTGTACGTTACTTTTATTACAAAGTATTTCATATGACAGTAGTTGCAGCAAGGAATTACGTCAGCAAAACATGTAATATAACAACAAACTTTCTTAATTCCACCACCTTGCTTGTTTATGGTTAGGCATTAATTTTAAATTATTGCTCATGAAAGAAAGTAGCTCTGTATTTCACCAATGCCTAAAAATTCATGCTACTTTCAGTATAGCTTTGTGGGTGGGGTAAGAACATGCCGAATTGAGGAATTTTGCACATAAGACTAAGCGTTACTTTTTATTGGGCTATTCAGAACAAATGCTTATAAAATAAAGACTATGCATACATTGTTGTCACGGAATATGAACACTTATAGATAGTAGTTTTGCAATATTTTAAAACTTGCAGCGAGGAGTTTAGTTTCGGGAATTCTAAACATCCTGATGCGCATGCGTATTTTGCATTGTAGAAATGCGGATCGAGGTTAAAAAACACTATGAATTTGTCCAAAAAATCTGGTCTAAACGCGTTAGGCCAAGGACAACTTAGCATTATTTGGTAGTGGTAGTATTAGCAGCAGGAGCAGCAACAACAATAATATAGCAGAACCATTAGTAGTAGTAGTAGTAGTAGTGGTAGTAGTAGTAGTAGTTGTTGTTGTTGTAGTTGTAGAAGTAGTAAGGGTCTCACTAGAAGGAGGAGCAGGAGGAGGAGCCTGTTAATGTATGTTTCTGAATGTTAATAATAAATATTTCCAATCAACCAAGACATTTCTATTTTCCTACGCATACATTTGGAATGATGAAACCAGAACAATATTCATTCCAATCTACTTAGTTTGATATGTTAACATGGCTCCATTATGATGAGGTTAGTATGAATAAAAATGTGGTTCCTCATGTTTAGTCACGAAACACTTATATTGGATTTCTATAGAAATAAAGTTCTTACATATAAGTCAAATAAACATATCATAACCATAGGTTGTTTCGAAGATAAAAGCAAATTAAATTCTGTACATTTTTATTACATAATTATTTTCTAAAAATTTATAATTTCTTTTCAGACGAAAGACCTTGCTATCTGCCATCTCTGCATGACGGCAATGCAAGAGGGCAAGATTGGTATCAATTCAACTGAGGGCAGCTTCATCAACCACGGCTTCTCCAGCTGGAAGGATGGTTCACAGAAGTTCCGAAAGCACAAAGGAAGAGACTGTCACGAGGAGGCGGTTAAGCGGCTCGTGACACTACGAGCCACAACAGGTGTCATCAGGGAGACACAGAGAGGCATATGAACAACCGTACCATGGTGTTCCACAATCATTCTGCGGAGTATATGTTTCCAGGCACGCTAAAAGGTCATGCATTACGGGGCAATGACGACAAGGACAACTTCATGCAGCTCGTTCGGCACCACTAGGAGACGTACAGCTCCATTCTGATGTGGCTGGAATGAAAGACGGAAAAGTTCACGTCCCCCTACCAACACGTAGAAAGAGGTCATGCAGATCATGGCGCTTCACAACCAAAGGAAAGAGGCCAGCGACGTCAGCAAAAACGAGTTCACTGCCCCAAATAGTTCACTGCCCCAATATTTTAATGTGCACCGGGCCAGGCTAGCTCAGTTGGTAGAGGGCTGGACTGTCAATGGGGGGATCGTGAGTTCAAATCCCAGCCTGGCCACATAACTTGTGTAGGGATTGGTCATGAAATTATTTCTACTGCCATTCTCCCCCTACCTCTGATTCATGTGGGCCAGTTGTCAGTTACTGGCATAAGTATGTGCACTTAGTACTTGTAAACCACTTAGATCGGCTAAGCTTGCCCAGGAAAAGTGTGAGTACGGTAGGTTAACTGACCACCGTGATATGACTGAAATACTGTTAAAAACGGCAAAAAATCCAAATAAACAAATAGAACAAACAAATTTTAATGCGAGGTACGCCCATGCGAGGAGAAGAAAGAACAGCAACATAAGTAGCAATTGCTCTTGCAATAATTGTATGAGAGGAAACCGCAGCAGCAGTAGTAGTTGCAGCAGTATTAATAGAACTAGTAGCAGCTGCAGTAGGTGAAGCAGCAACAGTCGAGTGTTAATACTGACCTATGTTTCGATTAATTAGGATTCATCTGATCAAAGAAAACTGTTGCCAAGCTTGAAATATATTACTAATTGAAATAAAAAAGACAGCCATGGTAGTTAACAATTAAAATTATTCAGTATATGCACTCAATAATATAAGGACTTCAACGATTTGTGAGCATTTCTTTTCACATGTATACCTCCCAGGAAAATTGTATCCATTTGGTACATTAAATTGCGAGCAAATTATGTTACGGCGTAGCAAATACTAGTATATACTTTAGAGACATTACAAATATTTTATAGTCAAGTTTTAGACAGTAAATGAAAATGAATATAAACCCTACAAAATACTCATTATAACACTTCTCATAACTCCCGGAATAACAAACATTTTCTTTGATTAACTCGCGTCTATCAAAATAACCTCGTGTCAAATATCAAAAACAACCACTATGTTTGTAAAGTTATATGCAAAAAGATCAAAGCCTAATCTAAAATTTATATCGCCCATCTAAGTGTTTTAAAAAGAAAGGTCTTGTACACAGCACATAAATAGATTCCTAATAATTTCAATAACATTAAAATATTGATTGTTGAGAGTGAAACTGTTGTATCTGCTAAACATGTCTATTTATATCAGAGACAATTAAAGTCGCATTCCATGGAATCTTACTCAATGCATCGTAATATGGAAATAGTTCTTAAGAACGTTAATAGTATTTATTCGACTGAAAATTGTTTCTTATTTACGAAAGGCGTTTCTTACGGTCTAAGTTCGAAAACGCTTGGTCTGAACGGAACATACAATAATGTACACGAATCACCAGCTATCGCATACAAAAAATATATAATAAAAGGTTACCAAAATGTTACTTCTGCACCAATATCAATTTAAAAAAAAAAAAAAATTTATCGGTAAGATGTCCGTTATAAACGATATCTGCAAAGTTATAGGTTTATTAACATATTTATGGACCTTTGCTTTAATAGTTTCACCCAACCCTCGATGTTGACTTTCCAGTTTTGACATTAAACTCCTGAACATGATCTTGACCTGTGACCTATTATCATGGCCTTGGGATATGCAACCTATTCCTATGACAGGGAAATTAGTTATGTAATTCAAAATAATGAACATTTGTAAAGAAAACGATTTCTACAAAGTTATAGTTTTAGTAACATATTTATGGACCTCTGCTTTAATAGTTTCACCCAACCCTCGATGTTGACTTTCCAGTTTTGACATTAAACTCCTGAATATGATCTTGACCTGTGACCTATTATCATGGCCTAAATTGGGACATGCAACCTATTCCTATGATAGGGAAATTAGTTATGCAATTGAAAATAATTAACATTTGTAAAGAAAATTTAAACTTAAGCCATTTATATAATATTGAAGCATGAGATCCCTTATTGGACTCTTTTTATATACGCCCGTTTTAAAAACGAGACATATTATGGGAACGCCCCTGGCGGGCGGTCGGCGGTGGAATTTTTTTTTGTCCTGATTATATCTTTGTCCAGCATGGATGGATTTTCAAATAACTTGACAGAAGTGACGAGCATAATGAGACGGAGTGTCGCGCGTAAGAACTAGGTCCAAGGTCAAGGTCACAATTCAAGGTAGAAGGTCAAATTTAAGAAATTAATCCTTAACACTTTGTCCTGATCATGACTTTGTCCAGCATGAATGGATTTTCAAATAACTTGGCAGAAGTGACAAGCATGCAGAGACGGAGTGTCACGTGCAAGAACAACGTCCCTCGGTCCAAGGTCAAGGTCACAATTGAAGGTCAAAGGTCAAATTTAAGAAATCAATCCTAAACACTTAGTCTGAATCATACCTTTGCCAAGCATGGATGGATTTTCAAATAATTTGGCAGAAGTGACAAGAAGCATGGTGAGACAGAGTATCGCTCGCAAAAACCACTTCTCTAGGTCCAAGGTCAAGGTCACAATTCAAGGTCAAAGGCAAAATTTAAGAAATCAATCCTTAACACTTTGTCAGGAGCATATCTGTGTCCAGCATAGATGGATTTTCAAATATCTTGGCAGAAGTGACAAGCATGGTGAGGTGTAGTTTCACGCGCAAGAACCATGTCCCTAGGTCACAATTCAAGGTCAAAGGCGTAGTGGCGGGGTCAGCTTTTTGTTTCCGCTCTCCAACTCGAGAACAAATTGAGCTATTGTACTGAAACTTAATACACAGATACCTTATTGTGAGACCTCGCTTGCGATTGCATATGGGGTGGGTGCGGTCAAGGTCACTTCACTGTTACTAAAAATAGGAACAAGAGGGCCATGATAGCCCAAAGCGCTCACCTGAGAACTGGTACAGATGAAGACAATACTGTTGTGAAAGGTTTGAAAATTAAGATATCTGAGCAATACGCAAAGGGGGATAGGATCAATTTTGATTTAAAACATCAGTTAGTGCAAATGGGCTTACTAAAGTACAAGTTAGGTAGTGGATGTGCGTTTTTGTTGCTAATGGTTCTCAAATCATTTTTCTTGATATTCTTACCTGACCCTTTTTCATTAAGTCAGTGACAATTCTGGAAAATGCATAAACTGCAGATTTTGATGTCTTTTTCACAGACGTTTTGGAGAACTAGTTGCAATGCGATAATTGCGATGGCTGTGCTATAAGGTAAAGTTTTTCCTTTTTCTTTGATAATTTTCTGTCCAATGATGATAAATGATGTTAATGCAGGCTCTGAAGCCATCTGATCATGTTCATGTTCAAATAACTGCATGCGAGGTTTGCAACTGTTGGAAATCAAATTTTATCAATCAGTTTTTATGGTCATACACAAACTGTGTAAGTTTGGTCAACATTGAATCAAAAATCATTTGTGCAAGCCAATCATTGATAACTTGTTGATGTTTTTTTCCAAACACAAGGGGCAATAACTCCGATGTTTCTGGCCCGATCATGCTTATATTGGACTTCACCTATAGTCTTACATTATAGACAAACTGTGCACGATTGGTGAAGATTGGATGAAAAATGAAGTCTCTATCCTGAATAATGTCCATTTTTGTATATTTTTTTTAATAAACAAAGGGCAATAACTCTGGTGTTTGAAACACGATCAGGCCGATTTTTGGCGTCTGCTGAGATCTGATGGTCATACACAAACTTTGAAAGTTTGGTTAAGATTGGATGGAAAATAAAGTCTATACTTAGGAAAAAGGCATTTACTGGTGTGATCTGGCCCAATAATAATATCATCCGAGATTGTATGGTCATACAACTGTGCAAGTTTGGTTAAGATTGGATAAAAAGTGAAGTCTCCAGCGTGAATACGAACCCAATTAAGGTGAGCTAAACAAGAGGGCAACGATGGCCCTAGGTTGCTCAACTGAGTTTAAGGCATCCCAGTTTTAACCATAGGGGCATCATTTGAACAATCTTTGTAGAAGACTGGTATGCAATGTTACATACCAAATATGAAACCACTGGGCTTTGCGGTTTCAGAAGAGAAGATTCTTGAAGTAATTTTGCTATTGAAGTCTATACAAACAATGTGACCCCTGGAGCGTGGCCAGTTTTGACTCCAGGGCATCATTTGAACAATCTTTGTAGAGGCCCCCTATACAATGTTACCAACCAAATAACAAACCTCTGGGCCTTGCGGTTTCAGATAAGGAAATGTTCAAATTCATTTAGCTATTTAAGTCTATATAAACCATGTGACCACCGAGGCGTGGCCAGTTTTAACCCCAGGGGCATCTTTTGAACAATCTTTGTAGAGGACCACTATGCAATGTTACATACCAAATATGAAACCTCAGGGCCTTACGGTTTCAGAGGAGATTTTTTAAGTCATTTGTGTGTGTATTTCGAAGTTTATGAGGTCCTTCCGCGCCTGAGGCTGCATTATGTGAGGACCCGGAGTGTGTCCCAGCACTCCTACCTAATTAACTTACTAGAGACTCACGAAAGTTGGGACGAATTTTGAATCATAGCTGCAATTTCCAGCTTTTTTTTACTGAAAGATATTTCTTAGTTTTGGTGTGGTCTTGTGCTGTGGGGGAAAACCGGACAACCCGGAGGAAACCCCACCTGTCCAGTATGGTGACCACCAACCAAACTCACAAACTTACATGCGCCGAGTGGGAAGTGAACCCGGTATGCCTAGGTGAGAAGCGAGTGTGCCAACCACTGCGCTAGCCGGACAGCCTTTTCAAGTCATTTTGCTACTTAAGTTTATATAAACAATGTGACCCCTGGGGCATGGCCAGTTTTGACCCCAGGAGCATCATTTGAACAATCTTTGTAGAGGACCACTAGAGGATGCAACATTCCAAATATGAAACCTCTAGGCCTTGCGGTTTGAGAGAAGATTTTAAAAGTCATTCTGCTATTTAAGTCTATATAAACCATGTGACCACCGGGGCATGGCCAGTTTAGCCCAGGAGCATCATTTGAACAAACTTTGTCGAGGACCACTATGCAATGTTACATACCAAATATGAAACCTCTGAGCCTTGGGGTTTCAGAGGAGAAAATTTGGAAAGTCATTTTGCTATTAGTCAATATAAACAATGTGACCCGCAGGGTGTGACCAGTTTTTACCCCAGGGACTTCATTTGAACAATCTTTGTAGAGGACCACTAGAGGATGCCACATACCAAATATGAAACCACTGAGCCTTGCGGTTTCAGAGGAGAAGATTTTGGAAGTAATTTTGCTATTTGGGTCTATATAAACAATGTGACCCCCAGGAAGTGGCCAGTTTTGACCCCAGGGGCATGATTTGAACAATCTTTGTAGAGGACCCCTATACAATGTTACCAACCAAATACCAAACCTATAGGCCTTGCGGTTTCAGAGAAGATTTTCAAAGTCATTTAGCTATTTAAGTCTATATATTTGAACAATCTTTGTAGAGGACCACTATGCAATGTTACATACCAAATATGTAACCTCTGGGCCGTGCGGTTTCAGAGGAGAAGATTTTTAAAGTCATTTTGCTGTGTAAGTCTATATAAACCATGTGACCCCCAGGGCGTGGCAAGTTTTTACCTCAGGGGCATCATTTGAACAATCTTTGTAGAGGACCACTAGAGGATGCCAAATACCAAACATGAAAGCTCTCAGCCATGCAGTTTTAGAGAAGATTTTTACTTTTAAAATCTATTTTAGCCATGATGGCCCAAAGCGCTCACCTGAGAACTGGTACCGATGAAGACCATACAGTTGTGACAGGTTTGAAAATTAAGGTATCTGAACAATACGCAAAAGGGGATAGGATCGATTTGATTTAAAACATCTGTTAAGTGCAATGGGCTAATTAAATACGAGTTGGGTAGTGGATGTGTGGTGTTTTTGTTTTCAATGAAACTTCAGACATAGATACCTTATATTGAGACCTTGCTTGGGATTGCGTATAGGGTGGGTGGGGTCAATGTCAAGGTCACCGTTACTAAAAATAAAAAATGAAATTCAAAAAAAGGTTTTCGCTAAATAGCTCGAGAACAAATTGAGATATTTTAATGAAATTTCATACATATATATCTTATATCTAGACCTCGCTTGGGATTGGAATGGGTTGGGTGGGGTCAAGGTCACCATTACCAAAAATAGACAAACAGTTTCCGCTCAATAGCTTGAGAAGACATTGAGATATTTTAATGAAACTTCGTATGTAGATACCTTATATCTAGACCTCGCTTGGGATTGCATATGAGGTGGGCGGGGTCAAGGTCATGGTCACCATGACTAAAAATTTTATTTTTGTGCTGACTTTATTGCATTTCGTTTGAAAAATTTGGTTTTCGGGGAATTTATGTTTCTTGTTTGTTTTGTCATCTTGATTAGATGTTTAAGAATATATATGGAATAGTTTGGATACCTCAACTCACCACACAGAGAGAAGCTTTGGAGATGAATTAGATGCACAAATACCATGACTCTACCTTATTAGCTTTTGAATTGTTTCTCTTTAGTCGTTGAATCTTTACCCCAAAAAAGCTTCTATGACGGGCGTATCTTTGTGACAATGGCACTCTTGTTCATATTAAGTTTCAAAGTGTGACCTTCACCTTTGAACCATGGAATTGTAATGTTCCTAGCAATGAAGGTGACACACTTTCCAAACATATTAACTATCTGACCCCTTGAATTCCTAAACCTTCAATATACATAGCCATGACATAACTATTTTACCCAGCATACATTTCAAAACCCTTTGTGTTGCACTAACAAGTCAGCTAGAAAAAAGACAGTCATATAAACAAGATTCTGTGTTTGATAAAAACACATGCCCCCAGTTGGTGTTGGATAGCCCATTTCTTAGTCCAAATTAGGTCAAGGTCAAAGAAAGTCATTTTGCTATTAGTCAATATAAACAATGTGACCCCCAGGGCGTGACCAGTTTTTACCCCAGGGGCTTCATTTGAACAATCTTTGTAGAGGACCACTAGAGGATGCCACATACCAAATATGAAACCACTGAGCCTTGCGGTTTCAGAGGAGAAGATTTTGGAAGTAATTTTGCTATTTGGGTCTATATAAACAATGTGACCCCCAGGGCGTGGCCAGTTTTGACCCCAGGGGCATCATTTGAACAATCTTTGTAGAGGACCCCTATACAATGTTACCAACCAAATACCAAACCTCTAGGCCTTGCGGTTTCAGAGAAGATTTTCAAAGTCATTTAGCTATTTAAGTCTATATATTTGAACAATCTTTGTAGAGGACCACTATGCAATGTTAAATACCAAATATGTAACCTCTGGGCCCTGCGGTTTCAGAGGAGAAGATTTTTAAAGTCATTTTGTTGTGTAAGTCTATATAAACCATGTGACCCCCAGGGCGTGGCAAGTTTTTACCTCAGAGGCATCATTTGAACAATCTTTGTAGAGGACCACTAGAGGATGCCAAATACCAAACATGAAAGCTCTCAGCCATGCAGTTTTAGAGAAGATTTTTACTTTTAAAATCTATTTTAGCCATGATGGCCCAAAGCGCTCACCTGAGAACTGGTACAGATGAAGACCATACAGTTGTGACAGGTTAAGGTATCTGAACAATACGCAAAAGGGGATAGGATCGATTTGATTTAAAACATCTGTAAGTGCAATGGGCTAATTAAAATACGAGTTGGGTAGTGGATGTGTGGTGTTTTTGTTTTCAATGAAACTTCATACATCGATACCTTATATCAAGACCTTGCTTGGGATTGCGTATGGGGTGGGTAGGGTCCAGGTCACCAATACAGTTTCTGCTCAATAACTTATGAACACATTGAGATATTTTAATGAAACTTCAGACATAGATACCTTATATTGAGACCTTGCTTGGGATTGCGTATAGGGTGGGTGGGGTCAATGTCAAGGTCACCGTTACTAAAAATAAAAAATGAAATTCAAAAAAAGGTTTTTGCTAAATAGCTCGAGAACAAATTGAGATATTTTAATGAAATTTCATACATATATATTTTATATCTAGACCTCGCTTGGGATTGGGAATGGGTTGAGTGGGGTCAAGGTCACCATTACTAAAAATAGACAAACAGTTTCCGCTCAATAGCTTGAGAAGACATTGAGATATTTTAATGAAACTTCGTATGTAGATACCTTATATCTAGACCTCGCTTGGGATTGCATATGAGGTGGGCGGGGTCAAGGTCATGGTCACCATGACTAAAAATTGTATTTTTGTGCCGACTTTATTCCATTTCGTTTGAAAAATTTGGTTTTCGGGGAAATTATGTTTCTTGTTTGTTTTGTCATCTTGATTAGACGTTTAAGAATATATATGGAATAGTTTGAATACCTCAACTCACCACACAGAGAGAGGCTTTGGAGATGAATTAGATGCACAAATACCATGACTCTACCTTATTAGTTTTTGAATTGTTTCTCTTTAGTCGTTGAATCTTTACCCCAAAAAAGCTTCTATGACGGGCGTATCTTTGTGACAATGGCACTCTTGTTCATATTAAGTTTCAAAGTGTGACCGTCACCTTTGAACCATGGAATTGTAATGTTCCTAGCAATGAAGGTGACACACTTTCCAAACATATTAACTATCTGACCCCTTGAATTCCTAAACCTTCAATATACATAGCCATGACATAACTATTTTACCCAGCATACATTTCAAAACCCTTTGTGTTGCACTAACAAGTCAGCTAGAAAAAAGACAGTCATATAAACAAGATTCTGTGTTTGATAAAAACACATGCCCCCAGTTGGTGTTGGATAGCCCATTTCTTAGTCCAAATTAGGTCAAGGTCAAAGTAAGGTTGGGTGATACGGGTGGATTGGTAATGGTCATAAGTAACAAATGTGTAATTACCCAAGTGTTGTAGTAAATAGTGCTGGTGCTAGACGAAACTGTAAAATCTAGTTAACCAAGAAATGACCCTTTTGAATTAATCTAACTGCAAATTAGGTCAAGGTCAGGGTCAAAGTGAGGTTGGGTGATATGGGTGGATAGGGAATGGTCATAAGCAACAACTGTGTAAGTATCCAAGAGTTGGTTCTAGGCGAAACGGTAAAATCTACTTAACCTTGTCCGGAAGGATGCACGGACGGACGGACAGGACAATCACTATATGCCTCCCGCATCAAGATGCCGGGGACATATACAACTTTATTGAAAAGCATTTTCACTGAGTTGTATTCCATTAGAAACTATAACAACAGCCAAGTTAAATTCTAATACACATGTTTATTTGGAATGTGTAATTTTTTCACTGACAAAATTTATTGAAAATCACATTCATGACAAAAAATAGTGCAAACAAAATATGTTTTTACAGTAATAACAATGACACTTAAATATATAAATAACAAAACATGAATAAAACTGCTCCAAGACAATTTAGAGTCTATAACCTTGCTTAACTTCAAGCTACCTCTAATCATTCAGGGACAGTAATGAGAAAGCTCCATAATATGCACCTATCAATATATTCCTCCAGGGGAGGGGGGCGGGGGCATATACAGGACTTTAGACTGAAAGCAATTCCTGACAGGTGGGAAATTGACATGCCTAATGATTCTGGGTCCAGAGAAATATTGGCCCCCGGGCCATTTGATACACGAAATACAATTAGTAAAATTGCCCTGGGTTTGCCCACCTCTCCCCCCCCCTCCCCGAGCAAAAAATTGATAGGTGCATAATGTGGAGCTTGATCTTTAAAGGGGTTTATTGACTGTAGGAACATTAGCAAAAATAAAGTTCATTTAAAAAGAATTACGATTGAAGCATTATTAAATATGATGGTCATCGATGACACTTTTGCGGTGTGGGAAAACTAGTAGTAGTAGTCAAATCTAAATGAATAAAATTTACATGAAGAACTGTTACACGCATGCACAAATAATAAATGTTGTCCAACATAGTAAAGCTTTCATTGAAGTATGCGATATTGCAGTCATGAGTTGGAATCCTTCTGGAATCTGGTATCCAAACAATGTTTTATTGGATTTTTTTAATATAATTTGTCTTAACAATTCCATCAATATAATATTGCTACTAGAAAAAAACAATCCTGAAACATGGGAATATGTCCTGTTCATTGTCTTGTCTATACATTGTATTTATAGGAAATACACTTGATATGCCCCTTTATTTTTTTTACATATAGGCATTAAATCAACAAAAATGATGTCATTTAACAAAACATAAATCATGGTTGTTTGTAATACCCTGTACTGAATGTAAATTGTTCAGCAAAAATTGTGAATTCTACATTACATAGAATGTTAGGCTGAAATTTCAAACAATGTTCAGTATTAATTCTCTTGTATTTATGCTAATATTTTTAGCAAGTCAAGTGTCAGTAACAATGTACCTAAAAGTTAAAGTTTTGGTGGTTGCAACCCAGGCATCAAAGAATATAATATCTGGAAATTAATAGACCGGTAATCATTTTTATATTGACAAATTTAGCATTATTCGCCTGTGATCTTTGCATAAAAAAATACATTATATAACATTTTATATCTAAATCAGAATGTTGTATTACTTTCTTAACAAACTACGTGCACCCCTATTTATGCTATTCACGTAGATCTCTTGGTAATTCTCTGGTTTCCAGTGGCTTATGAAAAGTTGTTCAAGTCTTCACAAATTTATAAAATTATTATTGCAAAGGTTACAAAACTAAACTGCTATGTTAATGCTGACACTCTTCACATGCCAAATGTGTGAAGTAGTTACGAGTAGTAATGTCACGATTTCAAAAACATTTGTTGAATAGCACTTTCTGTTCAATTGTCTGGGCAATCGACCCGTTGTTCCGGAGATGAACGTTTAAACCACTCGACCCAAGCACCGTCGTAGACACTGACACCATCCTTACCACAGAGGTGAGCAGCCAAGACGAGGCAGCAAGCTGAAATTCCTGCAAAATAACATATGAGGCGTGTCGTGGGAAGACCGGGCTTAATGCATGTGTGTAAAGTGTCATCCCGGATTAGCCTGTGCACTCCACACAGGCTAATCCAGGACAACACTTTCCGCTTTTATGGTATTTTCTATTTTAAGGAAGTCTCTTCTAAATATAAATACACTGTAGGCGGGAAGTGCCGTCCTGGATTAGCCTGTGCAGACTGGATAGGCTGATCCGGGATGACACTTTATGCACATGCATTAGGTCCGGTTTTCCCACGACAAGCCTCATATAAATTCTGATGTTTTACGGTTGAACAGCAAGACTGAAGTCACTAATAATGTTAATATCAGCATAGCATTAAATGCAAAGCTAATATATATATATACTGCTGGTAAAGAAACATTTAGAATCTGAATAAAAAACATTTACTAAAAATTAACACTAAAATACAGATAATTTTTAATTATTTTGTAACTTTAAACTAGTGGTCAGCTGTTGAACTTCAAAGCTTCCAAAAACAATATTCAATAAATTGGTACACTTTAATATTAGCTATAATTAAAACTTAAGGAGTATTCACTAGAAATATGGACAAAGCTATACCTCTGGGCATGGGGAATGGGCTCATTCTGCAAATATTTCTTTTAAAGATTTACAAAAACAGCTGTTTTACATGCATTTACATTGAGTATTTGAAGCAAAATGAGGAAATTAATGAGCAGGGAGGCAGGGAGCTTTGGATTTGATACAAAATGGGGGGGGGAGAGTTTGGGGGGGGGTAGTTTGGGGGCAGAGAGTTTGAGGGGGTAGTTTGGGGGGCGGTAGTTTGGGTGAGGGCATTTATTAGGGAATAGACAGTAGATTACATACAAAGCTGTTTTAAATGTTTGTTTGTTTGTTAGGTGGGATTTTTCGCCATTTTTAACAGAATTACAGTCATATCACCACGGTCAGTTAACCAACTCACACTTTTTCTGGGCAAGCTTAGCTAAGCGGTTTACCAGTACTAAGTGCACATACCTATGCCAGTAACTGATAACTGCCTTACCTGAATCTGAGGTAGGGGGAGAATGGCTGTAGAAATAATTCCATGACCAATCCCCACACAAGTCATGTGGCTGGGCTGGCGTTCGAACTCGCGATCCCCAGATAGACAGTCTAGCGCTCTACCAACTGAGCTAGCCGGGTCCGGCTCTGTTTTAAATGACAAGTGTTTGGATGAAGTTCATACCTGATCCACAGGAGGCCACAAGAGGTTTGGTTAAGTCAATGTTTTGGTCGGCAAACACTTTCTTAAGCTCCTCAGCATTTTTAATAGCCCCCTGCTTGACCTCGTTTCCATCTGGTCCCACGTATGAGGTGAATGTGGTTGGGTATGGGATATTGGTAGCGCCTGGAATGTGGCCTGGCTTAATGTCTGTAAAAGATAGGAAACTTTTAACAGTACCAAAATTAAACTGTACATTCATTCATACCATTTTAGAGTCTTGTATAGCTACCAGTAAAAGCATAAATTTCTACAATTTCTAAAATTATTTGATAATTATGCAAAGTTTTACATATTCTGGGAAGAAGTTCCGGTATTTCAGGTCACAGTGGTGAAATGGATATGGTGTCAGCTTGTGATCAGGAGGTCATGAGTTTGATCTTTACTTGGGGAGTGTTCGGATGATCTTTCGCAAAGATACCATGAACTGGTTCTACCCAGGAAACGGACATGAAAGTGTCTCAGTAAGCCTCAGGCTTTTGTCACAATCGAGCTAAAATAAATGTGGCGCGTCGTGAGAAAACCGGTCTTAATGCAAGTGCGTAAAGTGTCGTCCCGGATTAGCCAGTCTGCACAGGCTAATCCAGGACGGCTCTTTCCGCCTACAGTTGATTTATGTTTAGAAGAGACTTCCTTGAAACAGAAAATACAATAAAAGCGCAAAGTGCTGTCCCGGATTAACCTGTGCGGACTGCACAGGCTAATCCGGGACGACACTTTACGCACATGCATTAAGACCAGTTTTCCCACGATGCCCCTCAAATAGGTTTAAACTTAAAACTAACTGAAAGGCAAAATGAACAAATGTGGTCGTTATAATTCATAGTGCCAGCTTGATGTTTTCATTTTATGTATTAATAAAAAATACTGATTTCTGTTATTTCTGTCATACCTGGCCTAGGTTCAGGATCTGTTCCTTGGAAACGTCCTTGTGACCGAGCATCAATCAGCTGAAACTGTTTGGTTTCTATATTTTTGAGCACATCTTCAAAAGACTTTACAAAATTTGGATTGAATTTTGCTGTGAAATTACGTTTTGGAGGGGCAGGTTCTTGGCCCGTTGCAATGCCATACTTGGCATCCCTCCAGACACGCATACCACCATCTAAAATGGAAATTGCATTGTGTCCAAATGCACGAAATGTCCACCACACACGTGGGGCGGAAAATTGGGGGAAGTCGGGATGACTGTTATAAACAACGACATGCGTGTCATTGTCAATTCCCAAATTGCCCACATATTCTCCAAACTGCTTCTCAGATGGGAGCATATGCTCGTATGGTGTAGGCGTGCAACAGGCATCTATGTCAAAAAACACTGCTCCAGGTATGTGACCTTCCATGTAACTTTCTAAACCTGTCTTTTTGAAGTTTGGCAAGAACCACGTGCCGTCAACGACCCGTAGCTTGGTTGTAGAAGTTTTAAGGCATTCTGCCAGTTTCGAGGCCGAGATCAGCGTACCTAATTTCAGCATTTTGGGCTGATATTATAATTTATTGGGTACTGTATTGTCAAAACCCCGATCCAGATTGACAGATGAAATTGGCCCGCTAGACTCAAATACAGGTGTTCGCCAATTTAAATGATAAAAGGGCTGAAAAGACGCATTAATACTATGTAATTTAATTTAAAAAATAATATCCTTGGATTAAATTATTTGTAACGATGAAACTTGATTATAGTAGATCTATTTGGTATCTATTTTATTTTTATTTTACCATGTGTTAATGGATGTAAGCGCTTTTGTAAACAAGATGTCGGATAAAGATAGGCCTGGACAAGTCAACCAAAAATCACCAATATCTACAAGAAAAGCAAAGAAATTGCTGTATCTATCAGAATATTTACTTAAACAAGAATCAAAAAATAATTCTAAGAAGGTGAACTAGTTTGTGCAATGACAGATCTTTGATTAATATAACTTCAATTGTAACTGTAACGGATTTCGGATAAAACTAATCCGGACGTAATCACATTGCTATTTAACTAATTGTTTTTATAAAAAGCTTTTATTGCTTAAATTATTATATATTTTTAATGTAGGAGCATTATGATAATAAATGATAAACAAAATAATTTGTAGGTATCGAGAATATTGAAAAAGCATGAACACGAAAGAACAGAATCAGAAAAAGAACATTTAGCTAACCATCAGGACATTGTAAAGAGGATCAGGAAAAATAGGGAAAGACGAAAAATATCGGAATTGAGAAGCCAAGAGGTTAAAAGAATGCTGTGGTTTATTATTTTTTTAATAATGAAATTATAACGTCTCTGTATCCCTTATTTTTCAGCTACCATTTTTAGACCACTTTTTTTTCACAAGATGCTCTAGAATAATAGCGTGTTCTGTAACCTGACTGTCCGAAAATATATGCTTTTTTATGCAGAGATCGTCTTATGTAAATACAGCCGCACAATCACGTTACACAGGCAGCAAACATTCACTCTTAATGCGCTACTTTTATAGAAAACATTATAGTCTTGTGGTAAACAGCAGTGCTAGTACCCCTTTTCCATTGATATTCACTCGATTTTTCCAACTTAAACAGAAAATTAAGATTAATATAGGTTCATGTATTTTTGACTATTTTCTTTCGTTTTTACAATTGGACCATCTGGAGTTCAGTCCTTTAATTAAGAGGAACAGTATCTAAAGAGTAGAGCATGTATTTTATTACAGCTTGTCTCAAGGTACATTTCCTCATTATCAGGGATATGCATATTAAATAAACATGAAGTTACGTAAATACCTGTTTAAAAACATTGTTTTATCAGGGTTTCCCGCAGGGTTTCTTGAAGGCATGTCTCCCATAATAAGCCACTCCGTTTCACACCCACCTCCCCGAAATCGGCCACATCGCCCAACTCCACCTCCCCGAAATAGGATGCAACTATCGACCCAACCTCCCCGAAATCGCCCACATTGCCCGACCCTACCTTCCCAAAATCGGATGCAACGATCGAAATCTTGGTGGCGACCAAATCGGCAGTATCGCTTGAACTACCACCCCTATTGCTCGACACAACCTCTCCCAACATTGGCCGCTTCCAAAGTTGTTTATAATGAACACCATCTGAATCGCGTAATAGTACTTTTATAAAACTGAAACTATTAAAAATCGTTCTCCTGCTAAAATCGCAATTATTGATGTTTTCTTAATTGAATAAAACCTGTTGACCTAACTACAAGGCTGCATTTTTCAATCATACATGGTATTCAGATTCGTTTTTAATAGCCTAACCTTGTCCTTCTTGAAATTCTGTCATGACCGCAAGTTGTTTTTTTGTTTTCATAACATGTGATTGTTCTTGGATGCGAAAACAACAACATCACTCGTTATCAGTTATACTACATGCAAACATTAAAAGCCGAAAAATGTTATATTAAATACTAGAATATGTAGTTCCTCATCGTCATAAATTATCTCCATGTAGAAAACGTGTTTTGCTACAAAAGCACGCGAAAAATATCGCCATGCACAAGGTCACGGCGCCTTATGGAAAACGTGCTTGTACTGGTCACCTGCTTAATGCATTGTTTATGTGAACAAAATTATGTTCGACGACGTCAAATTGTGCATTAAAATGAGGCTCTGTTATAAACTATTTGTTTCCATAGTTTTGATTGTCAATTTGTGAAATGGATAAGCGATTAACCTGGATACAATAAAACGGTTTTTAATAATGAAATGGTTTACAATGCCTATTCGCTTTTTCCGGCAAGCGCTAGTATTTGATGTCAAACACTTTGTTCGTCGTTAGTAAGGTATAAACTCCGCCCTAAAAATCGCCGTATTTGATTGGCTAATGAGATCGTTGTGGGCGGGACTACACTGTTGTCAGTTGTCAACCACACTGTTGGAAGTGAGACCTTATGGATCAATACGGCGTTCATTTATGACCTTCGTTTACAGCCCTTCGATTAAACATGGGTGTAATTGGGTAAAGGAATTAAGGGTGGTTACTTTGAAAATTAAGGCATGTCGGCGTAAAGCATGTCGGCAATTGACTTACTTCTTTGTAGGCATGTTGGGCCCGTTAAGCGAAACAGGACTGCGGGAAACCTTGTTTATGGATGTCATACATGTGTTTTATCACATGGTATACCTTATCTCCCGTGTAATACAACCATTACGAATATTTCTGTCGTACACATGCCAAAGGCTCGCTTACTGACAAAATTCCTGAACTCGTTTAATAAAATATGGTATGAAATGACAATTTGTGTCAGATCCTAACTGTATTGACTAAACATAATGTCTACTTAATGCCTTTTAATTTTGGACAATCATGTTTTCCAACACACTGTTATTCTAGTATAGGATGTATGTCATAACTCATATTCGGTATTAAACAATAAAAGTACTGACTGCTTATATTTATAGATTTCTTGCTTTCTTTATTCAAAAGTTAACAATCATTGTATTGCTACATTTATTCTTGTTTAAACTTCAAACTTTATGAAGACTGAAGATAATGAAGAGGAGTTGCAGCAAAAATGTGATCAGCTTGCAGATATTCTAAAAAAATCCAAGAAGACTGTAATCTATACTGGAGCAGGTATTAGCACGGTATGTTTGACGGTGCTTTGAAAATTTCTCCCCACCTGCTTTCTAGCTCACTTTCAAGAGCCTTAAACTCAATAAGATGCTTTGAAATTGTTTATATTGAGTCAAAATATTTGAAAAAATTGTTAATGCTCCTGGAGCCTTATTTTCCTCAGATGAACTTGACGAATGGTGCAATTTATAGTCTCTATCAAATGTAGGTAAAGTTTGATAAGGCCATAGGTCAAGTGTGATCAGAAATAGGTCACTAGGTCATTTTATGCAGAAAGTGTGCTAAGAAACTATGAGACCTATTTTTCATCCAGTCGGATTTTGTCAGATTAACCGCTTCATAGAAATAAAGGCCATGTTTGATCAGGGGTCATAGGAGGTAAACAAACTAGGTCAGTATGTCAAGAGCTGTTGGAAAGCCGTGTTCTTGTTTGGCATTACAAACATTTCTTGTCTTTACTCTGGTTTCTTTTGTCAGGTGAGCAATATAGTGCAGCCTTGGCCTTCGTGTATTATTAGGCTAAGAAAAATATTATACTTTGCATTCTACATAAACTGTATGTTCGTACTATTTCACATTTTGATTTATTAATGAACAATGAGGAAATGTATTTGTTGAGCCATCTGTTTAGCTTTTTAGAAGCACTCGGTGTATCAGAAATTAACTCGCACAAAGCTTTGAATGTAAAGGCCTATATATTAACGCACTATTGTGTGAAGTTGGAATAAGGCGTCCAACAAAGAATCAGCTGTTTTGTTTCAGCAATGTTTTATATGCAGTTTACCATTTGTAATTTAAGAATTTTGCAGAGTAATTAGTGCAATAGACACCTGCATATATAACTGCATCAGTAAAATTGATTTTACCACAAAACTGTATACGTGGATGCAATTACACAATTTTCACAAAAATCTGAACTGTGTTCATGCGTGCATACAGTAAAAATGATCAAGGACACGAGCAGTTTTAACGAAAATGCTAATTCTACTAGAAAGTAATGACAGAATATAACAAACATACATGAACAACATGAATTGCTCAGGGTTTTTTTTTGAAAAAAAACAAAACAAAAATCATGTCAATTCTATGTTTGATGTCTTATTCTAACTTCACATAATACAGTGTTATATTGATTATTCAGAAGTGTTCCTGGTTTTCACTGATTACTACATGTACATGAATATTGTTCTTTCAGGCTGCCTCTATTCCTGACTACAGGGGTCCACAGGGAGTGTGGACTCTTCTTAAGAAAGGTGAAGAAATCAGGTAAGTGAAACACATGGTAATCATAAATGGACAACTTACTGGTGATGTTATGGGAACCCTCATTTAATACAAAAATAAATACCTTCCTGAATCATTTGTTGTGTGAGTTGATGATTTATGCACCACAAATAGAAATTTATTCAATTATTTAAGAGATATGTCATAGAAAATTATATTGTATAATGTGGTAACAAGATTGAAAATGCACTTACTCCAAATTTTATCCAAATTTAAGTGATGGATTTGCAGGGCTCTCAATATTTTCTTTAGCCAAAGTGTACAGTACTTTGTTCAAATCCTGCTTATTTTGTGTATTTTATTGAGTTTTCCGATGAAAAAGTTGTAGCCAAATCAAAATGTCTTAACCCAAATGCTTCATTTTGTAGCCTTTGGCGAATGACAGAGTGAGTCCTGGGTTTGTTCCATTTTACTAAATATTTCAGCCCCCAAGACCTGAGTGATGCAGAGCCTACACTGACCCACATGTGCATCACTGAGCTCCACAAGAAAGGACATGTGAGTACTGTTTTATATCACTGAGCTCCAAAAGAAAGGACATGTGAGTACTGTTTTATCAGGGCCCGTATTCACCAACCCATTCTAAGACTTAAGATGTAAGAATAAAGAATGTGGCATGTCGTGGGAAAACCGGTCTTAATGCATGTGCTAAAAGTGTCGTCCCGGATTAGCCTGTGCAGTCTGCACAGGCTAATCCAGGATGGCACTTTCCGCTTTATGGTATTTTCTGTTGCAAGGAAGTCTATACTAAACACAAATCCACTGTATGCGGAAAGTGCATTAACTCTGGGACGACACTTTATGCACATGCATTAAGCCCGGTTTTCTCAAGACACACCTTGAATATTCTTGAAACTCTTCAGTTCTTAGAACACTTATAATTTGAAACTTTTTTGGTATTCATCAACTTAAATGAATGCATTCTGTATTTCAAACAATTTAAAAAAATGTCATATGCAACATTGGTACCCAGCTTGCTTGCAAACACACAAGGATTTTATCTAGAGTCAAACTCTATTTATTCTTAAGTCTAAGTCTATTTATTTTAAGTCTAAGTCCATTTATTCTTAAGTCTATGTCCTTTTATTCTTAAGTCTCAGTCTATTTATTCTTTAGTCTAAGTCCATTTATTCTTTAGTCTAAATCCATTTATTCTTAAGTCTAAGAATGGGTTGATGAATACCAGCCCAGTGATAAAAAAAGAGAGTGAGCCGTGTTAATGCTTTTAATCTGATTAGTAAATGAAATCTGCTTTACGCTGAAATAAGGAATTGAATAATTGAACTAATTTCCTGTTTATATTTAATATTTTCATTTTGCTACTGCCACTTGAAGAAATTTCCAATTTTTAGCTCGACTATTCACCGAATAGTTTGAGCTATACTACTCACCCATTTGTCGGCGTCGGCGTAATGCTCTGGTTAACGTTTGCGTGCAACAAGTCCATATCTCTGTAAGTGCTACAGATAGTCAATTGAAACTTTACACATGTCTCCGGGGTCATTATGAGAGGTTACTGACGAAGGCCCATACTTCTGACCTGCAATTTAGCAGAATTATGCCCCTTGTTGTACTTAGAAAATCTGTTTAAATTTCGCGTGCAACAACTCCGTATCTCTGTATCTACTACAGATATTCAACTGAACTATTCCTTCAGGGTCATTATATAAGGTCACTGGCCAAGACCCATAACTGTGACCAGCATTTTAGCAGAATTATGCCCCTTTTTATACTAAGAAAAGTCATGTTAAGGTTTGCGTGCAAGAGAATATTCAGGTTAAGGTTTGCGTGCAACAAGACCATATCTCTGTAACTACCACAGATATTCAATTGAAACTTCACATATGTGTTCAGGGTCATCATGTGAGGTCACTGACCAAGGCCCATAACTCTGACCTGCAGAATTATGTCCTTTTTTGTAAATCGGGTTAAAGTTTGCGTGTAACAACTCCATATCTTTATATCTACTATTTTACACATGCCTTCAGGGTCATTATATAAGGTCACTGGCAAAGACTCACAACTGTGACCACCATTTTATCAGAATTATGCCCCTTTTTGTACTTAAAAAAGTCAGGTTAAGGCTTGCATGCAACAACTCCATATCTTTATAACTGAATGGATTGAGAATGGAATGAGCTATTGTACTGAAACTTCATACATAGATACCATATAGCGAGGCCTCACTTGGGATTGCATATGGGGTGGGTGGGGTCAAGGTCACTGCTAGGATAAATAGAAAAATGGTTTCCGCTCAATAACTTTAGAACGCATTGGGATATTCCAATGAAACTTTATACAAAGATACCTTATATCGAGACCTCGCTTGTGATTACATATGGGTGGGGTCAAGGTCAATGTTACATGTACTTAAAATAGAAATAAGGTTTCCGCTCATTAACTTGAGAAAGCATTGAGATATTTTAATGAAACTTCATGCATAGATACCTTATATCGAAACCTCGCTTGGGATTACGTATGGGGTGGGTGGGATCAAGGTCACTGTTACTAAAAATATAAAAAGATTTTTGCCCATTAACTTGAGAAAGCATTGAGCTATTTTAATTAAACTTCATACATAGATACCTTATATCGAGACCCGCTTTGGATTGCATATGGGTGGGGTGGGGTCAAGGTCACTGTTACTAAAAATAGAAAATGGTTTCCGTTCAAAAAATTTCTTGTTTGTAGTGATAAAGGCCCATAACTCGGACAGAACGGTTGAAAAGTCAAGCACGCCGTCCTGACTGTCGGTAAAAAGAGCAGTTTTCACTAATATGCAGCTTTTCGGTATTAGCAAACATTTCGAATTAGTCTGCGTGAGACAGGCGCTTTTGGTAATGACATACCGTAAGGTACAGTTTCTTAGATGGGAGGCATTTAAACATTTTACATGCAGGCCAATATAGCTAAACTGTGTGGTGAATATTCCGCGAAAAAATAAAGTTAAAGGTTTTTTTTTTCCCCCGCTCCCCCCTAGATTTTTTTGAGAAGTAAGTGGAAACCAACAATTATAGTTTTGGCCTTACTGTAGATCTACTATATCTGTGATTTTTTCTGTACTACCTGAAAAGTGAATGTGTAGTTTATGTAGAGAAAAATCCAGAGTGAAATAGCAGGTTGCTGCTAACACAGAAATGTTCCATATCTTTTGAAATGTTATTTTAATATATTGTGACAAATTTTCAATGGCAAATGGATAGAGTATGTTTAAAAACCTTGATTAGAAGTATTTAATTAACAAATACCTGGAATTTACGAATTTATTTGAAAATGTCAAATAACTGGGAAGGCTTTCCACCCTGCCCCTTTTAAGCAGCAACTGGTCCCTTTTCTGATACTAGATCTTTCCCTATTGTATTACATGTACCACACATTGACTACACAGGTGAAGCATGTGGTGTCCCAAAACTGTGATGGTCTGCATCTACGCAGCGGCCTGCCTCGACAGACCCTCTCAGAGGTTCATGGCAACATGTTCATCGAGGTAGTACATCATCAGAACATTCCATAGGTGTTAAAATGTAGTGTGATTTGTTACACTGCTCAAATGGAGGTATTATTCTGTTAAAAATGACGCTTGTATGTATGTCTGGCTAAAGAGAGGCCGTTTGCTCTGTATTAAAGTAGTCAGCTGAGACAGAGGCATGGGTTCACAATTGTTTTTGTGTACAAAATGTTACACATTTTTTACTATAACTTCAGGGAATAGTTACTATCATATGGTGTACTGTAATGCAAAATTTCAAGGCCCTTTTAAGGTAAAAATTCATCGTCTATCTTATTTGAACTTTTCCTCTGTTTTGTCAATGCATGTATGTCAACTCTTATAGAATTTGTATTGTTTTGTAATTGCTGTGTGTTTCAGTTGTTATCAAATATTCATTAAAGCCTACCATGTATTTTCTATAATTTTCAGATCTGTTATCACTGCAAACGCCATCGAGAATACTTACGACTCTTTGACGTCACTGAAAACACGGGCGTGCGTCGCCACACCACGGGGAGGAAGTGTCATTTCTGTAATGGTGACCTCAAGGACACAATAGTACACTTCGGAGAGAAGGGCGGGCTGAAGTCTCCTTATCGATGGAAGGAGGCGGTTAAGGCAGCCAACAAGTGTGATGTCATCCTCTGTCTGGGATCCAGTCTTAAGGTAACTGCCTACGACTATGAAAATTCTCAATCTCATACTAAGTCTCAACTTTAAATACTGTGGTCGTATTCCAGAAACATCTTAAGTGAAATCTTATCCTTAGCCTTGAAATCTACATTTTTCTTAAGCAATTTCTTCCATGTATATATGAAATTCTGCTAGATGTTCACTAATTACCAACTTATTATTAACTACTATTTACTTAACTGTAAATGGATTCATTAATTTGACTGTAGTTTTTAAAATATTACCTTACAAAAATTGGAACTTAAGTGGCAATATATTAAGATAAACTTAAGATTTTTCTGGAATAGGGCCCCTGATGAATAAAATGCTTTTAACTTGTATTACAATGCTTGTTATACTTATGGGCTTTAAATTTTATTGGTTGAATACTTAAGATCAAGACGTAGATTAAACTTATGTCCATCATGGGCCGAGGACTTTGGAATTTTCAGACTTTGGTTTTAATGTTAAATATTTGCTGATCAAATGTTTTTTATTGTAGCATGGTTGAATTATATGGTTAAAAACCTCTTTGTATAGTTTAAACCTTTTGCTGTCTTGACCCCACAATAATGCAAGAGATACATAGCCAGATCTGTGTGTTTCTCCTTGCAAACTTACATGTTTGATTTAAGAAAATATTGTTGAAAATATTCTGGTTGTAATGATAGTAATGCAGGTTTGTAATCTGAAGATACACACTTATGCACCTATCAATATTTTCCCCCCATGGGGGAGCCTGCCCACCTATCAGTATTTTCCCCCAGGGGGGAGTGGCGGGCATATAGGGTACATAGGACTGAAAGCGAGTCCCGACAGACGGGAATTTGACACGCTGAATGGTTCAGTTTACAGGGGAAATAGACTTTGGTCAGAGTTTAGATCCCGGTAATATTGGCCCCTGGGGCATTTGTTACACCTATAGCATCTCCCACCTAGGGGATCATTTAGACTAAAGTGCTTCGCTCTAGAGTGGGAATTAGGCCCCATTAAATAAAATTAGTCAAATTCCCCTAGGTCATCCCGCCACTCCCCCCCCACCTTGTGGACAGATATTGATATGTGCATATTAAATATTGTTGTAATGCAAACACATTTGAATTGTTAGTGTGCTAGTATTTGATTCACAAGATTCTTTGGAAGACATATTAAGAAATACTATCACTGTGTTTCGTGTTAATTTAACAATAATAAACATGTTATGGTTTTATCATGCTTTGGCTGTATTTGTCAGTCAGAGTAAAAGCTCTGTATAAGTTCTATCTATAATTTTTGAAATTGTTTACATTTTGTTTAGATTCTCAAGAAGTATACCTGCCTCTGGTGTATGGAAAGGGCTAAACACAAGCGACCCAAACTAGTGATTGTTAATCTACAGTGGACACCCAAGGATGAGTCAGCAACTTTGAAAATCAATGGTTTGATTTTGTTTTTTCAAAATGTACTCAAAATGGCCAAGAATCTATTAAAACAAATGTATTTAAGTGTTTCATAAAAATGTATTGTGTGCTTCTTTATTAGGTTATTTATGCACTTTTAACTATTCATCTGTCCAAGTATGGTTGTACACAGCAAAGCTTAAGTCTTCGACCTCTGTTCAAAATTTAACAAGCTGGTAATTATGTAAATGTCATCAGAATTCAGCAACATTTTTTCTCCAGGCAAATGCGATGTGGTGATGAACAAAGTGATGAGTCGACTGGGCTACGAAGTGCCACAATATGTCAGGTTAGAAAATGATTTGCTGACCTAATTTTCTGACTGTACTGTACCTTTGGCAAGGATTAATCCAGTATGATGTACACACCAGTAAATTGTACTAAAATGCATTAAATCTGCATTTTGTTAAATGCTGGAATCTGCATACTGTTAAAATGCATGAATCTGCATTTGTAAAAATGCATTAATCTGCATTTGTAAAAATGCACTAATCTGCATACTGTTAAAATGCATTAATCTGCATACTGTTAAAATGCATTATTCTGCATACTGTTAATATGCAGTAATCTGCATACTGTTGAAATGCAGTGATCGACATACTGTTAAAGAGCCCATGTCGTCGAACAATTGGATTCCTATTACACTATAAATGATATTATATGATAGAAATGCGCTTTATAAAGACATGTGCATGAAATAAATAAAACATAATATAACACACAAGATATTTGATAAAAACAAATTAGCAAAAAAGTCTGAAAAATTAAAACCCCAAGCAGGGATCGAACTCACGACTTAAGAGTCATACGAAAAAAATGACAGTACACAGCGTTTTAACAAATTGCGCTATCGTGCTTGGTAAGAAGTAGAGTGTAAACTATGGTTATAGAAAATAATCACAATTATGACGTCAAAATGTAAACATGAAAAGGGCCAAACAAACTAGACCCATATTATAAAATGATTTTTATCTCAGAATGCATGCACTCTTTTTTCATTAAATATACCCTGTTTTAACCATTATTAAATGTCAGTATTAATATCTGAATTTCAGAAGAAATTGCCCCCTTGAGGCCCTTTTTGATGACATAGTCCCTTCAAAAAGCAATAATCAGCATTCTGTTTAAAAGTTTTTTACACCTTGTGTTATACCACTATTTTTATTTACAAACACCACAATTCCATGTTTACACAGTTTTGCGACATTTTTACATTATCTGCAATACCTTTTATGTTGAACTCCATATGTGCATGTGCAATTCCATTTGAATTCAGAAATGTCCTCTTACACATGATATTGTGCACTGCAAGCTTTAACTCTAGTTGACAAATCATTGTATCCCATATGTTATAGGGCTGAGGATCCACTGTATCAGCTGGCCACGCCACTCAGACCTGACGAGGAAAGCACAACATCGAAGAAGATCTTGCAGTGTCCAGAACCAGTGACCAGTGTCCATGAACACGGCATCTCACGAACTCCGACACCCAGTGACTCCAGCAGTGAGTCAGTGGATGAAACTGAAAGTAATGATGGTGATGATGATGATAATTATGTCGAAGCAAACAACTCTGATTTTGAAGCTGTCAAGTTAGAAAGGAAGAATTGTGTGTCTTTGCGACCAGGAAGAAGAATTCCCAAGAGAACTTTGAAGAACTCCATTAAACTTGAAATAAACATGGAAAAAGACTCCAATGATGATAGCTGTGGAGAAAAATCATTTGAGGAAAGAAGCCTGTCAAAGTCTCAAAGGATTTGTAATGAGGCGAAAATAGCTATGCAAGCAAAACTGGTAAATGCAAAAATTAATGAAATCAATGCAAAAAGTGAACCTGCTGCTGTGTCTAGCCAAGATGCAAAGATTACCCACGTACATGGGGAGTTACAGGGTATTGGCTCTAAAATGGGTGTGGAACCAACAATGAAGTATGATCCTCTAAAAGGTGGACCGTTTGATCCTGGCCCATCATCGCGTGAAGGGAAAGTGGCCTATTTACATCTGCTGCAAAAACAGTTGGAGGTGTTGAAAGAAAAGCAAAGGCTGCTTAAGGAACAAGAATTAAGCAAACTCAAAACCAAACGTCTTTCTAATGAAATCAATTCAGGGTCTGATGCCAAAAGGACATCATCATTTTTGCCAAATGCCTCACCTGATGCCAGATATCCAAACCTTGCATCACCGACAAGTAGGAATTGCAGTGTTATGTTAAGTGTCACTAATTTAACTGACGATGTTGAAAGAATTAAAGCAAATATCAAAACCTTGCAACACGAGCAGAGAATTTTACAAGAACAAAGGGCCCAAGTGCAAAACAAGTATACTGACTTCGATCATCTCATAAAAAAGAAACACCAAGATGAACAACTAAGACTGCATCAACACTTTCTAATACAAGAACAGCTACTGTCCCAAACTGCTGATGGAGCTGCGAAGAAAGAAGACATGCTGAAATTGTTTGTGTATCAGCAACAGATTCTGATAGCTCAGCAAAACACGCAGTTGATAGAAATCGCTCAAAGTCACTCTCGAGAAATCCAAGAACTTGATGTCGCCCTTGCTCACAAACATGGCGAACTGATGTCAGAAACTAAGCATCTAACTGAGTCTCAAAACAGGCTGAACTTGTCTGTCCTGCAACAGGCCAAGGCGGAGTCAAGCAAGGCTGGTCCGATGCAATCTCCAACCAAAACTGATTTCAGAATTGTGTCCATTTTGAGTGACAGTGACTCGGAAACTCAGAATTCTAATATACCTGCTGTGACTGAGTTACTGAATACCATGTTGACGTGTGACTCGTGCAAGTTTTTAAAGAACTATGGTGTTATTAAAAGAAAGTGCCAAAACTGTCAGCTTTTAAAAGCAAAGAAAAGCTGTGCCACAATTCCATCACTTTCAGAATTTTCAACGAGCACTTACAGGGATGGAAAAGGCAGGGTGAAACAGGAACTTGCTGACAATAATGTTGAAACAAAACCCATTCTTTTGGGAAAAGAATCTGAAGAAAAGCCAAAAAGTGGAAAATCTTACATTGCTACCTCAACTTCAAATCCATTATCACCTCAGAGGAATTCCAGTACTGATATTATAAACAAACAGAATCTGTCTTGGGCTTCATCTATGAAGAATGCATCTTTAGTGAGGACAAATCGAAGAAAACGTCCAAGAACTGAAGTTCCAAACAATATCTTAGCAAAGACAATATGTGAACCACCTCCTAAAACAGTGAAAAATGACTGTCCCAGTACAGATGTCCTTTGCAATGAACAAAGTACCGCAAAGCAAGAAAAACAAATAGAAATGCGATCAGAATCAAAGAGTGCTTCAGATGAGCAGAAAAAGCAAAAAGGGAAACCAGTCAGTGTTTCAGCATTGAAACCAGTCCGATCACATTCCCAGTCTGAAATTTATGACAGTCTACAAGCAGACAGCACTGAAAGTAGATCTGGTTCCCGACACATTAGGTCCCTTTCCCACAGTGAGGGAACCAATATGGGGTACACTGACCTTCAGCTTACCCCAAGCAAATCAGCAGACGACAGTCGTGATTCCACTTCTGATGGTATGGGGTCAGGCAAAAAAAGGAAAAATGCCAAATTGTTGTCAGTGCCAGGCTGGTTTGGTAAAGGGTTGAACATTAAAAAGAAACGAAAGTATTGAAATGTCGATACATTTAAATACCTGGAGTAAAGTGTACATGTAGTAACAAACGTAATTCATGAAATAGAGGATTTTATGAGTGCTAAACATAACAATATTTTCACAATCATAGTAATAGTGAAAATAGTATTTTGTAATCACCATCAGCTGAATTTGATTTTAAATTTGAATCAACAAATGATGTGTGTCGTGGGAAAATTGGGCTTAATGCATGTGCGTTTAGTGTCATCAGGATTAGCCTGTGCATTCCACATAGGCTAATCTGGGATGGCACTTTCCGCTTTTATGGTATTTTCTGTTTCAAGAAGTCTCTTCTAAACATAAATCCACTGTAGGCGGAAATGTCATCCCGAATTAGCCTGTGAATAGTGCACAGGCTTACCGAGATGACACTTTACGCACATGCATTAAGTGCGGTTTTCTCACGACATGCCTCAAATGTTTCTTCATTTCATGCATCTGTTATCAAAAAATGAACATTTGCTTATTTAAGATTGTGTATCACCTCAAAGTTTTCTACGTGAAATTCAGTATTAATTTGACGGTCATTTACACTCTTTTACCATTAAGCATAAAATTTTAAACTTTGATATATTAATGTATACATGTATGTGACATGATTGTGTGAATCTCGTTTAAGTTCGACTATTCACTGAAAAGTTCGAGCTATACTACTCACCCGTTCGTCAGCGTCGGCGTAATGCTCTGGTCAAAGTTTGCGTGCAACAAGTACATATCTCTGTAACTACTAGAGATATTCAATTGAAACTTCACACATGTCTTCGGGGTTATTATGTGAGGTCACTGACCAAGGCCTATAACTCTGACCTACTATTTATCAGAATTTATGCCCCTAATTGTACTTAGAAATTCAGGTTAAAGTTTGCGTGCAACAACATATCTCTATAACTCGAGAACAGATTGAGCTGTTGTAATGAAACTTCATACATAGATAACGTAGAGCCATGCCTCACTTGGGATTGCATATGGGGTTGGTGGGGTCAAAGTCACTGTTAGTAAAAATTGCAAAATGGTCTCCGCTCAATAACTTGAGAATGCATTGAGATATTTTAATGAAACTTAATACATAGATACCTTATATAGAGACCTTGCTTTGGATTACATATGGGTGGTGTCAAGGTCACTGTTACTAAAAATAGAAAAAAGGTTTGCACTTAATAACTTGAGTACGCATTGAGATATTTTAATGAATCTTCAAACATAGATATCTTATGTTGAAACCTCGTTTGGGATTACGTGGGTGGGGTCAAGATCACTGTTAATATAAATAGAAAGATGGTTTCCCCTCAATAACTTGAGAACACATTGAGATATTACAATGAAACTTCATTCATAATTACCTTATATCAAGACCTCGCATGGGATTGCATATGGGGTGGGTGGGGTCAAGGTCACCATTACTGAAAATAGACTAACAGTTTCCGCTCAATAGCTTGAGAAGACATTGAGATATTTTAATGAAACTTAATATGTAGATATCTTTTATATAGACCTCACTTGGGATTGCGTATGGGGTTGGTGGGGTCAAGGTCAAGGTCACAATAACTAAAAAAATTATTTTTGTGCTGACTAATGCATTTCGTTAAAAAAATTTGGCTTTCGTGGAATTTCCACGTTTCTTGTTTGTAGTGATAAAAGCCCATAACTCTGACAAAGTGGTTGAATAGTCCAGTGTGCTGTCCTGAGACAGCTCTTGTTTTATTTTTGCAAAAATGTTATTAAACATTTTACAACTGATTTTAAAACAGTGCCATTTAACAAAAACATTTACTGTCTTTTCTTTACATATGTGTTTCTAGCGGTATAAACTTGATAAAAATCACTTTCATTTACTTTACATTTTCCTTAATTTTTGTATCATAAACTTCTAAACTTGCAATCTCTTTATATATTTTTAGCTTACCTGAGCACAAAGTGCTCATGGTGAGCTTTTGTGATTGCCCGTTGTGTTTGTGTGCATGCGTCGTCAACTTTTCATGCAAACAACAGCGCATATACCGCTTGGCTGATTTTCACCAAACTTCACAGGAATGATCCTTCATTGAACCTATTTCAAAGTTGTTCAAATCTTTCCGGTCCGCTGCATATTTAGGTTACCAGAGCTAAAAGTGTAAACTTAAAAAATCTTTTTCTCTGAAACCCCAGGGCCCAGAGTTTTTATATTTGGTATGTAACATCCTATGGTGGTCCTCTACAAAGATTGTTTAAATTATGCCCCTGGGGTCAAAACGGGCCACGCCCTAGAGGTCACATGGTTTATACAGAATATATAGCAAAATGACTTAAAAAATCTCTGAAACCACAAGGCCCATAGGTTTCATATTTGGTATGTAACATCCTATAGTGGTCCTCTACAAAGATTGTTCAAATTATGCCCATGGGGTCAGAACTGGCCACGCCCTGGGGGTCACATGGTTTATATAGAATATATAGCAAAATGACTTTAAAAATCTTCTCCTCTGAAACTGCAAGGCCCAGAGTATTCATATTTGGTATGCAACATCCTTTAGTTGTCCTTTACAAAGATTGTTCAAATTATGCCCCTGGGGTCAAAACAGGCCACGCCCTGGGGTCACATGGTTTATATAAACTTAAATAGCAAAATGTCTTTAAAAATCTTTGAAACTGCAAGGCCCAGAGGTTTCATATTTGGTATGTAACATTCTATAGTGGTCCTCTAGAAATATTGTTTAATTTATGTCCCTGGGGTCAAAACTGGCCACGCCTCGGGGGTCACATGATTTATATAGACTTAAATAGCAAAATGACTTTAAAAATCTTCTCCTCAGAAACCACAAGATCCAGAGGTTTCTTATTTGGTATGTAACATTGTATAGTGGTCCTCTACAAAGATTGTTCAAATGATACCCCTGGGGTCAAAACTGGCCACGCCCCGGGGGTCACATGGTTTATATAAACTTAAATAGCAAAATGTCTTTAAAAATCTTCTCCTCTGAAACCGCAAGGCCCAGAGGTTTCGTATTTGGTATTGAACATCCTATAGTGGTCCTACAAAGATTGTTCAAATTATGCCCCATGGGTCAAAACAGACAACACCCCAGGGGTCACATGGTTAATATACACTTAAATAGCAAAATGAATTTTAAATTCTTCTCCTCTGAAACCGCAAGGCCTAGAGGTTTCATATTTGGTATGTAACATTGTATAGTGGTCCTCTACAAATATAGTTCAAATTATGCCCCAGGGGTCAAAATTGGTCAAAGGGGGGGGGAGTCACATTTTTTATATAGACTTAAATAGCAAAATGACTTTAAGAATCTTCTCCTCTGAAATGGCAAGGCCCACAGCTTTCCGATATTTGGTATCTAACATGGCATAGTGGTCCTCTCCAAGATTTTTCAAATTATGCCCCTGGGGTCAAATCTGGCCTTCCCCCCGCGAGGTCACATGGTTTATATAGACTTAAATAGCAAAATGACTTTAAACATCTTTACCTGAAACCGCAAGGCCCAGAGGTTTGATAAAGGTTGTTCAACTTATGCCCCTGGGATAAAAATAAGCCAGGCGTCGAGGATGCAAATTCCACTTGGGTTACAAGGTCTCAGGTGAGCGTCCTAGGGCCCTCTTGTTTTGTAAAACTGTTGAAATGTCATTTTTAGGCGACGTTCCAGAACAAAACTGATAAATATTGTTATTTTCAAGAACTGTTTTAGTATGTTTTATTTTTGTGAATTAAAATGTTAAAATCTGTTATTTTGTGACTTGCATATGCAGATAAATATGTGTGTATTATTTTCCATGGACATTGTTTTGTATTTGATACATGATTTAAATTCTGAACTAACAAATAAGTTTTCTGTTTTGTATTAACTGGTTTTCTTGCTCAAATTTTAATTCGTATTTTTTGCGGATGTAAGACTGTAATATGGTCGGCATTAACTGTGTACATATACTATGTTAAGACTGATATTTGTAGATTTGTATGGTTTTGGGTCATTTTTCTAAATAATCACTGCATTCTTGCTGTGGTCTTTCCCTCTGTTTTGATATTCCTTATTGTCAGGAAGCGTTTATTTACCAATATATTTCTGAAATTGTTTGTCTAACAGTCTTTGAAGATACAAACTGTCATTCACCTATTAATATTTCCCCCCGGAGGGGGGGGGGGGGAGCGGCAGGCTTTCCCACGGGAATTTGACTAATTTTAATTCCCCACCATAGAGCCAATAATTTCTTTTAGCCTGGGACCCGGAATCATTCGGCGAGTCAAATTTCCGCCTGTCGGGCATTGCTTTCAGTCTAAAGTCCCGTATATGCTCCCCCCCCCCCCCAATAAAATATTAAATATTGATAGGTGCATCACTTTGACTAAAAATTCTTGCATGCAATGGAACTTGCCTGAAATATATACAATGATCTGTGGATACGAAATAAATCTTAAATCAAAATCCGCCTTCATTAAGTTAATTTTTTTTTAATCCAGATCGTTTTGGTAGTTTAGTTTGAAAGAAAGAACTCTTAAAATTTACGCGAACATTTTATGCATAGCCTGTCACAAAGTTTAGGAAAGCAGATTATTGTGTGGCCTGAATAGGCGACATGTAGGTGTTACTTTGGTGGTGTCAGTGGCGGCGGCCTCCCCTTTCGCTTGTCGGGAGCATAACTCTTAAACTATTAAAGCTATCAACATGAAACTTCATAGGTAGATAGATCTCATTGAGGGGAAGTGCAGTGCACAAGAACCATTACTCTGCACCTCATACTTTTGGAGTTATTGCCCTTTGTTTATTTTCATACTTAATTTTTGTCCGGAGCATAACTCTAAGACTATGAAAGCTATCAACTTGAAACTTCATAGGAAGATAGATCTCATTGAGGAGAAGTGCAGTGCACAAGAACCGTTACTCTGTATCACATACTTTTGGAGTTATTGCCCTTTGTTTATTTTCATACTTAATTTTTGTCCAGAGCATAACTCTAAGACTATGAAAGCTATCAACTTAAAACTTCATAGGTAGATAGATCTCATTGAGGAGAAGTGCAGTGCACAAGAACCGTTACTCTGCATCTCATACTTTCGGAGTTATTGCCCTTTGTAAATTTTCATACTTATTTTTGTGTCGCATTTTTCGTTTTAATTAGTCTTTTCTTTGCAATTAGCCAGTGTGCAGTGCTTTTGAAGATTTCAATAAATCTGTTTTAATTTTGTTTAGCATTAACCTGAAGTGCTTCTTCATTGGGATTCACGTAAGCTATCCGGCGTCAGGCGACACATCCGACTCGCTGAGTTCCAGTTAAACAACAAACATCCCTATCAGGAGAACATGCGCATATTGTCATGTAGTTTGGGTCTGATGATTTTTGGAGCCTTTTTTCCGCGATATATCTCTGGAAGAAATGACTCGAATTCAATGAAACTTTATGTGCAGCATCCGTACAAAGAAGACAAAGAAGAAGTTGTAAGGTATTTCAAGCTTGATAACTGATTTGTTATCAGAGTTATTTCTGTTTGATTATAAAGTTTTCAGCTACTAAGAACTGTATTTAAAAAGAGGTAATGCGCATTTTGTCAGGTCGTTCCGGTCTGATGATTTTCATCAAAGTTATTTGTATTTGGTTATAAAATATATGTTCGTTTGTGCGCAAGTTTTCAGTTACCAACGACTGGATTTCAATAATTAATGTGCAGCATCACTACCTAGAGCACGTGCGCATATTGTCAGGTGGTTCCGGTCCAATAATTTTTCATGAAGTTATTGCCCTTTATTATAAGACGTGGTAATTTTGTCTCCACACTAGATTTCAGGAACTACCGGTAGTGACTCTAATTCTATAACACTTATGTGATCTTGTGCAGCATCACTACCAAGAGGATATGCGCACGTTGTCAGGTGGTTTCGGTCTGAAGATTTTTCACGGAGTTATTCACGGCTCCATGGTTTTTAGCTCACCGAATAATGAATTGCTCAAGGGTCTGGTCCGTCGTCGTCGTCAACAATTTACTTAAACAACTTCTTCTCTAAAACCGCTTGTCCGATTTTAACCAAACTTGGCAGGAATGTTCCTGCAATGGTCCTTAAACAAATTTGCTTGAATTCATTTGAATATATGAAAAACTCGGGGTGCCATGGCAACCAAAAGCTTACAAAACTGGATAACTTCTTGTCAGAAATAGTTTTCACAGACATGTTCCTTGGTAGAACCTCTACCAAATTCCTTCAAATTTTGTTTCTTTCAAAAACAAGGCCGTCTGGGGGCGGGGCAGTTTTATATGGCTCTATTGAAAACTTAAAAAAAAAAATCTTGTCTGGAAGCACTGGCTGTGTTTCAAAATAATTCCACAGAAATTTTCACTGTGTGAAAATCTACCAAATTTCTTCAAATAATTGTGATTCGTTAAAAATCATGGCCGCCGGGGGGGGACAATGCAGTTTTCCTTATATGGTTATATTGACAACATGATAATCTTCTTGTCTAAAACCACTTGCTTGATTTCGAACTAATTTCACAGAAATGTTCCTTGGTTGTCCTACCAAATTCCTTCAAAAAAAATTCATTCAATCAACTACATGGCCGCCAGGGGTCAGGTCAGTTTTCTTTATAGGGCTATATTGAAAAATATGAAAATCTTATTGTCTGAAACCACAGGCTGGATTTCAAAATAATAAGTTACTGTGTACCAAATTCCTTATATTATTTTTTTTCGCAAAAACATGGCTGTCAGCGGTCCGTTGTTTTAATGTTTTCTTTCAAACATCCCTGAACACGCTATTAAGTTTTTACAAACCATTATGATTTATTAAACTGAGGTGAGCGACCCAGTGCCATTTTGGCTCTCTTGTTATTTCTTTTTCCTTCCCGCACTACATCTCATGAAGTAGTGGACTCTACTTTGATGAAACTTTATGTGCAGTATCAAATCACCAGGATATGAGCATATTGTCGGATGTTTCCAAGTTGCCTATTATTTTTTCAGTTACGGCCGTTTGTTTATAAACTGTTTCTGTGCTGTTTTTTGAAAACCAATAATTATAATTAAATAAAACTTATAATTAAATCGCTACATAGAGGACATGCGCATATTCCTGGGTCATTCCGCTCACCAGATTTTGATGCTTCCAAAAACGGATGCATATCCAGGTAGTCTCTTTGATTATAGTTCCAATAAGCATTTCATGTTTCATTTGCATCAAGACTATTTCTTTGGAACTACTGTTTGGAAGTCAATGAAACTTTATTTGAAGCTTAAATGGCATATAAAATATTCGATTTGTCAAACAATGAATGGCTTCTATAAGCCTACTTTGTCGTATATGATTGGCATTGATGCCCTATATATTGTTAATTTTTTCTTTCTCAAATGGCAATCTACTACCTAAAGGTAGTATAATGCAAGTATGTAGAAATAATAATTTATGCGGTAGTTCCGACCCGAAGTTGAAAAATTATGTTATGTACCAACTAGGGCATGTCAGCTTTGATTTAAATTCCACAGATTAAATTACTATTAGTATTTGCTTAAAGGCACACACAAGGTGCTGCAAGTTAAGACAACCACAAATATTTAACTAAGATTTAATCAACAAATAAAATAAAACATTATGACCGAACACTAGTTTACATTTTCTTAAAATAAATGAAATTTGACTCGTTTTTTTTCCACTTGATTGTTTACATTTAAAGACATTGATATCCTAGTTTCCCGTAAAAGGAATGCAAATCCTTGCATGATTTTTGCATGGAAAATTCCCGTTATTGTGGTCAGTGAAGTGTTTCAATTTCGAGAGTCGTTTAATAAGCCTATACTAGTATCAGAATTGAATAAATACACTGGTACAACACATTTAGAAAACAAAGGTAATTATACACAAAGCAACATGGTTTACTATGCAAATTTACTTATTATAGTGGTCAGAAACTTACCAAGTGATTTTAGTTCGTCAATTGTTGCATGTATTATATATTTTAAACTTCAAATACTGTACAAAAACGTTTTAGAGACGGCCCCCAAAATGACTTGTCCAGTTTATGACAAATGACATCACTGTTAGCAGTACAGTTATTCATGAAAAGCATGGAACTTGTGAAAATCACAATGCTAGCAAATTAACAAAGCAAGTGTTTATAAACAGATTACTTAGAGGATCGGTGTTTATTTTAAACGGTATTCACAAATCAAATAGTTTCCTGACGTTGGGTATAATAGAAGCTTACACATACAATAATATAATTTTACCAGCCATGTTTTAATTGTTTAATTTAATTTTGACAATTTTCACCTTAAATGAGGCTTTAATGATTTATATAAAATTTAAAATGATCGGTCTTGTGCACTTAATTGGGTCCCCAAAGCCGAACTCTCACGCGCTTAGATGGAATGCGAACCTAGCTGCTCTCCAGAGTTTTAATTGCGAGCGTACCAACCGGACTGTTCACTTCAGGTATGTCAACCAACCTCATGTACATGTAGTTGTAAATAAATTCAATAAAACTTGACTTGTGAAATACGCTATTATTCGACGTTAAAAGGGCCATTTCAATTTGAATAACTTTGCTCTAGTGTCTTATTTTAGTATTTAGTGCAGTAGGGTCCCAAGAATAAAACTCACATGCACCGTGATGGAATTCAAATCCTATTCCCCAAGGTAGGCGTGCAAGTGTTGCGACCGCTGTTCTATTAGGACAGTCCATAATTAACGAGAAATGTCTTTAAAAAAAGACAATCGGCGTTGAAATTAATATTGAGATGTCATTTAAAAATTACCTAAACAGACGGCCAAGATGATCGGTTACGTGACTTCTCAGACCCCAGATGTTTTGGTCCCCACCAATATTAGGAGACTTATTGGACCCCAGATTTTTCGGACACTGTTAGGAAGCTTCTCGGACCCAAAAGTTATTTGAGATAAATTTATTAATTTAAAAATTAAATAAAATTCTCATTAATATATATGCTGTGAATAAACCAATCATATAGCTCCATGTTTCCACCAGTGGTATATGAATAACCAAAATAATTTAGGTTAACATAATTGTTATCTGAAAGTGTCAAGTCAGTTAACCAATTAACAATGTAAAAAAATAATTTCGGGAATGAATTAAAATTATAATGTATCATACGAGTCTATATAGTTATTTATAGTACCGGTAATATACCATTCATGTTAGTTATCTAAAATAATAACGATTTGAAGTCAAGTAAGCATTTATACTGTGTATCCCAATAAAAAGCAATAGTCAGGGAACATTCAGCGATTTTTGAAATGTTCAGACTTTATTTTGGATAACGCAACCATAAAAATTCATTAGACTTTGACGATTTTAAATTATATCAGTAGAAATATGATATATCAGGGGTTCCTGTGTATAATTAGTATTGCAAATTGTGTATTCATGCTTTGCGAATAACAATTCGACGTATTCCGAATCTTCTTTCATAACATTTTATCTACAGAAAATTTAGCATCTTTTTATAGATAAAATAACATCTACTGGAGAAGTTGATAGAAAGATGCATTATAAATAATAGTTTATAAATCGTAACCACAATTTTAATTCAAATTAACAGTAAGTTTATAAATATAAATTCGCCATTTATTAACATTTTTAGGTTTATGATTCTCTGAACGCTGTTATTGATGCATGTACGAGTATATTAACACAGCTATACAACTGTTGCTAGATATGCGCGCTATTTTTAGAATGACACTACTGATTCTGGAATGTAATGAACTCGCTAGAATCAATGGGCTACATGGAACGGCAACATTGTGAATGAGATTTAAGAATGGGAACATTGCACAATTGTTATTTATAGAGCGTATACCGCTTAATAAAATGTAGGCTAAACAAAATAGTTATTTCGTTACGTGAATGAATATACCATTCTGTTTATGGCATACAATGAGAAAATATGTTCATAATTAGCCTCAGTTCTAAAGTATGCATAATTATCGCAAGAAAATCTGTGGCATCCGTCAGGATTCGTCAGTATTGTATTTAAATTCAACCTCCAAAAGTAACCATCCCACTCTTGACACCAAATTGTGGCATCCGTCAGGATGGTTAGTTTTGGAGGTTGAATTTAAATACAATACTGACGAACGTTCAACAGAATTCACTTTATTTTAGACTTAATAAAGTCTAGTCTACTAATAACGTAACAGTAGACAATGTAACAGTACATAGAGACAAATACGGTGAGTTCTTTTAATGTTTAACGAGACATTTAAACTCGTCTGTTATTATAAACTATATATTAATACTTTTCACTGGCTAGCTGGGTTGTGGCTTTTCAAAGGATTAAACTTAATGACTTCGTTTTCAAACGATTAGATACATGTCCAGGCATTAACTATACCTAGGGCGCTTTACAAAGGCCATAATTCTTCAAGACCGTTGACCGAGGTTAGTCGTGATCCACCTCCTGCTGACTTCGAGGTAGAAGTTGAAGTGCCGGGAAAGATTCAAATCGCTCTATTTATACTAGTCAATATTGTGACACGTGACCCAAACTAGCCAATGAAATAATGCCGCCGAAGCGGTCTTTCTGGAGGTGTGTCAAATCTACCCAATAGATGACGCCCGCTGACAGCACAACCAATCATATTGTGCCGTCAGACAAATATTTACAAACGGACATTTTAGAATGCAAAGAACTGGCAGCCATCTTGGAATAAAGTAATAAATGTCAGTTTGTGATTTACATACAGACAATACTTATAAATATATGGTGATGGATTATTCTACATGTAATTACCTACGTAATGATACCATACTTCGGTATCATTGATTAATATTAATGAAAATAAATGACATAACAAATTCAAGGCGGGTGAATGTGATTGGGTCAATGGCGTTCCGGTCAAGAATAGACAACCAGAAAATATCAACAATTTAAAAAGGTAAGTGGTTAATAAGTTGATAAACTCTTAATAAGTTAACTTAGTACAACAGCAGAAATACCATCTGCTACCAAGTTCGCTGGCGCGATTACGTTCAAAAGGACGAGTACTGTTAGTACGAACAATAAAATCAATGAAATACGAGGTCCTTACAGTATGCATAATTATCGCAAGAAAATCTAGGTCAAAAGTGACCTTAGACAGCTACGCCGAAAAATGTGTAGGAATCGACACCATATAAATGCTAATAGAACATGACTTGTAAAGACACATTCAGTATGCCAACTACCGTACACGTTTTCTTTCATCTGACGTTGTAAGGACAATTATCGAGATACAGATCATTATTTTTACCATGTTGGCAGTTTATTTTATATACGACACATACACGCAAACTTCTAACAATGGTTTAACGTATACCAATAACTGTTGCATACTTTGGGGGATTAAACATTTACATATTTGTTTACATAAGCGGTTAAATTAAAGTTATAAACATATCTTCGACATACACTCTAGAAATGAACATAATTATGAACAATTTTACTCATTGAGTGTCATGATCAGAATGTTATATTCATTCACATAATGAAATAACTATGTTGTTTAGCCTACATAATCGGCGCGCTCTATAAATAGCAATTACAATGCTACAATTCACGGAACGACAGTCGGTCACAACGTACAACGCCTGTTGAGCTCGCAAGCACAAAATATAAAGTGGTAAATTTCTGGTATTTTTCTGATAAATAAGCAAAACAAATATTAGCAAATTTGATGAAGCTTATATTTCCTATAATTTTATATTGTGTAAAAATATTATTGTAGATCTACGCTGTAACCGACTGTCGTCCCCGTGAATTAATTCTAGCGAGTACAACTCCAGCAGGAGAATCATTCTAAAAATAGCGCGCGGTAAAGCTTTGGTAACACACACGCATCAATTAGCGTCTGGAGAATCCTAAACCCGAGAATTGCATTAAATGGGGTATTCATAAACTTACTGCTCATTCATTCCCGCTATTATTTTCTGACAATGTTAATTTGTTAAATTTGCCTGACAAATTCATGTATCAATTATGTTTACGGAAATTACTAGTATTTACATTATTCATGTATCACTGGTGAAAACATGGTGCGGTATACGATCGGTTTGTTCACGGTATAGATATTAATAGTTTATCTCAAATAAATTTTGGGGGTCGATACCAACCTCCGCGCAGAGATTTGACTGGTTCCGAGCATAGCTCTAATCAAATCCCTGCCGTCATAACAAACCGCGTGATGATGATCGATTTAAATCATCTAACTATTATTTATGGTTTTACTTAGTTATTTTCTTTTTCTGATTTCATTATTGGCTGCAAACGATATATAAAAAGTCCAATCATGTAGAAAATTGCGCTGAGTTACATTAAATAAGTAAAAGTTACAAACACGTTATCCTTCCAGATCTGGAAGGATTTTACTTGTGATGGCAATGGTTACCGTTAACCGATAGGGGAGGTAACTGCTGCGAGAAGTTTGGGCCGATACGTTTTCTTATAGTGTCCGAAAAATCTAGTGTCCGAGAAGTCTCCTTAGTAGGGACCGAAAAATCGGGGGTCCGAGAAGTCTCCTAAGTAGGAAACGAAAAATATGGGGTCCGTGAAGTCACAACTTGATAACAATATTAATTTCTACGCCGATTGTCTTTTTTAGACATTTCTTGTTTTAAATAATATTGTGTTAGTATCACTTTTTGAACACATATAATTTCATATCATAAATTATTAATCTTCAAAATCAAGAAACATTTGACAGTTGCTTTCGTGGTATAATATTAATAAAAAAATCTTGTTACAAAAAGTAGAATATTCGCAAACGGGAATACATAACTGTGATAAGCTTCAATGACAGTGATTTTTTTAACCATTTTTTTCAGCATAAAATATTTATAAATAATTGTGTTTATCGTATCCAGATTTGTACTTTTTGTTCAAATTAAATTATCTTTGTTAATATATTTTGCTATTTCTTTAATTTGACATAGCTAACGCGCACTGCTAGTTTTTTTACGTATGCGGCAGACGCAGACCACGCACGGATTCAGGCCCGGGCTTTTGGGCTCCAGCCACCCCCACCCCCCCCCCCCCCAGCCGAGCCCGGTGATATCATTTTATATCATGATATCAATAAGTATACTGTATATTGCCTTATTTCATGACTTTGTCGGGATTGGGCTTCGATCTTATACAAGCAGTCAACTCCTGGCGTGTCACTTTGTGTACTGTATATTGCCTTATCTATCACTTTATCCAGGGCCCTGCTTTATCTGGACATTTAATCTGGGGGCTGGGTGGTATCTTGCTGCGCATACACCAACAATGGTGCTCTAGTAGCTGGACACGTATTAATTGGTAGCATATTTGACACGGGCTCGACGTAGTTAATTAACCACGGTCGGAAGCACCTTAATTGTAACTGAGATAGTTACTTATTCAAACTATCTGGTTTAGGTAGAGGTACGACACATATTTCAAACTATCTTGTTTAGGTAGAGGAACGACACATATTTCATAACGAATTTTTTCTAATAGTGTTTTAAGGCTGATGATGGTACTGAATCCCAAAGATTTGAGAAAAAAATCTACCCCAATAATTTGGTTCGCAGAGAGATTTATCGATATAATGATTACTAGTATATAATATAAATAATGTTCTATAATACGAATACGCTTGTAGATTCGGAAACAATCCATGTGAAAATCAAGTTAGGCTGAAATTCTCGTGATTACAAATTTGCAAAGATATGGCTATTATGATCCCTGCTATATGGTATATAGCCTATTTTGTTATAGGGTATAATAAATCACAAATTTATATTGCGTTCTATTTGGTAATTTGTCGAATTTTATGTACAACAGTTGAAACAGTCCTATAAACATAAAATGAAAAAAACAAACAAAGAACAAATATAATTGAAGCAATCACAAATGACTATTCCCAATATATTATAAACTGGCAGCCAAAACAATATTGTTGTTTATTTCTGCTTTTGCAAGGTCGTTCATGGTCTAGTATTGTGTGCTTTTTAGCAAGACTTTTCGAAGAAAAAAGTCGAGTTATTGTCGTCGCTCTGTCGTCCGCGTCAGCATCTGTGACAGCGTCTGCGTTAGTTAAGTGTTTTGGTTAAGATTTTTTGTTAATTTTTTTGTCAGTGTCCATTTCTCGAAAACTATCAAAGGTATCCATTTGAAACTTTCAATACTTGTTCACTATCGAAAAGGGAAATTCATTACAACAAGGCAGGTAACCCTGTGATTTGTATTTCTAGAGTTATCTGCCCTTGTTTGGACTTGCAAATTATAATATTTTGATTTTTTTGTTAAATATAAAATTTCTCAATAACTATCAAAGACATTAAATTGAAAGTCAAGATACATGTTTATGGTGCTGACCCCATTCTGCAGAAATGGGAGGTAACTCTTTCAAGGGTTGTGTTTGAGTTATTACCCTTTTTTCAACTGACAATTTTCACTTTAGGTTAAATTTCTCAACACATGTATGAGGTATTGACTTGAAACTCAACATACTTGATCACTGTGTTAAATTTATTCTGTAGACAAGAGGAGGTAACTCTATCAAGGATTTCCTTTGAGAATTGCCCTTTTTCAACTTAGAATGTTCGCTTTAGGTCAAATTTCACAATAACTATCAGGGCCCAGTTGCTCAAACTTTAACGGCCGGTTAAGCTAACGGCCTGTTAACTTTAGATGTAAATAAAACTAATATTACAAGCAACTTGCTTATAAAGCATTTGACAATTATTTGAGCATATCAATTTATTTAGAATAAATGCAGATTTTAAAATTTTAACATTTTATTTACATCAAAAACTTCATCCAAAAGTTAACGGCTGTTAGCTTAATTGTCCGTTAAACTAATTGTTCTACTACTACTACTATCACTACCACTACTACTACTGCTGCTGATGTTGCAAGTGCTGCTAGAATGACTAACACAACCAATTCTAGATCGTCTTAGTCCAGCCCCTCCCCCCCCCCCCCCCCGGCTAAGCCTGGTTTGCGTTTGGCCCTGCAGACAAGCAATAGTACAATATGAATATCGTCTATGGAACACCAGCTTAACTCTGGAGTGCATTAAAAGATATTAATACATTTTTGCTCCAATTTTCATTTATGTACAGACTATTTCCTCCCCCCCCCCTCTAGTTTATTAGTGCGGTGTTGCAGGTTAATGACAGTTTCAATATATACCAATGGGCTCCAGTTCAGTTTTATGAACTTCGTTATGCAGCCGATTTCGAGATCAGAGAAGACATTCACTCGTTTTTAGACTGTTGGCGAAAGCCCACAGCCAACGGTCTTACGAGAGGGCAGTTTCCAAAACAGGTATCGCGGAAAAGTACTTCTTTTCTTTACAGGCTACGAGTCAGTAAATCGAAACCCAAACTGAAAACAGCAGTAATTCACGGCTGTTTTCTTACCTTTTAATTATTTTAGATAATGTATGTCAGTAGGACATGTGTATTATAGTGTGTATATCATGCAATTTATTACAATTACAGTTTCAAAAAATCAATTTATTAAAAACGTTACGTCAAACTAATGACACCTCTATTTTTGCTGTTTACTTGTATGTAACCAAAATATTCACCTGGGTGTCCCAGAATAAGAACACGAAATTAACGCGCTACATCTGTTATTTTTGACGCGTTGCGAAAGTGTTATTTCTTATTACCGATTCTTATTTTGAATATTTTTATACTGCAATGTATTGATTTTAAACTGTAGTATTGAAAATCGAGGGCACGCAATTGAATCAGTCGTCTACGAATCCCTAATAATCGATGCTCCTAACTACCGCGCTTTATCGGTTATTCTGCATGGCTCGTTGCAAATTGACTTGTTAACTGGCATGTAAATAATTCCGTTTGCATTAGATACCGGTAATTAGCTTGGACATATTATTCGTGACTTACACATTATTTTTTATTATGATGTCGTATACTATTGAATAAGAAGCCATATTATTAAGTTTAAAGGTGGGGAATTGAACTTTATTGAAACAAACATGTCCTTGTTTAGCAAAAATGCACTCATAATTCTTTTGTCGCCAACAGTCTTTCTACGCTGTCAGCGTTTTGATTTAGACTGTTGGCGGAAGCCAACGGTCTTTTGAGAGGGGAATTTCCAAAACAGGCATCGCGGCAAACTACTTATTTTCCTTGCTGGCTATTAGTCAGTAAACCGAAACCAGAAAGGGTACTTCTTTAATACAGCAAAATTTCACACCTGGTTTCTTACATTTTAATTATTTAAGACAATGTATGTATACATTATTATTATTATGTGTCTATCATGTGATTTAGTACAATTACATTTCCTAAAAATGTCAATTAATTAAAAATGTGGCTTTAAACTAATGACATAATTACCTTCGCTATTTACTTGTATGTAACAGAAATATTAACCTGAGTGTCCTGTAATAAGACCACCAAATTAATGCACCACATCGGTCGGAAAATCGAGACCACGCATCGTCTGACTTACTTTTGACTCAGTGGGCTACGAATCACTAACAATCGATGCTCCTTAATACCACGCTTCCTCGGTTATTCTGCATGGCTCGTTGCAGATCGACTTGTTAACTGGCATGTATATACATGTTAAATCTATAAATGATCCCGATTCTGTGTTTTTTCAACCAGATGATGACATATTATATTTTAATGAACGGTATTTAGATGGAGAATTGAACATTATGTTCGAGGAACTGAATAGTACTATAACAACAAATGAAATTTAAAAAAGCTGTAAGAAATTAAACAATGGTAAAGCGGGCGGGCCCGATTGTTTTCTGAATGAATTTTTTAAATATGGATGTGAAATAGATGTGTTTTCGACAGTTCGATAAACTAATTTATCCTGTTTTAAGCTATGGTTCAGAGATATGGGGGCTTCATAACAGTATCCAAATAGAGCGAATACACTTAAATTTTTGTAAAGAATTACTAGGAGTCCGATGACAAACACAGAATAACTTTATATATGGTGAATTGGGAAGAACACCTTTATCGGTTAGACATGCACTTAATGTAATTAACTATTGGCTGAAAATAGTACACATGCAATCTATTAAATATGTTAAAATTGTTTATTATATCATGTACAGAGAATTTGATATATTTATCCAAATAGAAAATCATGGGTATATATGGTTAAAAATGTATTAGGAAATTGTGGTTTTAATAATGTGTGGTTAAATCAAGGTGTTGGGGATGTAGATGTCTTTTTAAGTATGTTTAAAGTCAGAGTTACAGATATATTTTTACAAAGATGGAACTCTGAATTACGTGAATCAAGCAGAGCTAAAACGTACATATTGATATCAGATTTTAAATTTCAACCCTATTTAAATGATGTAAATATTTCCAAGTATAGAATGGCCCTCTCCAGATTAAGAGTATCTGCACATAGACTTAAAGTTGAAACTGGTAGATGGCATAAACCAACAGCTATACCTTATGAAGAAAGAAAATGTTACTTATGCAATGTTCTTGAAGATGAATACCATTTTATCCTTGAATGTACATTGTATCATGATGTTAGAAAGATTTACATAAGCCCATTTTATTATATTAGACCAAATATGATCAAATTTATAGAATTACTTAACTCTCAAAATAGCAGTGTTAATAAAAAAATTGGCAATGTTTATTTATAAAGCTTTGCAAATTAGAAATTCTTTCTATACGTATTATGACTAATGTATGATGTTGATTATACAATATATATACCACCTCTCGCTTATTATCTATTGCTGAATAATTTCGATATTTGTTTGATAAATGTTTATATATGTAAAACATTGACATTCAGTATGGATGTTATTCGTGACCTTTGACTTTGTTTTTATGCATATTATTATACCTTCATTTGTATACTCATGGGCATATTGCCCACTGTATTACTCAATAAACTGTAAAGTAAACTGTATATAATTCCGGTTGCATTAGATAATCAGCTTGGAAAATGTTTGTTTGTTACTTACAAATTATATTTTATTGTGTTGTCGTATGCTATAGAATTAATAGGAGGCCAGATTATCAAGTTTAAAGTTGGGAAATTGAACTTCATTCAAAAACATATTTCCTTTTTAATAAAAATGCAATCATGATTCACATACTTTTAGTTTCTTTTGTCGCCAACAGTCTTTCTACGCTGTCAGCGTTTTGATCTGGCATTGTGCTACTGTACTATCGATATTCCTTGATAACCACTTGTTAGCTGCGGTCAGTATTTTTATGAAAGGTCTAATCAATAGCCCCTTGTTACAATTGATGAGGATAATTAAAAACGAAAAAAAAAACCTGGAGATGTTTATGATAACATGAAGCATCTGTTCCACACATTGACCATTCTGAAGATATCTCATCCAATACGCACGTGAACTATTTTGTAAATTGCTGATATCAGATGTGCTGGTTCAGAAACTGAACTCTAACATAACAATTGGTACATTTAATAAAAATGTAAGAGGCATTTATGTTAAATCAATTCCAGTGTCTTTTAGTTTTCCTCTCGTTTGAATATTCACTTCGTAGATTACTAGTATACGATGCATGATTGGCATGATTATATTGCAATCTTCAAATGCATTTCGAGGCAGTGTTGGAATTTTTGAATATTTATTTCGGTGTATATATATGTATGTCAAAATAAACTGTTGATCTATTTAATAATAATCCAATCAAAACGGAGACATGTAGTCATTAGTGAATTAAATAAATTTTGTTATATGCAGTAAATTGTTCATAAAAGAACATATGATACTTTATAATATAGACATGTATATCAGACTTTATAATGTAGACATAAATATCAGTTTCAAATATATGTGTGTATATATGAAATCCAGAGTTTGTATATATGCAATCCAGAGTGTATATATACGAAATCCAGCGTGTGTATATATGAAGTCCAGAGTGTGTATATATATATATAGTCCAGAGTGTGTATATATGAAGTGCAGAGTGTGTATATATATGAAATCCAGAGTGTGTATATATAAAATCCAGCGTGTGTATATATGAAATCCAGAGTGTATATATATGAAATCCAGAATGTTTATATATGAAATCCAGAGTGTGTATACACATATATGAAATCCAGAGTGTATATATTTGAAATCCAGAGTGTGTATATATGAAATCCAGAGTACGTTCCTAATTAACAGTACCGTTATGTATTGTTTTTCGTGAGTTTTTTATTTTATGGGAGATAATTTAATGCGCTAATACTGACCGCAGTGAATCCATTTATTAATCTTTTTTGTTTCGTTTATACCAAAGCATTATACCCGTTATCTACACTGCGGATATACCTATCAGCAGAACTACGTATGCTTCCAACTGACCTGTCGACACACCTCTTTTATTTACATTGTAATATGTAATAACCTTTAAACATCTATCTTTAATATAGACTAAAATCCAATTATATCACGTAACGTCCAATCGATTTTTTGTATTAAGCGTTCAAATACCTTGGCTTTCTAGCATTTTAAAAAGGCGAATACCGGTAACTGTTTTGTTGTTGTTTTTCAATTACATGTATTTATTTTATGCTTTCCAGTGATTTATAAAGAAATATCAGTGAAATAAAATTGGTAATTCACTGTTTTAAAACAGTGAAAATTACCACTTTGTTAATTTTCAGTTTCACACTGGTTCTCGATTTAATACAGTAAATGAAACGGACCGTCAACGATGCCGGACTCAAAATTGTTAAATTGAGTCCCGTGAAACTTTCTAATTAAACACATTTAAAATGTAAAACAAAATGTGGAAAAAGCGTAACATAAAAAGAAAATTTGTTGATTTCGGTGTAAGATCATATTTTATTTTACTCGTGGTGATAGAAAATAGATATTTTCTATGAACAGTTACACTCGTGAGTATAGTAAATTGTCTGAAAGGCGAAGAAGCACTACAATCGCATGAACTGGCATTTTATATCATTTACACCTACGTATACTATTTTGTTCAAGATTTTGTTTAACAAATGGCGATCGCGTTTGTAGAGGATTTGGCATGACTTTCAAGTACTAGACGTTGATTTATATTACAAAGTAGTCAACCTCCGCGCAGAGATTTAACTGGTTCTGAGCTTTGTTGGATTTTAAATCCCTGCTGGCATGTAGTTACACGTACGCGACTATAGTCAGACCAAATGGTCTGCTATTCTATGGTATGCTATGGTCGGAACTTGTTAAATCTCTGCGCGGAGGTTGGCGAGGACTTTGAAAGTAAGTATGTTTTAAGTAAGTTTCTGATGCTCCATTGTAGAGAAGAGTGTGCAACTAGCAGTATGAGGTGACGCTGAGTGGTACAAGGTGACCAAAATAAAAGGTACGAGTTGACCAAAACGGATACGAGTTTACCACGGCAATAGTTGACTAGTGTAGGATTTGACCAAAAAGGGTACTGGTTAACCAGGGTACGAGTTGACCAAAAAGGGAACCAGTTTACCGGGATGCAATGTGGCCCAAGATTTTTGACAAATGTAAGAGTTAACGTACTAGAGTACGAGTTGATCAGGATACAAATTGACTAGGATACGAGCAAAACGAGGGTAAAAGTTGACTGGGGTAAGAATGGAGCAGGGTACTATTTCACTAGAGTACGAGTTGACCGGTTACCCTTTCTGGAATGAAATGTGGTGACATTGGTTCAGTGAAACGTAATAGGTTATCAACATAATCTACACTCCTGAGCTCCTAACATTTCGCCGCCTACAATTGATACGTCGGTATGGTATAATTGCAAGAAAATGTCAAATTTCTCATTGAACGGAGTAATAATTAGTTTGAGCAACACTGTACAAGACTGTAATTATGCTTATGAATGTATGTCCACAGTTATGAATTTCAGATGGAATTTAATGTAAAGGTTTGTCGACACTTCTGTCGCATACACAAAGGCTAGGTTTCCGGTCAGCTATCTCCTATACTATGTCTACGTAAAGGGCCCCAAGGGGTCGTCTTGTGGTAAAACATCTGAAATGTATACACTAAAATTATCATATAATGAATGTTAAACTATGGTACATACACTGAAAAAAGAGTTTACGCATTCTGAGAGAAAAAAAATCCAAATATAATTAAGTTCGGGTTTGTTTGGCCCTTTCTTGTTTACGTGTTGTCGTCAGATTTGTGTGTATCTTATGTACTCGTAGTCTGCTGCACTTATAATGCTACAAGTTAGAACAGTGCAGATAGCGCATGCGCTGTCAATTGTCATTTGTTTTCCCATCTCGTGAGTTCGATACCCACTCTGGGTTTCTGACATTCAAGTTTCGTTGAAACTAAGTATACAAATTGTTTTACAGTATGGTAAGGCCTCGGATACCAGTACTATCCGTTTGTCACATAAATTGTGAATAAATCAGAATTTCATTGTTAAGTTCGCTTTAATACATTTTGCAAGTAATTAGAACACTTTGTTTTTACTATGTCTAAGTTATATCTTTGTTTAATTTTGACTTGCTATACTCAGTCATAATACTTAAAACTTTAATTGATTAATAGTATACTTTCATTTCGTATTTTTATGATTTTGAAAGGTAATGTTCTTTTTAGCGGTTACCGAGATGTTAAATTTCACATACATACAAATGTAGTAGTATTTCTCATAACTGTGTTCCATTTCATACTAAGTATGACAAATTGGTTGAGGCTTATTTAAGGCACAGTGTCCGCTTTGGACTGTTTCGAAAACAATAAAATTCACTGAATTGACGGATATTTTTTTTTTTTTAAACTGTTTAACATAGTTTATGCCTATGCATACTGCAAAACGTTTGTATACATAAGTTTACACTTTCTGAAAATGTATATATAAATGTATTACAAGGGCCAATTTACTTCTTTAACACTTGTTAGATACGGTGGGCCCTTGAAATCCTAAGGTGGCGATATGTTGATATTGTTAACGATACAATTTACTTCTTTAGCACTTGTTAGATACGGTGGGCCCTTGAAATCCTAAGGTGGCGATATGTTGATATTGTTAACGATACAATTTACTTCTTTAACACTTGTTAGATACGGTAGGCCCTTGAAATCCTAAGGTGGCGATATGTTGATATTGTTATAACGATACAATTTACTTCTTTAGCACTTGTTAGATACGGTGGGCCCTTGAAATCCTAAGGTGGCGATATGTTGATATTGTTAACGATACAATTTACTTCTTTAACACTTGTTAGATACGGTGGGCCCTTGAAATCCTAAGGTGGCGATATGTTGATATTGTTAACGATACAATTTACTTCTTTAGCACTTGTTAGATACGGTGGGCCCTTGAAATCCTAAGGTGGCGATATGTTGATATTGTTAACGATACAATTTACTTCTTTAGCACTTGTTAGATACGGTGGGCCCTTGAAATCCTAAGGTGGCGATATGTTGATATTGTTAACGATACAATTTACTTCTTTAGCACTTGTTAGATACGGTGGGCCCTTGAAATCCTAAGGTGGCGATATGTTGATATTGTTAACGATACAATTTACTTCTTTAACACTTGTTAGATACGGTGGGCCCTTGAAATCCTAAGGTGGCGATATGTTGATATTGTTAACGATATAATTTACTTCTTTAACACTTGTTAGATACGGTGGGCCCTTGAAATCCTAAGGTGGCGATATGTTGATATTGTTAACGATACAATTTACTTCTTTAACACTTGTTAGATACGGTGGGCCCTTGAAATCCTAAGGTGGCGATATGTTGATATTGTTAACGATACAATTTACTTCTTTAGCACTTGTTAGATACGGTGGGCCCTTGAAATCCTAAGGTGGCGATATGTTGATATTGTTAACGATACAATTTACTTCTTTAACACTTGTTAGATACGGTGGGCCCTTGAAATCCTAAGGTGGCGATATGTTGATATTGTTAACGATACAATTTACTTCTTTAACACTTGTTAGATACGGTGGGCCCTTGAAATCCTAAGGTGGCGATATGTTGATATTGTTAACGATACAATTTACTTCTTTAACACTTGTTAGATACGGTGGGCCCTTGAAATCCTAAGGTGGCGATATGTTGATACTGTTAACGATATTTTTCACGGAATGCAAACCTCGATTTACTGGGGAATATCCGCAAATGTTTTTTTGTTTGTTTTGGTTTTTCAAATATATAATTATAATGTAAAACCGTTACAATTAGTAGTAGTGTTGCATGGAGTTGTTGACTTGGAAAGAAATATTTGCCCAATTCAGATTTGGAGGCTTTAGTTATGCAATAGTTCAGTTTGTTGTAAAACTGACCAGGTGTACTTGTAAATTTCTCATTGATTAGAGTATGTGAGAAGCGACAGACAACACCACTTGTAAGTGAACGTATTTTATTGCTTCTTCAAATCCTCTCTTACCTCTATTAACAACGCATGAAGTAATATTAACAACCACCTATTTTGGCCTTATAGTCATGAAGTGAAACTTTTATTGCGCCCTGAGTTTGTTTTAAATATGGACACATGTTGTTAAGAGGTAAACATGTTTACATTTATACCTGAAGAGAGCTGTTCGACCATTAATTGAAGTTCAACATGCCATCTTCAAAACACTTCAAAACATGCTGATGCAATGAAAGCCGAAAGATATACGTCTATAAAAGAAATAATCATTCTACATTTGTCTCAAGTGTGACTAAAGTGTCACGATTTGCATTTTGAAAAAACAACAACAAAAAACACAAAAACAAACGATATTTGAGGTCATCTATAATTTCTAATGCTCTTACAATGTGAATGCCATTTTATGAGTAGTCAAAACACGAATGAGGTACAATGACGTTCGTGTGTATGTAAATGTAGGTACTACATCTTTTCTATGAGTGTACACGTATATTGTTAAAATGTTGGTCAGACTGAATAGAAAAAGATTATATCAAATTCATTCGCATTTTACTAGCTTTGGTTTATTATACAGGTATAGTCATGCCAAGTTAATCCAGATACACTGTATCGGTCAATCGGTCATTGGAAATGTCAAGTTTACACCGAACACTGCAAAGCGTTATAAATGGCATTAGATATAGTTGGAGTACTTCTTTGCGAAAATATTCAGTGTATATCATGTTTTACTATAATGAAACATAAATGCAAAATATAACAAAAGGTCGACAGAAGAGCTGAATAATAACAAATACATACATGAACATATATACTAAGAGATCCATGAAGGCTTTGTCCATAACACTTATACCATTTCTTTGAAAATGACAGTATTTTCTCAGTTGTATGCATACAAACACACACGGTCACCTAAAATGCTAGTATGGTAATGAGTAGTATTTGCACTGATTTACTTGCACAACTGTTATATATCATCTTCAGACTGGGAACCTACTTAAACACGGTATTTAAACTGTGTAAATTGACTTGTTGCACACTATTCTTTTACAAATATTGGTAAAATCACCTACAATTATTTTTTTTCCATTTATTTTACGCGTTCCGAATTTTCTAATTGACCAAAGTGTTTTTTTTTTCGTTCTTGCGTCCAAAAACCTACAAGCCCGAGGACGCTAAACATGGAATTAAATTGGTATGGCCTAACTATAATTATAGCTGTGACAGTTCAAAGATGATTAATGTTATATCTCCGCAAGCTGTGAACAGACTGAGCTGCATTTGCATAACTTTGAATCAGCATGTAACAGCAGACTTTATAAATACATGTCATGTCCTTTAGTTATGGAAACCTGAGACAACTATCTTCTCTCCGAAGAAATACACGTCGCAGTGTCCCCTAATGCTTTGGCTTTCGCTTCCCCATTGACCATTTAGCCACGCCATATTGTCGTAAACGAATCATTTGGGTAAACGCGATTTCACCCTTATGCATGATAGTACAGTCATCGCTTGATATAATGAATTCTTCGTTGAATTCATTAGATGGGACTTCGATTTCTTTAACACTTTTATTTTTTCCGTGGCAAAATTCCTCCACCGCGTGTCTAGTTTTCTTGAAATAGTCCACTTCCCTTGGAAAAGAAGGACCTTCCGAATCAACAGCTCTGTTAAACCTCGCAACGAAGAAGTCATATAGCATATAATCAAACTTTGAATATTCCTTGTGCAAACTTTTCAGGTCGTCTGTTACCCGAAATCTGTCGGGCTGTTTCGCATTCCGAACATTTTTCATAGCATACATGACGTCAGTTAACCTCCAACCTAATCTGCGTTTCATCAAAATAAGGCCCTCGTCAAATCTCTCAGCCAAGATCACTACTGCAAACTGTTTATCTAAAACACTGAATAAATAATCACGAAATCTTTCTTCGTCACGTTTGACTATTATATCAGGATCGACGCCATATTCGATGGCCAGCCGATTGTTCAAAAAAGACAAGTGTGGCTTTTTGGAATCATATTTTTGCGGAGATTTAAGAAATATTGCGACTGGGTCGTCAGAATGTTTTTCTAACCGTTTAATTATACCCGGCTGGAAGTAATTCAATATGGATCTAAAATGACTGAACGGTTCTCGGACAGTGCCGACAGCGACAGTATCATTCGGCAATATGGAAGCCCACTGATCACGTCCGTACACCACATGATGACAAAGAATATCAAGATGTTTTCCAGGTGGTGGAGGTAGCGTGTTATACAGGCTGACAGACTCGTTCAGACTTATTATATTGGGGTACCCGAACGCGTTCCACTCTGGTGGTAAAACAAAATTAAGATTTCTGCGCCATCCAAATCTGAGAAATATTGCCTGTGTTGTAGTGCTCGCAGCTTTATGTACTTTTAAAAACCCTACATGTGTAGCAGGGGTGTAACCGTTTACATGCACAGCTTTTCGGGTGATATTGGCCTTGTTTTCTTGCTCCACAATAAACGTGTCTGTGTCATGAATCAGAATGGTGCGGCTCAAGTGTGAGTTGTAAAGTACTCGGAGTCGCATAGAATTGTTGACCCTGAAAGTCTGTAAGCCCAACACCAGTGAAACAATGGTCACACTTCCAGCGACCCTGAAACGACAGAAAAACTACGCGTGCAACATAATCAATAAATGATATTTACACTGGACAAGTTCATGTATTTTTACTTTTTAATCCCATAAATGAGCATATATGCAACCGGAGACATCGAACGTCAGGTATTTAAACCATGAACTAAAAGGGACAAACACATTAACATCAATTGAGAATATTGTAATTAGTTGACCCATTAGTTATGATACACAAAAACAATTCTTCTAGTAGTAATTGATTAATAATATTCAATTATAAATGATTTAATCGTACTGACGATAGCAATGGTGTCCATAAAAGTACCTAAATAGTGATCTTTTTCGGTAAGCACTTGTTGTATCCAGGTATATAAATTAGGGATGTCAACGAATATCCGGATTTCCGGTTATCCGGTAACTATGTTAATATCCGGTTACCAAATTAGTAACCGAATATTGTTAAAGGCATACAAACGCCCTTCTTTCATGAATATTATTAACACAACACAGCTATAGGAACAGAACAGAACAGAACAGAACAGAAATTTATTACGACTTGTACATAGTACATCGTCAGTCTTGACCATATTATATTACACATATCAAAAGGTCATGTGAAAAGGGAGTGATCATACAATAATAAAAGTTCTACATACTATCTAACTTAATACATGAAAGTGGTTGGAAACAACAAATGTAACAATCGCACATGTCTATTTCTTATCAGTGTAAAAATAAATTTTTGTTGTATAACATAAATGTGGAAAATGGATTATCTAACAAATAACTTGTGAAAAATGGATTATCTAACAAATAACTTGTGAAAAATGGATTATCTAACAAATAACATGTGGATTATTATGCTATTATTAATAAATTGCATAGCAGTATTTGTGTATATTAAATGTGGTAACACCGGTAACAATCAGACATTTCTATTTCACATCGTGTAATGGCATTATTGGTACAATTAATTGAAGCATAAACTAACAAGTTATTATGCGGTTTGGACTTGCGTAGAAACACACGCTTAAAAACACGCTCTCTGATTATAAGAATTTTATACATAAAAAGAAACAAACAATCAAATAAACAAACAAACAACCAAACACGCGGGACATAACAATTCAGCTGGTCGTACTCGTATTATGAACAACATTCAAGATGGACTTCCTGATTAACAGAGCTTCTTTAACAAAAACAGATAAATTAATAAGTTCTTTTTTAGTACATGTTCTCATAAGGCTTAAGAATTTATATACTGATGGCCGCATGAAATAATGTGATTTTATGTATTTTTTCCTGATGTCCTTATAACAAGGGCAGATTAAAATAAAATGGTATTCATCTTCAATGTCGCGTGAGTTACAACTAATACAATATCTTTCTTCTCTAGCTATGCTATTATTACTGAATTATAGGCCTCTACAGGTCTCCACCTTGTACTGCGGACGTGTCATAAACACACCCCTCGGTCGGAATACGATTATCATAAAACAACAGGTGGTGCTTTCACACCACACTAACTTTGACAGGTCTATTAAACAAACAAAATGTCACAATCGATAATGCCAATTAGGCGCGTCCCTCTTGATCAGAGATGGTTCTCTACCAGTTAACATTGCCAATTAAAATAAAATATATAGTAACATTGATCCATCCTTGTTTGTGTGTCTATGTGTACCATACACCAGTCAGCCTTAACACCTACTTACCTTTAAGCAAATCAAATGTTTAATTGGGGTACTTTAATTGAAGGGCATAACAACATTGCACGCTACACAAAACAAACAAAACGCACAATTTACGAACAGAAATCGACGTAGTTTGTTACATGTACTTTTTTCAATAATGAAATTGTATTGTGTTTTCAAAATAGAAGTATCGTCTAGATGTAAACTTAACTTTGAAACTTTTACATGTGCCAGATTCCGGCTACCAATGCCGATCGATACGGTTATCCGGATAGTATCCGGATATTACATAAGAATAACCGGATACCAATTTTCGTAGCCGTTGACATCCCTAATATAAATTGTCTGAAAAACCTAATGCAATCACCGCCATGGAACTGAAGTAAATATATTTGAACTAATAATACATCTCGCCTTACAAATGAGGGTGTTAGCCCGCAATATCAAAAGTTGAACTCGTGAGAAGATTGGCGCTTCTTAGTTTTGGCAAGCGTGGAAAAGTGTGCTTTGTTTCGCTTGAATTGTGACTGCGTTCAAAATAATACGTATATGTGTTTGGAATAATAAACTTCACTTAAAGCATTTTAACACATAGGTCAATAGGTGACCAATACAAATATTCTGAAGTAATCACTCATGTTGATGTCAATGAAATAAAGATACACACATGGTTGAAGAAATAAAGAGCCAATGTACATAAACGTGTCTAACACAGCCCTTTGTCCAAGCTTGTTTTGAAATTACTTCTATTCAGAACTATGATTTTAACTAACAGGAACAATATAATATTTATACCTTGTTTAATTAAAATATCGTTTGCGAAAATTATTAACGAAAGTAAGGAAGTGAAACATATCAGTTAACATAGTTTGTATCTCGGAAGGAAAGGTAAAAAAACTATCCGTTTATTCTTTTCTCCATTTATTCAATGAACTACATTATAGTTCCTCTTTCTAAGAGTTTGCTGTTATTTGGGATTATAATTTAACGTAATATTAAATTATTTATTTTCGCATAAATTATTTGATCTGTCGATTTGTCATGTTAATTTTCTGTAATTTTGTTATCAATATATATGTCATAAAATTGTGTGTACGTGTACAAAATACAACTGTAATAACTACAATATAAATAGTAATAAACGTACCATATTAGAAACTTAATATAGGGGCTCAGAGAGAACTTCATTTTCCACAAGTAGTCGCGATAGATAGTTCCGATTTTATTCTGTACGTTGAGAGTACTATTTTTTATATTTCGTTTGCCAGTTATTGTCAACTTACTAAACACACATCGGTTCGACTAAAACAAACAGTTTCTGAATAGACACCACTGTTTGCAACACGTTGACATTACTGTTGTTTACAGTTCGGTATATCCAGTCAGGACAACAGTTGCGTGCTCTCCAAGAAGTCGATAGCATACTAGTTATAACAAATACCGAGTGGCAGTACTATAACTTGTGAACAAATTAACGTACTGGTAGTCCAATATGTTTATACATATGTCACGAATAATTTATAAGCCCATATTTGCTCAAGTTCTATAAATTAACGCAAATGTAAAGTGTGCGTTTATTGCACAAAGAATTACTTGTAGATACTGATCTCGCAAATTTTGCAGTCCCATAAGGTTTGGATTAGCCGACACATTTTCGACAACAGCTTAATTGCAACACCTTTTGATATTCTGTAGTTATTTTATTTGTAGTCCGTTGTTGGCAACAGTATTGTAACGGATTAATAAAATTCGATAACACAGGTTATCCGCAATGTAATGTAAACTCTTGACACAAGATATAAAATAATGGAAATATTCCCACACCAATTTCCTTCTGAGGCTTGTTAATGTCAATTGTCTGTACGTTCAGCAAATATAAGCAAATAGCTTTACACGATTTTAAAATAATTTAAAAAGTTTCTCCAAAACAATTTAAATCTGTGCGTGTCACATTTTAAAGTCCGTACACACACTGAAATACTATTGATTTCCTTTGTACGACAACAAAGCACCTTATATAAAGCACCGTTCTTACACAGTGGCTTATGATCAGTAACGCATTCTTTTTGATTGACTATGATAGTACTTGATATTGGATTTGCTATAATGTTTTGAAATGTCATTATTGCTGCGCTTCGTTAACTCGCGAAATGTTAAGTTTTTAAGCTGGCGTTAAAATAATATTTAAATATTCCTTGTTAATATTACATTAACAGATATATTGCATTTGACCAAATATCAATACGTTATTCTTCACTCTGTTATTTACTAGTTTTAACAAATATATCCTACGCACATTATTGGATGAAATTACTGACTATTCATATGTGTTTTGTGCTTATTATGTGTTTTTGTGATGTGCTCAGTAGATAATATGAAAAGTTTGTTTTGCTGGATTATAAAAAGTGTTTTATTACATCTCTATAACATAACTGTTTTATTACTTATAGTTAATTGTTAACTGCTGCTTGAATTGGGATACATTTGTACGACTTTTTTCTATTTAAGCTTTACACCAAACTGTTTCGACGATCGGACCCTACGTTTCTTTTTCGTAGGGCTTTTTCGTAGGGCTTGTATAAATGGGAATTCTTAAAAACGTACAAACTATGTGGTGTTTTATACACGTATCAAAATAAAACACGAATGTATAGTGATTGAATGGTACATTGATAACAGTTGTATTTTAAACAAATTTATTTCATCACACAAAACGAATTTTGACCAGTTATGTTTATACACGTAGTAATGTCTTCTTGTTAGTCATTGTAAATCAATACCATGTACGGTACACCTGTTACAATATTATAAACTATCTGACAGAATCGATCTGACCTGTAATATTTACAGTAGTGTATTGTTGTAAATTGAACGACCTAATCATGGCAACTACAGCAAATAATTAACTGTTAAACGCCTTCATTAATGTCACTACGATTAAATTTAACTAAGAAATAATGTTCGATTTGTCGTTGATTGTCGGAGGGCGAACGAGGATTTGGAGCTCTGACGTGTGGGATTGTAATCACGAGGGCGTTAGCCACCCACCGGAGCGACAAAGAGTTGTTTATTGGCCGATGAACATCGACAACGCGAAGGTTATTTCGACTCTTATATGACTTGACCAATATTTTTGCAGTTGTAATGTGAAATACTTTTGACTATGCTCCGCTCTGAATCAGCACTGCTTTTTGCACAGTTTAACAACGATAATTGTGTTCTTTTCTTTATATAAATCAGCGAGTATCGTGATAGAATAAACGATTGATGTATAAATTGTCTACTCTACATGTTAAAATTAGCAATGTGTCAGCTGTCATTTGAACATATGTGCGGAATGCATGTATCTCGTGCAAAATGTTTTAAAGTCGCTGAATATTTGATAACCATAGTCTGTTATCTCCGATTAACAGTGTTGTCTCTTCAGTAATACATTTGCTGATTGTACAATGTATGCTACCATGCAAAGTATGTACAAATCTAATTGCTTCTGTTAGATTTTTTACCAAGTTATTGTTACAATTACAGACAATAATGTTATGCCTTTTCCAAAAAATAATGTACAATATAGCGTACAAAGTCTTAACCTATTTATCGCATTGTGCACTATTCAAAATAATTATAATTCTGACATAGTTATATTAAGTACTGTTAAAGATACTTCATCATGGCATCTAATAAATCAACTTATACTCTTCAAATTTTGTACATTAACTTTATCATTGATGCAATACGAAGACCTTATATATCCATATTTAGCTAAATTTACGTTTTCAAAATGTGCAATACACACAAATCAAAACTCCATGAATTAGCATAATAATTTAAAAGTACGTTGATGACGTAGATGATTTCAACATTCTGAGCCGTACACTGAAAAATATCATGCACCATAACTGTCACACATGTAATACTTATTTAACCATTATTTGTAATTAATATGTATACAATACAGCTATTTCTAACAATTTTCGATGCAGATATTGTTCCGAAGTATATGTTGTATTACCGAATGTGAACGGTGTATGTGTAAAACAACTGTAATATACATGTCCATTTTTAAAATATATGATTGTACCTTTGTATCTGTGTATAACCGATTTCGCACGCTGTATCTGCACAGCAACCATATAAATAAATTTATGTATTTTCTCAATCAATAATTCTGGCCACTAAGAATGCCATTTATTATTTGTGTGGCACTTGTAAAATATATGAATGACCAGTCCATATCTACAATGACCAACTATATACTACTATACTTTTTTATAACCTTTCTCATTTCAATTGTTTACTTATTTTACTGTCTAGAGGATGGGAGATTGTTTGATGCTCTTAGGATTATTGTAACTCGTGTAAATAATACATTACATTCACTTTTCCTACTGTGTTATGATGGATACTCATAACATTTTACCAAGATACACGTCAATCGGATTGTTTTTCGCATCTTTTAACGTGCTAGTTCTAATCTCACCGTACAAAAACGAAATTGCTCTGGAGTCGACTCTTCTCAACATTAATTGTCAATCTCAACTTTTCCGGCGCATACAACGACCTCATACACACATTTTATCAAAACACTATGCTGATATCGGCCTGATACAAAGGTGCCTGATATATTTTTTTATATCAGGTCAGTAGTGTTTATATCAGTCACTGTTTGGAGGTACGTCATTTCATTCGGAAATAACTATAAAGTCAACAGTTTCAGTAAAAAATATATCAGATTCAACAAAACAAACAATTTGATCCAAGAACGTATATAGTTCATTATTTTTAATCGTCATAAATCACAAAAACGTTATTTTTTTAAATATTCACATAAACCCGCACTTTGGTAGTGATATGACGTCATCTATGGAACACAATACATCATCCATACAAATTTATTTCAATACATTCATAATAAATGCACTAAAAGTCACTACACAGCATCAGTTTATGTTGAACCAAAAACATTATTACCAAAAATTGAACACACTAGAGTCAAATACTGTCAATATTGACACGATCTTGGAAATGTCAATTTCAATACACAACTCCAAAATGGCGTCTCCAAACAATTCGGCGTTGTGTGTTCTCCGATAAAATTGATCGTTGCAATCCATTTCAGTTCGCATTTTCAGTATTTTATGAATGAGCATGCGTGTAATCTATGTATTCGTAGTGAAAACAGTTCAATTATCATTACGACATGTTAATAATAAGGTATTATTCAGTCTGCTTTTAGAAATCCATAACTACACGTACGTGAACGTGTAAAAGTCGACTCAGCAAAATCAGCGCCGTCCTTAGTTTTTAAATATATAAAAATCAGCTCGTTTGGTGATATTTTACGAAAATGTGGTATGATAAATAGAAAAACAGGTTACTGCCTGGTCTTGTGTAATATATCAGGTTCGGCACGAATAAAATAACGGCTCGGCAAGCCTCGCCGTTATATTATTCTAAGCCTCACCTGATATATTACACAAGACCAGGCAGTAACCTGTTATTCTCTATTTATCATACCACTATGCTGATATCGGCCTGATACAAAGGTGCCTGATATATTTTTTTATATCAGGTCAGTAGCGTTTATATCAGTCAATGTTTGGAGCTACGTCATATTACTCGAAATCCGCTTCTAAAGTCAACATTTTCAGTGAAAATGAGCCAGATTTAACAAAACAAACAATTTGATACCAAGAACGTATATAGTATATCATTTTTAATCGTCATAAATCACAAAACGTTATTTTTTAAAAGTCACTACACAGAATCAGTTTATGTTGAGTCCCAAACATGTTTTGACAAAAAATTGAACACGCTATAGTCATTATTGAAACGATCTTCAAAATGTCAATTTCAATACACAACGTCAAAGTCATGAAAATGGCGTCTCAAAACAATTCGTCGATGCATGTTCTCCGATGAAATTGACAGTTGCAATCCATTTCGGTTTGCGTTTCCAATATTATATGAATATGAATAGACGTATGTGTAATCTATGTATTTATTCATAGTGAAAATAAATCACTTATCGTTACAAAATATTAATAATAAGGTATTATCCAGTCAACTTTTAGAAATCCATAACTACATGTACGTGAACGTGTAAAAGCTCAGTAAAATCAGCGCGGCTCTTAGTTTGTGAATATGTAAAAAAAAAATCAGCTTGTTTGGTGTAATTTCAAGAAAAACGTGGTAAGCCTCGCCGTTATTTTATTCTTAGCCTCACCTGATATATTACACAACACCAGGCAGTAACCTGTTATTCTCTATATATTAGGCGAGCGCTACATTTCAAATGTGTCCTTCGTAAGAAGAATATTTTGTCTTTCTTAACAATCGTGTTAGTGACATGGCTTAAAATAATCCTGTTGCTTTCCGGGGATATCGAACCAAACCCAGGCCCCGTATCGCTTAGTTCTCGTAGTTCCTCTGTCACTGAGTCTAACACACTGTCCGATCTTTTGGCAATGCATAATAACTTTTCGTTTATTCAGTATAATGTGCAGAGTATAAGGCACAAGATGGAAATTCTTACAGCAGAGCTTTCGAATTTTGATTTATTATCGTTTTCTGAGACGTGGCTTAACAACTCTATAGAAACTGACGAACTCCTTACCCCCTCATATCATTCCCCTGAGCGCAAGGACCGAATACATGATAGTCACGGTGGCGTTATGTTATATGTAAAAGATTTTATCGACTACGAACGTAGACTTGACCTTGAACTTAACTCACTAGAATGCATTTGGATTGAAATCCACTTTAAGAGTAAATAGCGTGCCCTATTTGGGTTATTTATAAATCACCAAACGCAGATGCATCATACACGAATTTAATTGACGATTCTATTGGTTTAGCAGTCGAAACCGGCATTTCTGATATCATAATAACCGGTGATTTTAACCTAAATAATAACCAACCTATATTATTAAGAAAACTAGATTCTTGGTGTCAAGAGTACAGTCTTGTTCAAGTTATTGACGAACCAACGCATTTTACGGCGACGTCTTCATCAATTCTTGATTTATTATATTAGTAAGTAACCCAGAAAGCTTGGCATTATCAGGTGTTGGCGAACCTTTTCTTGATCAACAACATCGCTACCATTGGTCTATATATGGTCTATTTAAATATAATAAGCCAAATGTGAAAGCATATGAACGTCATATATGGAAATATGACGATGGTAATTACGATATGTTACGTGAAAGTTTTCTACATTTGATAGGAATAAAATTGTAACTATTGATGTTGATACATATTGCACTAATATCACCGATACTATTATCGGTAATGCTAAACATTGTATCCCAAACAGAATAATCAAAATTAAACCTCGTGACGCTCCCTGGCTCAATACACAGATACGCCGTATGATAAGAAAACGAAAACGGGCTTACCGATATGCAAAATCGAAAAATACTGATTATTATTGGTCCAAATTTCGAAAAATAAGAAACAAGACCATATCATTCATTAGACAAGCTAAAGAGAATTACTACGAAAGCTTAAGTGTAAAACTTAAACACAATAACCATTCATCTAAGGACTGGTGGAGGATTCTTAAGTCATTTATCAATAAGCCTAATAATAGCATAATATCTGCGCTCGTAAATCCTGCCGACAACTCCACTACAACTGATTGTTATGAGAAGGCGAACATTCTAAACAACGTTTTTCAAAGTCAGTCAAAAATTTACATTGAAAACGACGACGCACCGGAGCCCATTTATGTCCCAATTGCAAGCTCGCTAGAGTCGATCATTATCACACCTACTGATGTTCACGATATTTTTAAGTAACTTTCTGTTGACAAAGCGTCAGGGCCTGATGGTACAAGTAACCGTATTTTAAAAGAGTGTCGGGTTGAATGGCCACTCCTTTATGCGACTTCTTTAATTTCTCGCTCAACACATGTAAATTGCCAAGCTGTTGGAAAGAAGCTAATGTCAGTACAGTTCTTAAAAAGGGCGATCCAAAAGTAGCAAGTAACTATCGACCAATTTCGTTACTTAATACAATGGAAAAAGGTTTTGAAAAAAATAACATTTAAATATGTTTATAATCATCTTATTAATAACAGAATACTTACCTCATTTCAGTCGGGGTTCTTGCCGGGTGACTCTACCACATACCAACTCACCTATATATACGACACGTTCTGCAAAGCGCTTGACAACGGGCTAGAGGTTAAAGCTATATTTTTTGACATCAGTAAGGTCTTTGACAAGGTCTGGCACCAAGGTCTGTTACTCAAACTCCAAGCTATTGGGATTCGCGGAAACTTACGTTCTTGGTTTGTAAACTACCTAAATGAAAGACGCCAACGCGTAGTGCTCCCAGGCGCATGCTCTAACTGGGCTACACTTGAGGCTGGTGTCCCCCAGGGCTCTATATTAGGGCCCTTATTATTTTTAATCTTTATTAACGATATTGTTAATGATATCCAAAGTAATATTTGCCTTTTTGCTGACGAGACATCTTTATACATTATTTTAGATGACCCTAACACCTCAAATGCAATATCACAAAACGACATCGACAAAATATCTAACTGGGCTCTAAAATGGCATGTTGCATCTAACCCCTCCAAATCTGAAACATTAACTTTCTCAAGAAAACAACAAGCGAATCAATATCACTTTACAATGCTGTCCACACATATACCAGATGTCAGTTCTCATAAACATCTCGGAGTTTTTCTTTCGAACGATTGCAAATGGCACATGCATATTAAATATATAAAAGACAAAGCCTGGAGTAGAATTAATATTATGCGCAAATGGAGATTCAAACTTGATCGAAAATCGCTCGAAACAATTTATACATCGTTTATACGCCCCTTATTAGAATACTCAGATGTAATATGGGATAATTGCACCCAGGCAGAAAACCACGAATTAGACAAAATTCAAAACGAAGCGGCACGAATCGCATCAGCTTATATTATTTTATAAAATGCAAAATTTACCTACACCTCAGTATTTGACGGATCTGGTACCTCAAAATATTGGTTCTGTTTCTAGGTATAATCTTCGAAACGCTAATGATCTTCGAACATCAGTAACTAGAACAACTCTGTATTATAATTCGTTTTTACCCGCAGTTATTAGAACATGGAATAGTTTACCAGAAGAAGTTAAAAATAGCGACACGTTGAATAACTTTAAATACAACCTTAACAGAATCTTAGTTAAGAACCCTTCGTATTATTATGTTGGTAAGCGTTATCTACAAATACTTCACACGCGGTTAAGAACCAATTCCAGTTCGCTAAATGAACATCTTTATGCAAAACATGTCGTTGCTTCTCCACTGTGGTGATATTGAATCGAATTATCACTTCTTTTTTATGTGCCCATACTTTAACACAATACGAGCTAAATTAATTAACAATATTTCTAGAATAAGTCGCAACGTAGACCTCAATTTAATTTTATTTGGCAATATATATCTAGACGATAATGAAAATGCCACCATATTTCTTCACGTCCAATAGTATATAAGCGAATCCCGATGATTTATTTAACAATCCGATTCCGATGTCAGCTGTTTACTTAATCCGTGCATCACCAGTCCGCCACTCTTTTTTTTCTGTTCGCCTCATTTGTTTGTCTTTCTAAAACTTAGCATATCCATAACGTATACATCTTTGTCTGGCATAAATGCCCGTCGTTTGTTCTATAAAACCCAGCCATGTATATGTGTAAAAACAATTTCAAGGAGAGAAACCATATAAGAATTTAATTCTTTCGTTTCAATCCTTTTCTTATTTTTATTGTATTGTGCATCTATTTGTATATTTGCCAGTTGTACAAGAAAAATAAATATGTTTAAACTAATTGTTGATACTGTATCTATACAGATTGAACTTTGTATTCAAATGTTATTTTCATACCTCTTGTTCACATATTTGTAAATGCGCTGAGAGCAATAATAAACTGGGAGGAAATAAAGGCCACCGGTGCATGTCGATGGTATTTCGGAGAAATGTGTACAGATATGAATCAAAGCGCTCACACGCTGAATGACTGCGGCTTGCCATAAAATGTGTACAGATATGAATCAAAGCGTTCACACGCTGAATGACTGCGGCTTGCCATAAAATGTGTACAGCTATGAATCAAAGCGTTCACACGCTGAATGACTGCAGCTTGCCAAAAAATGTGTACAGCTATGAATCAAAGCGTTCACACGCTGAATGACTGCAGCTTGCCAAAAAATGTGTACAGATATGAATCCAAGCGTTCACACGCTGAATGACTGCGGCTTGCCATAAAATGTGATCGCGCTATGCTCACTAAATATCAAAGTCATCAAGTAAAGAATATTAACATATTCCAATAAAGGACATGTGTTATTCAATATTCATTGATATTTGTTTCTCCATATTTTAGTCGGATTTATTTCTTGTCATCTATTTATAGTAAATAAAGAATGTATTTACAGTATAATTATTTAGCGAACGTAATATATATGGATTCTTCACTGGGAACAAGACATAGTTCAGCTGTTTCGATTGGATGCGCGTGTTAATACATTGAATGTTGAACCTGCCGTGTTCAAAGCCAATACATGGTTTCGATTTCTCGTTACTAAAGACTCCGCCTATCGGCCCAGTCTAACAATATACTTTTTGATTTATCTCCAATATATTGTTACAATGAACGCCAATATATATGGAATCGTTCATATATATATATAATAAAATGACATCTTTTTGGATACTCGGTTCCAGTAGATTTCGAACTCCCGTCTACAAAACAACAACACTATATAAGTTGAATAATATCTTCAGTAGGAACATAATAGACGCACATAACTTTAGGTTATGTAGGTTTTGTCATTTCTGAAACAAGCAGTATGCATAACAGGGTTTGACCTTAACTTTTGGGAAGTGTTGAGGTATCAACTTCTTCGGAACTTGCCAAAAATTTGACATCCATGCGTTTTCGCGTGCTGAGCAATCAAAATGCAAGTGGAGCAATTAAAAAGACAAATATATATCGTTAATTGATTAACGCTATCCGTTCCTTAACGTGTTAACGTTTTGCATTCATTTCCCCAATGCGGAATCATAGACTTGAATTGGGTTTACTTCGATTGTTTTTTAAGAGATACAATTTAAAACTGCCTGTTGTAACTTTAAAAAATGCTGTGTCGAAAAGAGAATACGTTGTTCAACTATTATTAAGCAAGGTGTATTAACGATATCCATGTACACAGTATTTAGCCAAACTTTGGTATTTTGGGTTTTGGTCAAAGAAACAAATTTTAATTGACCCTGCTACATTTGCATATTTGAATTTGAATAGAAACTGTTATTAATTCATAATATTATACAATAGATCTATCTGTTGTTTGATTAAATTTGTAGGACAATAATATATTTAATTACTATAAATGGAAATTGCTTCTCTTAAAAGCGGTTATAATGTTTAACCCATTTGCATCATATCCCAGAGGGTTAGTTGAGAAACCTGTGCCAGTACCCTACTTGTATGTGTTATTATATAAATGTGTGTGACTGTTACGAGCTACGATATCCAAACGCTTCTGCGTTGATTCATGTATACCCATGTGCGTCATACTAAGATATATTGATATTTGACATTAATTTTCAAAGTTTAAACTTCAAATTAGTTATTGAGTAATTGATATTAATATGTTCTTTTAAAGGCCTGGAAATATAGTGCGAATAGATCAGACAGTAAATGAATTAACTTTGACCAAAACATGCGCGATGACTATGCTTTATTAGCCTAATTATCCGAGTATTGTCTTGTATACCATTCATTTAATTCCACATGGTCATTATTTCAGTGAATGGGTTAACTGCACTGCAATTTTTTATTACAATCACTGATACTTATAAGTTCCCTATTATATTTTGTATATTTGTGTGTTCACTTAACTGTCTTATAACTCGTATTCAAGATAATAACACAGCATTGATTATATTTATAACCATGCACGATGTATATGAATCTGTATCCAAGTTTAAAGTGATTGAAAATACAGTTCGACTATTGGACAAACAATGTATCATATGCACCGCTGTATTGAAATTGTAATACTGTCATCGACGACTCTTGATTCTCATCACGAATTTGTGTTTGATAAGCTTCTGCTATTGTAGGACGTTATTCAAAGGTAAAAAAACAAACATTGTTCGTGACTGTATCTGCGTGACAGATGCCATCAAATTTGGAAATATCCCTAGAATTACGTGCAGTTTAAAGGGACTATGTCATCGAAAAGTGCATCAGGCTGGAGATTTCTTTTTAAAAAAAAAACTGAAATTTTGACGTCAGAATTTTGACTATTTTGTATAACCATAGTTTACAAACGACTCATTACCCAGCATGTAAGCGAAGTTGATTAAAGCGCTGTCTAATGTCTATTCTTAGAATGGCTCCTAAAACGTGAGTTCGACAACCAGTTGGGGTTTTAGTTTGTTCAGACTTGTTTGCTAATTTATTTATTTTTATCTCATTGTTTATTTTTTATTTTATTTAATAAAACACATGTTTTAGAATAACGCATTTCTATTATATAATATTAATTTTAGTGCAATATGAAGCCAATTTGTCGTTTTGGGTTAAATATAAAATAATATGTAAAAAGTTACAAAAACGTTAAGCATTTGTTTACTTTGAAAAAAATATGCCCAATACGAATTTGGAGTCTTTAATTTTGCAATAGTTATGTATGTTGTAAAACTGACCAGGCGGACTTGTAAATTTGAAATTGATTAGAGGAGGTGAGAAATGACAGACAACATTAGTTGAAAGTGAACACCATATTTTATTGCTTCTTAAAATCCTCTCTTACCTCTATTAACAACGCATAAAGTAATATTAACAACCACCTATTTTGACCTTATAGTCATAAAGTAAAACTTTTATGGCGCCCTGAGTTATTTTTAAATATGGACACATGTTGTTAAGAGGTAAACATGTTTACATTAATATGTGAAGAGAACTTTTCGACCATTTTTTGAAGTTCAACATGCTATCTCTAAACATGCTGATGCAATGAAAGCCGAAAGGTATACGTCTATAAAAGAAATAATCATTCTACATTTGTTTATCGTGTGACAAAAGTGTTACGATTTGTATGATCAAAACAACAAAAACGATACTTGTGTTCACCTTAAATTTCTAATGCATTTATAAATTTGAATGCCGTTTTGTGACTAGTCAAAACCTGAATGAGGTAATAACACGAACGCGTGTATATTAATACATTTACCCCACACTTTAAATGATTGTACACTTTTATTGTTAAACATGTTGTTTAGTCTGAATTGGAAAGATAAAATCACATTTAATCGTATTTAAATAGCTTGTATTGGGCAATGGCATGTTAACCCACATGTACACTGTATCGGTCAATCGATCATTGGAAATGTCCAGTTTTTAGTTTACACCGAACACTGCAATACGTTAAAAATGGCATTTTATACCAGGGGAAACTTCTTTGCGAAAACTTTCAGTGTACAACAAAGTTGAGGCCATACACATTTTATTCTATGTTTAGCGTCCCAATGATTTTTTGAAACCTACCAACCAGGCAGGAAAAAACAAACAAGTCGATAAAAATAACAAATTTTTCTTTCACAACTTATTCATGACAGTGGTCCAAGCTAAAGAAAATGTTTACTTGCACAACTGTTATATATCATCTTCATACTGGGAACCTACTTAAACACAGTATTTAAACTGTGTAAATTGACTTGTTGCACACTATTCTTTTACAAATATTGGTAAAAACACATACAATTATTTTTTTCCATTATTTATACGCTTTCCGAATTTTATAATTGACAAAAATGTGTTGTTTTTTTTCGTTCTTGCATCCAAAAACCTACAAGCCCGAGGACGCTAAACATGGAATCAAATTGGTATGGCCTAACTATAATTAAACATACAGGCACACTATACATTAAAGGTTGGCAGAAGAGCTGACCAATAACAACATACAAGTCATATACATTATACAGTACATATAAATTAGGAGAACGTGATGTTCTTTGGTTATGGAAACCTGAGACAACTATTTCCTTTTCGAAGAAATCCACGTAGCAATGCCCCCTAATAAATCGGTTTTGGCTTCCTCATTGCCCATTCCGCCACGCCATATTGTCGTAAACGAATCATCTGTGTAAACGCGATTTCACTCTTATGCATTATCGTACAATCATCTATTGTTATACTGAATTCTAAGTTAAATTCACTAGATGGGATTTTGATTTCTTTGTCGGTTTTGTCTTGACTGTGGCAAAATTCCTCTACTGCGTGCCTGGTTTTCTTGAAATATTCTACTTCCCTGGGAAAAGAAGGACCTTCTGAATCTACTTGTCTATTAAACTTTGCAACAAAGAAGTCATATATCATATAATCAAACTTTGAATATTCTTTGTGCAAACTTTTCAGTTCTTCTGTAACCCGAAACCGGTTGGGGTTTTTAACATTTCTAACGTTTTTCACAGCATACATGATGTCATTTAAACTCCAGTGTAAGCTGCGTTTCATCAAAATAAGGCCGTCGTCAAATCTATCAGCCAAGATCACTACTGCAAACTGTTTATCTAAAACATTGAATAAATAGTCCCGAAATCTTTCTTCGTCACGTTTGACTATTATATCAGGATCGACGCCATATTCGATGGCTAGCCGATTGTTCAAGAAAGACAATTGAGGCTTTTTGGAATCATATTTTTGCGGATTTTTCAGGAATGTTCCTACCGGGTCGTCAAACATAGCTTCTAATCGCTTTATAGTGCCTGGCTGGAAGTAATTCAGTGTGGATTTAAAATGACTGAACGGTTCTCTAACTGTGCCGACAGCGAGAGTATCATTCGGCAATACTGAAGCCCACTGATCACGTCCGTACACCACATGATGACAAAGGATATCAAGATGTTTTCCAGGTGGTGGAGGTAGTGTGTTATACGGGGTGACAGACTCGTTCAGACTTATTATGTTGGGATACTCAAACGCGTTCCACTCCGGTGGCAATGCAAAATTAAGATTTCTGCGCCATCCAAATCTAAGAAATATTGCCTGTGCTGTGGTACTCGCAGCTTTGTGTACTTTCAAAAACCCTACATGTGTAGCTGGCGTGGAGGCTTTTGCATGAACAGCTTTTCGGGTATCATCGGTCTTATTGTTTTCTTGCTCCACAAAATACGTGTCTGTGTCATTAATGAGGATGGCGCGACTCAGGCGTGAGTTATCAAACACTCGTAGTCGTATAGAATCGTGGGCTCTGATTGTATGTAAGCCCAATACCAGCGTCACAATGGTCACACTCCCAGCGATCCTGAAACGACAGAAAAAAAAGAATATGCCTGCACTTGAATTAATGAATGCTCTATCAACACCGAACAAGTACATGTATTTTTCTGTTTCAGTCCCACATGTGCGCATATATACAAGCGCATTATCACGTGTTTGTTGTTAGAACCATGAACTGAACACAGAAAGGACAAACACCTTAACATCAATAGGGAATGCAGGTTAAGGTGTTGCTGTACGAGAAAGTATTTATATATGATATTAAAAATGAGATACATTTTGTAATTAGCTGACGCATGAATGATGAACTACGAGAACAACTCTTCCAGGAATAGTCAATAAATAATACACAAATAAAAATGAAAAGATTATATTGACGATCACAAGGGTGTCCACATTGCGATCTGGATAACTTGTGATCTTTCTCACAATTCTATCCAGAAATTAAAATTTTCTCAATAAACATAAGCAATCGACACTGTAGAGCTAAAATTAATATATGTGGACTAATAATACATTTATCTCTGAAATTAATATATGTGGACTAATAATACATCTATCTCTGAAATTAATATATGTGGACTAATAATACATCTATCTCTGAAATTAATATATGTGGACTAATAATACATCTATCTCTGAAATTAATATATGTGGACTAATAATACATCTATATATGAAATTAATATATGTGGACTAATAATACATCTATCTCTGAAATTAATATATGTGGACTAATAATACATCTATCTCTGAAATGTTCGAGTAGCAAAATAGTGCTGAGCTTAACAAGGGACAGCGTAAAGGTGCAATATCGAAACTTGAAGAGTTCAAACGACTGAGAAGATTTGCGCTGTTCAGATTTTTGTTACGATTAAACAAATAATTATACTATAATCTGTTGTTATATGTCCGTTTTCTATGAAATATGGTTGCGTTCGAAATAAAACGTACATGCATTCAGAGAAATAAACTTCACTTTAGTCAGGAATTGAGCGATGAGGTCAACTGTTTAAAGTATCAAAGCATTTCCACATAATAGGAATATGTGACAAAGAATTAAAACAGATGTGCTTAAGTAGATCTAACTTTCACACCGCGCTCTTGTAAATTAAATACAAATACACCTCATCGTGGTGTACAGATACACGCATATACTAGTCTATGTTTTATGTATATCCACGACATTACTCTTATCAAAAAAAATTTTCAACGAACTTGTATTCAAAACAATGCATTCAACTAATGGGAAAAAATAACATTTCGGTCTGGTCGTGTTAACATATCGTTCGCGAAAAACGCTCCTAACAAAAGATAGGAAATATTTTGTATAGGAAGGTCAAAGACCCTAGTTGAGACCTACAAAGTGCCTGTCTTAACGATATGCATATTGGGCATCTCGATTAATCGGATGATACAGTTCTTCGATGTTAGATTTCGGTTTTGAAATTTGTAAATTAAACGTTATTTTAATTTATATTTAAATAAATTTAAATAAGTGATCCGATTTGTCGATTAATGATAATGTTGATATTCTGTTACTTTATGATCAAAATATATTTCATAAATATGTATATACATATTTAAGTGTGTACTAAATACAATCTTAATAGTAACAAACTTACCATATTAGAAACTTAATATAACGCCTCCGAGAGAACTGCATTTTCCGCAAATAGTCCTGACAGATAGTTTCGATTTAATTCTGTGCGTTGAGAGCACTGACTTTAATATTCTTGCTTTCCAGTTATTGTCAAATAACTAAAATACACATTGGTTGGACTTAAACAAACAGCCACTGTATGCACCACGTTGGCATTAGCGTTATTTACATTTCGGTATATCCAGTTAAGACAACAGTTCTCTCCAATAATCCGATAGCATATGCTAGTTGTAACAATACCAAGTGGCAATACTATTACCAGACTACTGGTATGTTAATTGGTTGAAGTAACATACAGGTAATCCAATGTATACATAATTCATGAAGCATTTTTAAGTCCATTTTTGCTACCGTTCTATACATTAACACAAATTTTCACAAATAAGTATATTGACCTCTTACAGTTTGCTTTTGCAGTCCCAGAAGTTTTGGATAAGCCGACACATTTGCGACAAAAGCTTATTTGCAACACCTTTTGTTATTCTGACAATTTTTGTTGTACTTTTAATCCGTTGTTGGCAACATTTTTGTGACGGATTAATAAGATTCCTTTAAAAACTGGTTATCAGTATTGTAAGTTAATGTCTTGACACAAGATTTAAAATATCAAAACTATTCCACATTGATTTCCTTGTGAGGCTTGTTAATGTCAATTGTTTATACGCCCAGCAAATATATAGAGGATATTTGTGGATTCCGGTGTAATATGGTATTTTATTTCAAGAGTGCTCATAGAAAATGATGAAAGTATGTATTTTATAATTATGATCACGAGTGAAATAAAATAAGATATTACAACGAAATAACAATTTGTCTTTGTATTTTTTGTTTATATTTGCATCGTTTTTTACATTTTAATTGCTATCTATTGGAAAATTTCACGGAATTCATAACGTCATATTGCCAAAATAATTATGTCATTTTACAATTTTGAGTCCGGCATCGTTGACGGTCCGTTTCGTTTACTGTATTAAATATCGGGAACCAGAGTGGTATTTTTCACTGTTTAAAACAGTGAATTACCAGTTTTATTTTACTGATATTTACCTTTATTTCTCTGGAAAGCCAATAATAAAAGTAAATACACTGCTTGACACGATTTGGAAATAAATTATAAATAATACAAAATATGTCTTTATACCCGTAGTCATTCTTTAATATGATTTCATTCTTAACTCTGGAATTTCTAATATCCGTATGCCCAGCAATATACTAATAAGGCGTGTCGTGGGAAAACCGGGCTACGTGCAAGTGCGTAAAGTGCGGACTGCACAGGCTGATCCGGGACGGCACTTTCCGACTACAGTGGATTTATGATTAGAAGATACTTTTTTTAAACAGAAAATACCATACAAGCGGAAAGTGCAGTCCCGACACTTCCCGCACTAGCATTTAGCCCGGCGTTCCCACGACACGTCTCAAATGATTTCCTTTTGTACGAAGACGAAGCAACTATACGAACGGTTCAGTATGCCGACATTCACATTCTAAACTAGCATTCCGCTTTCCTGTTTATTGACTATGACAGTATATCGGTAGAGAGCTGTCGCATATCGCAAGCGATTGATTTAATCGGTGATATTCTTTGCGATAATATATTGGTATAACATTAAAAGTGTTCTTCGTTTATTACTCGAGAAATGTTAAGATTGAAGCTTGCGTTAAAATAATATTTTAATATTCCTTCTTAATATTACATTAACAGATACATTGCATTTGGTCTACAGTCAATACGTTATTCTTCAAACTGAATTTACTATTTTTTAACAAATATAAACTACGCACATTGTTTGGCTAAAATTGTAAATAAATCTCTTGACACAAGAAGGGATTTCAATGGATGCAGAATACTGCTTTGTGATGCAAGCAAATGGCAAATTGCATTTTTTAATCAAGAAAATAATCGGCCTTGCATTTCATGCAAATGCTTTCTTGAATTCATCTAAATATTGTATTGGCTTTTCTCAGCTTCCAAATCGCACGAAAATATATGCGGCGTGTCGTGGGAAAATCGGGTTTCATGCATGTGCGTAAAGAGTCGTTTCGGATGAACCTGTGCAGTCCACACAGGCTAATCTGGGACGACATTCCGCCTACAGTGGATTTAGAAGAGACCTCCTTGAAACAGAAAATACCATAAAAGCGGAAAGTGTCATCCTGGATTAGCCTATGCGGACTGCACAGACTGACCCAGGGCTCGTATTCACAAAGCTCCTTAGGGAAAACTGCAGTATATTCCTTAAATTTCCAAAATTCTTTAAGTCTATGGTTGCTTCACGTAGCTCTAGATCTTTTTACATTTAAATGTTTCAAACGAGTAAATATTACTTCGATATTTCACATTTTACCCTTTTGTTAACGTAAATCAGTGGATTTCACATAGAATTTTCATCTGAAAATTTTTCATATAAGTACAACGTTAGTTAAGATTTGCCTAAGAAGTTTTGTGAATTCCGGCCCAGGACGACACTTTACGCACATGCATTAAGCCCGGGTTTCCTACGACACGCCATATATTTTTTTTAACATACTTCAAGTTCTTAAACTTTATTAAAACAAATAACAAATTTGAGAGCATTTTACAAATATGCAGAAACAAAATTCCTGTGATTTCAGTACTGGACCCCTAAACTATTCATTTTCACCGCTTGAAATTTCCAGCTAGGGGTCATTTGGCTCCTGGTTTTCAAAATCTATTGAAACCCCTGACAAGATTTAACATGATATTACAATGTACATGTGTATGTTCTTCTGAAGCCTATGTATTTCAATTGTCTGTACACGAACATTCTTGTAGAAACAATGGAGTGTATTCTGTAAACGGTGTTGGTCGGAGAGTGAAATAAATCGGAGTGGTTTACCGATATCAAGTCGTCAAATTAGAGGCCCAGATAAGGCGCGTACACGCGTAAATTACGCACAAATAATTGGAAGAAACGCAGAGATACTAAAAATTTGGGTGTACATGTACGCACAATTTTTCGGATGTCCGCGTACATTAATGTCTGGAAGCCAAAAACAGATAGAAGTTTTGACAAGCCTGTCTACCTGAATGTGCATTTGATATGTTCAGTAGTTAGCAATAAAAGTCGTAACATGTCCAGAATTTTTACTTGTACCATAATTGTATTCAAATGACTGCATTATAAAGGATTATTATCATAAAACTCGTGTCTTCTGATCATATCGTTATGGATTGTTGGATGTAAATTTAACCCACTAATCATAGATAGAGTGTACATTTACACCCACAAATGCTGAAGAGAGTGTACATTTATCCCAAATTTTCAGACGTAAGCGTACATTTACGCCCAGTACAAATATTTATTTGTATGTGTAATCATCATCTACCAGCTGAAAAGGGCTGCTGGCAAAATATCGATAGAAATGAAAGAACGTGTCATCTACACAATTCAAATGATATTAAGATGAATTCCGTTACATTTTCAAATGTTATTACTTTGTAAATCAAAGGAAGAAACTGCCACCATATATTAAACATAAGACTTGTACAAAGATTCATTTCAAACGAACCAGATAATGAATCAGATGAAATGAACGTAATACATCTTGCAAAATTTATAAAGATTAGTATGGAGGACATATCCTTCCAAAAATGCATCATGCTTGATTACATCCCAACTTGCAAATTGCATCTTTTCTTGTGATAACTTTAAACCCTCTTTATTGTAAAAAAAACAACATAATTCTTGGTTCTAGATGATTCTTTTTTATTGCAGCTACTCTTTCTTTTTTCAAAGTACCTTACAGTACATTGAAACTATTTAAGTGTTTACTACAAACTGCTATCTTGTACATCGCTTGCTTACTCTTGTCTGTATGTACAAAGTCAGCATAGCATCTGTATAGACATAAGTTCCATCTTTTCAAAGCTTAGCTAATGAATCATTAGGTATTTATTATTAAAAACATTCAGATTTTAGAAGAAAAATACATATATTTTAAGATTTATATGAATCATTCAAAGAGACGATTGGGAAATGAGATAGAATATGAAATGTAAGTTGGAAAATTTCAGCAAGGACCGTTCTGCCAAAAATATTTTATATGTGGTGCCATTCGTCGGACAGAAATAAATACACGGTTCTTTCCTTTAGACGTAAATTTGCGAGTGTGTAGAAATACCAAAATCCCCGTGATTACCGAAATCCGCTTAGGCCTTTATCTGAGCTAATAACTTAATGTTGAAATAACGGTTTTTATAGTGTCTAAATGAAATTCTTTTATGTGATTGTTTTTCAAGCCAAGCATGTAAGCTTTCGCATCATCTTTATTTACGGGAAAATCGGTAATTAATGTGCTGAGCTTTGCATAGTTATTACTAATTAACCTTATATGGTGTACACATGTTCCCTTATATTATGTATTTTCAACGCTATTGTATTAATAGAAGTGTTACTTAATCATTATTTATCATATTGTTTGAACATAAGTTATGTTTACCATCATCGCGAAGTAGAATATTGTGATATGTAAGGAATTTCGGTAAATTTCGGTAAAATCCATTTCATATTATTTTAAACAAAAATACAAGGGGTTTCGGTAACTGGACGCTGAAATTTGGAGAAAGCAATTACAGATAACTCCACTCGAAATTACTGCAATACTGTTAAATATGAATTATTAACCGTTAAAGTAATCAAAGATATGCATATATATTCATTTATATAAAGATTTGCGCTCTGAAGCATGTGTGCCTTTAGTCAGTCGTAACTGCAGTCATTAATATTGGTTACGACTGATCGAAATCCCGTAAATGTTAAAAGACTTACATAATTGTACAGAAAACTCCGCTCCGCTTGAAATTACAGACGTTCTTTTAATTAATTAATGCACACCATCATATTGACCGTACGAAAGTTATGAACATATATGAATTATTACATAAACATTTTCTTCTTAAATTGATTTTATCCTGCTACCGTTTGTTTGGAACTTTATCCGGTTCGGCCCGAAAACAAAAATAGGACTTGCTATTTTCATTTTCTAAGCTCCACCGGATAAACGTTCTCCACCCCAGCATGAACCGTGTATTCTCTATTTACTCTTTTTGAAATGCATTAATATTACTTTTTACCAAAACAAGAAAGGGGTTTCCGTAACCGCAAACTGAAAACAAGGGATAGAACTGACATAGTTCCGAAGGTTATTACTATAATCCCTTTATACGATCAATATTACCGTTAAATAAATGTAAGAATGCATAAATTACACTTTTAAGTGACTTTTATTACTGCAATTGATAGTAAATATTTACCAACATAAAAACGGATTTTGCGGGATTTCGGTAATTCTGCATACCGATTTAATACATTTTTTGTTACGGAAATCGCGCCATCTATGAAATATTTTTGGGAGGACGGTCAAGCATACACTTTTACAATTAAATTTTTTAATTTTTTCTTCTACAATCGTAAAGTATTGATGACATCTGATCAATATTTTATATGATATAAGTCATTTAAAAGAAACATTCGTCAGAGCATTAAAATGACAAAATTAACAGGCAAGTTACCTGGAAGATATAACTTTGAAAAAATATTATACATATTGCAACGCACGACAATGAAATTTGGGTGAAAAAAATCTGACAGTTGCAGGCTAGAAAGAAGACACAACGACCTGGAACTAATATTTTGTACCATGTAGAGAGTTGAAAGAGACCCTAAAGGAAGTTGCAATGTGCAATTTTTAAGTTGGGATGTAATCAAGCATGATGTATTTTTGACAGGATATGTCGTCCATAGATTAGCATCTACGCCTGAAAGTTCGTGGGTGTTAACATTCGACTTTGCGCATGCCCCCCCCCCCCCCACACACACACACACTTGTTTCAATAAAAACACATCACATTAAATCGATCTGAATGTAAACTAACTATTTTATATGTCAAAATTGCCAATATTTATTCGGAAATCTGTAATATTACTTGAAAATAAACCTGACCCAACAACGACCTTGATCTTTTTCAACCTCCTGTAAGTTCGTATGCAACTTTTTATGACGTCATACGCAGAGGCCCTACCGCTGTTTTTTTGTGTTTCTATATAAATACGGGAAGTTTTTAATGTCCTTATTTATTTCCTTTGATATTTGTTGGATTTTAACGAAACTAATACTTATAAAATGTTTATTAATAACACGAGGGGTTGATTTTTTTTAAACAATTAATAAGTTTAAAGCACAAATAACTGCAATAAACTTAACTAACATTATCTGTCGATTTTTTCTACGCAATTTTGTGCTCTAGTAAGTCAAGCTGTTCTTCGGCTCACACTTGCATAGAATTCCAACACGCGACGTTACGTCATTGAAGAGAAAATTACGTCATAATTTCATCCACGAACGTTCCGGAGGCCACGAACTTACCAGATAAGATGCTATATTAGATTATTAAAAAAAACAACGCTAGGCTAATATGAAAAATGTTATGTTGTATTCTATACATTATCGAAGTAACTTTTAATAAATTCAACTCCAAGAGTTTTCGAGTGGCATCATCTCGCCTAACAAAGGAGCTAGATGTGAGACTGCATTATCGAAAACCGAGAGTTTGAACACATGAGAAGTTTGATATGTCGATTTTTTGTGTTGTTAATTTTATGTAATTGTGTGATCAATATAATTATATATTTCCTATACATATACATGCATTTTTAACAAAACAGAATTGTACTAAATACATGTACCATCTAAATAGTAACACACCTACCATATTAGAAACTTAATACAACGCCTCGGAGAAAACTGCATTTTCCACAGATAGTCCCGAAAGATAGTTCCTATTTAAGTCTGTTCGTTGTGAGTACTGATTTTTATATTCTTGTTGGCCAGTTATTGCCAATTAACTGAACCACACTTTTGTTAGAATAAAACAATCTGTCAATGAATAGACTCCACTGTTTGCCACACGTTGACATTACTGTTATTTACATTTCGGAATATACAGTTAGGACAACAGCTGCGTGCTTTCCAAGAAGTCGATAGCATACTAGTTATAACAATACCGAGTGGTATTAACACTGAAACAATTATCATAGTCCAATATGCCAATACAAAACTATACAAAAGCCACGCCTGAATATTAATAAGTCCATATTTGCTACGAATCTATTAATTAACGCAAACACATAGCGTCCGGTTATTGCACAAAGAATTACATATAGATACTAATCTCGCACATTTTACTTTTGCGGTCCCATAAGTTTTGGATTAGCCGGTACATTTGCGACTTCAGTTTATTTGCAACACCTTTTGTTGTTCTGTCATTGTTTGTTTTGCGACGGTTTAATCAATTATTTTACAAACTGGTAAACCGAAATATAAATCTAGCTAGTATTAAAATATTTCGCATGGTATTGATTATTTAATTGTGAATTGGAATTCTCTAAACACCGAGAAAAATACAAGTACATCCACCGTTTGACACAGTTTCAAAGTAATAGACAAAAATTCCTAATAGTCATTTATGATATATTTCTTTGCTGGTATGTTTTCTGATGTCCTTAAACCCAGCAAAATACCGATTATTTGTACAAAAACAATTAAAGCACTTATACGGTTCAGGTTTTGACCATTTTTGTGACAATCCTGTTTGAAACTAGTGGTATATGATCCGTCACTTCTTCTTATATTGACTGTGTTCGTATATCGAGAGAGAGAGATCGGATATCATAAGCGATTGATTTAATCATTAATATGCTTTCTGTAATGTCTTAATATGCTCTTCATAATAGCGTCATTACCGCGGGAAATATGAGTTTTAAGGTAGCGTTCAAAAATATTTTAATATTACATTTGTATATCACATATCACAACAACTTGCATTCTGTTACAATTACACTGATGTATTGTTGGCCGTTGGCCTTAAATTGCTGAATTGTAACGTATCGTATCGTATCGTATCTTATTAAAATCATTCACGGCTATTCGGTCCCATGAGCAGTAAGAGAGCATTATGCTAGGTTCCCACTATCACGATTCCGGCCACGATTGAAATCGTGATCTTAATCGTGGACCAATCGTGGTGATCATGTAATTATTAGAAAATCATAATAGAAAAGTCAGTCGTAGAAAAGTCGTACAAAATCGTGTTAATCGTATACAATTATTGAACAGTTCAAAAATTATCTACGATTAACGCGATCAACTGCGATCAATTATCCATCGGGATCATCGTATCCGATGTTATTGCATCGTAACAAAGCGTAACAAAGCGCAACAAATCGTATCTAATCGTACATCCAAATTGTGGTGATTGGGATCGATCGTAGACGTGAAAAAACACCACCATCTGTTACGATGTGTTGCGATCTCAAGAAACAATGAAGTCAATAGTCAGTCGGGCTGTATTTATATCATGCGGGTCCAGTCGTAGCTCAAATCGTGATCTCCATCGATCATGATCGTGAAAGACATCGCGACCACAATATTATCCTATCGTAACGGAGCGCATGGATTCGTGATAAGCGTATCGGGCCTTATCTGTACGTACTAGAACGTCCTAATTCGGGGAACCCGATCGTGATGATCGTGTCAAATCGAGATCTGATCGTGGACAGCGTCGTAACAATCCCAACGAAACGTATGTAGTCGTATCTAAACTGGAGAACAGATCGTGACAGATCGTGACACTTGTAATTGACAAATCGTGACAAGATCGCAACAGAACGCAAAACATCGTATCAATGCGGATGGACTCGCATCACATCGTATCCAAGCCTGAAATCTTAGAGAAATACCACGATCAGCTGAGATTGGCCAATCGTGGCGTTCGTGACGGATCGCATGATAGTGGGAACCTAGCATTAACAAGATATACTCCAGGGTTTGTTCATGCTGTTGAAGGACTGCAAAGACTTGCACACTGGATATTGCTAATTGCTACTGATAATGAAACACTGATACATTTAAAGCTGAAAATAAAACCAATTCACTCTACTTTGTCTGGGTTGTCAATACACAAATGTAAGTTCTTAAAGAAGTCTTCCCAGGTCCTCGAGCATTTTTGTCACAGATTGTTTGACTAGGACTTCCTTAAACATCGATAATTAAGAATTTTCTTAAGATATTAATATGAGCATTCAATTCGGTTGGAATTTTATCATTTTGTTTTTTTCCGGCCATGTTGCAGAACCTATTTGGAATTCCCTGATCATTTGAGTAAATGGTATTTCATTAAGATGCATAAGTTCACAGTCGTCTTTCGTTACTTCGAATTCTTCATTAAACTTACTTTCCTTGACAACGAACATATTTTGAACAAACACGTGACAGAAACGTTCCACTTTTCTGCGAGTGTCTTTAAAGTTCCGTACTTCTTCGTCAAATGAATCACCTTCAAGCTCAATAAGTTTATTAAACTTATATTCAAAGAATTCGTAAAGCAGGTAATCGAATGTTGCAAATCGCCTGTGCAGAACTTCATGCGCCTCTGTCAGAAGCGGGAACCTGTCCAACTTGACCGTGCTTCGAACATTCTTGATTGCATACACTATATCCTTCAAACCCCAGTTTAGCTTTCTCTTTATCAGAACCAGACCTTCATCCAGCTTTGAAACCAGAATGACTAAAGCGAATTCTTTATCCAACACATTTATAAGGTAATTGTAGAAAGCAATAAAATCGCGTTTTTCAATAATTTCAGGGGAGACACCAAATTCTAATGATTGTCGATTGTTCAAGAAAGAAAGGCGTGTATGTCTTGTATCATACAGCAACGGATCCTTCAAAAACTCTAGCACTGGATCGCTTGATATGGCTTCCAGTCGTATTATTGCCTTTGGCTGGAAATAGTTGAGCACGGATTTGAAATGGCCGAACGGTTCTCTTATGGTACCCACATACACTGAAGTGCTTGGTAAAACGGTGGCCCATTGCTGACGCCCGAACATGACATGATGGCACAGTATGTCAAAGTGAAACCCGGGTATATGTGGAATGGTATTGTAGGGTGTTACAGACTCATTCAAGCTGATGATATTTGGGTAACCAAACCGATTGAATTCTGGAGGCAAAACAAACAACAGCGTTCGACTCCAACCGAACCGAAGGAATATGGACTGCACCGTCGTACTGGCGGCCTTATGAACTTTTAGGAGTCCTACATGGGTAACGGGACCCTTCCAGGCACCCAAGACTTTGTTTGTTACAGACATTTTGCTGCGCGAAATATTTCGCATGTTCTCTAAGAATCCTTCACTTGGCATATAGAGGCGACTTTCTGGCCGGCTGTATTTGGATCGGATAGTGCTAGCAATTCGGCCTGCGGTCATTCTGATGCGGTTGCCATGCGTGTTGACAAAACCTCGTATCGATATGGTCATGAAGAGAATAGACAGACCCAGATAGAAACTGCAGAAAATAGCAGAAACAACATTATACATGTATAAAAACGACATATATTATACAGCACAAGCTTTCAAATTAGATGTAACTTAATTGTTTGAAATTGTTAAATTAATATTTATTTTACATGATCATCAGTGTGCACTCAACTCATTTTATTGCACATATGTGTATAATAATTGTCACTGTATGTACTGACCACAAGTTACATACCACACTAGTATCTTTAGCGTTTTCCTGCTGATGTAAAGATTCATTTTGACCTCTGCACATCGAAACCTGAAAATGACGACACTTGCATTATCGTAATGGCATGCGATTATATGATTGGAACAACTAGCTTCTTGGACATACAAATATGGTACTATTTCCCACCTTTGAATGTTTGAATAAAGATTCTTCAAATAGAATACACGTAGCAAACGTTCGCAACACGTTTGCACGATTCAGCTTTGTTGTTGTTGTTTTTTGCTCAATTTTTGCTCAAAGGTGAGACAATGGTATCTATCATATTTGAATCATACTCCATGTAGTATTAATTAACCAATACATTCTCAAGTATCATGCGCAAATTACAATCCGAATTAGGCGATGTTCCGATCTATTTTATCAAGTTCAACTTTTAATAATCAATGGTGCTTTTATAATATCGACCCATGTGATAATATATGTCCCATTAAAACATACAGACAGACAAGACTTGGCTTATGATTGCAGCCCGTTAGAAAGCTCAGCTTCAATTGATTCACATATAGATATGTTATCATTCTAATCCTAACCATTGCAAAGTGAAGAAGGCATATTACTTCTTTTGGATTTGCCCTGGGTATTAATGTACAGAATCTAACCTGCAAGTTTATAATTATTAAACATATCAATCAATGTGGTTATATTGTGTTCACGAATAAAGTTCAGTAGCCGAAAATCTTAGAAAGAAATAATATAATTCCTTGGTGAGATACGCGATACAAGTCACGGCTGTCATATTGCAAGGAAATACCTGAGGATATAACTTTTGAACCGCAAACCAATGTTCTCCGAGAACTGTGTCCAAAATATTATCTTCCATGCGTTAAGTTCCATTCAGATATCGGTACCCTTTAGACATTTTTATATAAAACTGCGCCTTGAAAACACCATGGTCTTCCAATGGCAAGTATAGACCGTTCGATGGCAAGTATAGACCGTTCGATGGCAAGTAATGATGGATTGATTTCCATTGAGTCATTTCCTGTTAAACGCGTTTGGGTTACACATACAATTCAAAACACCAATTAATGTTTCATTGACTAGTGTTGCATTTAATTTCATTAAGCTAAGCTGGTCAGCAGTGGCTTTTAAAATAGCATCGATTAATCTAAAGCTTTTCGACGTAGCCTTGTCGCTGGAACATTCCCAGGATTCTGCTGTGAGTGAATAAGACAAAGCTAAAAAGCACTCAGACAGCGACAGACCTCCGCGAAGGCGGTTCATTCCCATATGTGTTGTACAAGTTATAAGGTACAAAGCACAGTGTGGCAATTCTCCATATCTCACAATAATAACAAGTCCTTAAAACAATTGCTTAATTCAGACGGTGACCCTGATCACAGTCACAATCTTAAAGTCATTTCAAACCTTCCCAGAAATTTTCCTGCCAATCCGTTCATAATGTTTTGAGTACAATTTCTAACAACAGACTAAAAAAAACAACGCCGACTAAAACATTACATCTTATTCACGAGAGCTGCGACAATATACCTGTGGACATACTGGCCCCGTGTTCACATAGGATCAAATACAGGATAAAGACCAGTCTTAGTTTTATAATTGCCATACATTGCTGAATTGTGGTCCAGTGTTGTTGTAAATTAATATAATTGAAATTACGGAGATGTTACACGAGCCTACTTATACCAAGAAATATTCTAACTATTGCATACAAATGACCGTTTACTTGGAACATTGTATATTGCCTTCTTTTAGAAACAGTCAAATTGTTTCCTTCAGTATTAGGGGCCTCGGAGCCACAGTTCAAAAGTTGCCCCCTCTACTTCAGGAAACAATTTGACTGTTCCCAAATGCCAATGAAATATCTGTATAATGAAACAGAGTTGCTGTTATTTTACTAATTAACTAACTTCAAAACAGAGCAATGAAATATTACATGCGGTCTATTCATTAGTTTCAGGAAATTACCAGATTATTGAACCCAGACAATACTATGGCGCTTAAAAGAAACGATTATAACAAGAGATGTTTATAAAAAATGTATGCCCCCCCCCCCCCCCGACTTGCAGCCAAGTTGTGAATATTTGCAATTGTTAAGATTTTTTTTTTAATATGCAATCCCAAGCGGGGTCTCGATATATGGTATCTATGTATGAAGTTTCATAAAAATATCTGGATGCGTTCTCAAGTTATTGAGCGGAAACCGTTTTTCTATTTTTAGTAATGGTGACCTTGACCCTACCCACCCCATATGAAATCCCAAGAGAGGTCTCGATATAAGGTATCTATGTATGAAGTTTCATTAAAATATCTCGATGAGTTCTCAAGTTATTGAGCGGAGACCGTTCTTCTATTTTGAGTAATAGTGACATTGACATTGACCCCACCCACTCCATATGCAATCCCAAGAGAGGTCTCAATATAAGGTATCTATGTATGAAGTTTCATTAAAATATCTCTATGCGTTCTCAAGTTATTGAGCGGAGACCGTTTTTTTATTTTTAGTAACGGTGACCTTGACCTTTTCCCACCCACCCCATATGCAATCCCAAGAGAGGTCTCAATATAAGGTATCTATGTATAAAGTTTCATTAAAATATTTCGATGCGTTCTCAATTTATGGAGCGGAAACCGTGTTTATATTTTTAGCAACGGTGACCTTGACCTTTGACCTGTTGACCTCAAAATGTATAAGCTTCTTCCTTTCCTCCCAAGTAACCAGCATACCAACTTTCATGTTCGTAGGTCAAAGCCTTCTCTAGATATCGTGCGGAAACGAAAATGGTCTACGGACCGACCGACCATCCGACCGACCGACCGACGGACGGACAAGTGCAAAGCAATATACCCCCACTTCTTCGAAGGGGGGCATAATTATAATCCATACCTCAGTGTCGCTATATAGTATTGCTCCTTATTACGACCTCAACATTAAATAATTATAGTTATCATATGGAACAAAATAGTTGTTCCGACGAAAAGGCAGAACTATGAAGTTATTGCAAAATGATTTATTCATTACATTCGGTGCGTGTCCAAAGTGTTTAGAGAAAGATAATTGAGAGCATTGATAGTTTATTTCTATTATTTTCTTTTCAAATTATGCACCTATCAATATTTTCACCCGTGGGGGGAGCGGCGGGCAATCCCAGGGGAATTTGACTAAATGTATTTTGGGGATCTAATTCTCCACCCTAGAGCCAAGCATTTTAGTCTAAATCCCCTCAATGGGGATGTTTAATTTGTGTATCAAATGTCCCGAGGGCCAATATTACCGGGATCTAAAATCCGAACAAAGTCTATTTTCCGGGACCCGGAATCAATCGGTGTGTCAAATTCCCGCCTGTCGGGAATTGCTTTCAGTCTGAAGTCCTGTATATAACATGCCCGCCTCCCCCCCCCCTCCAAAATAGTGTTCATGCAACTACTATAAGTCAATTTACTTAGTTAAAATACTGTGTTAAAGAAGGTTCCCAATATGAAGATGATATGTAACAGTTTGCAAGTAAGCAAATTGATTAACTTGTACTGCCATGAATAAGTTGTGAAAGAAAAAATACTTTGTATCGACTCGTTGTTTGTTTTTTCCTGCCTGGTTGGTAGGTTTCGAAAAATCATGGGAACGCTAAACATAGAATCGATTTTGTACAGGGCCTTATTTCAAAATGACGCAAGGGAGATAACGCGTACTTATTTATGGTATTCATGCATCCAAGGTTAATTCTACAGTAATTCGAAAAGAACTGACCACGGGGGTCAGATTATAACAAAAAATATATAGTAACATGAAGGTGGGAAATGAGGAATAAAAAAAGAAATAAAAAGTGAGCAACATGTGTTAATGTTGCTGAACTCATGAATCCCGAATGACAGAGGAAGAACAATTTTCTGCTGTTGTTATTGTTTTGTTTTCTTTGTAAAACTTCTATTTTAAAGTTGTCATGTTTTTATCATTGATAGACGAAATAGTAAGAACAGTTGGTGTTTTTCCTGTGCTGCGAAGAAAAAAAAAACACGTTCAAATGTAAATCCAGTGTGTTTGCCCATAAAATAGCGTCTCCATGTCCCGATTAAATCATTATTTATGTAAATACTTCTTAATACGGAATACAATAAAATGTAGAGGCATAAAATCAAATGACGGGGCGATTGATTGACAAATGATTGAATCGCATTAACAGCTGGATATAAACACATTCATGACAGTGACGTTTAGTCGTCAAAACCGAAAAAATAAAATAAAACGCTCATATATAGTCGATCATTTATAAATGCATACCAAAAACGTATCTTTTTATGAATAGATTGAAAATTTCTGTCACAAGTTCACAGCTTGAATTACAAAAAGTCCATTAATGTAACTTAATATGTATAAATACCACTTTCTTTAAGGTATACCAATACTATCTGAATAGCACAGTTTGAAAGACAAACTCTTGTATTCATAAAGATCTACATATGCAAAAAATCAATATAATCCAACCATAGATTTAGCTAATATTCCGCGATCGTGTTAAATATTAATGAAACTAGAAATCTTCCAATAACACAATTATATTGTTTACAAACATTGTAAATGTTAATCGATTTCAATAAATCGAGGTGCTGCTGAACAAAATTGAATTGTACAGAGAGTTTCAAAATATGCTGTTGCGTAAACTCTAATACCTAATAAATCTAATAATTTCATGAATGTTTATACAAAAAAGTCGTTATCGGTACGATTAATAAACCGTGAATCTTGACAAATAATATAACCATACACTACTTTCAAATATGCAACCGATGTGTCTCCTGGTGGATATAATAAATTTCCAACCTCCGAACAGTGAAATCCTCCTCCGATGTCAGCGAATAGTCCTACCTTATCTGAAATGTTTATCACCAACAATCGCTATAAAAACATGTTTACCAGTTAGACAAAAAATGCTAGGGTATATGTAGTCTTTATGCGTGACTGAATCTTATTTAGCACAAGGTTAACTTTGGTTTAGCCGTGTTTCAACACTGTATAAGGCACGTTGAAAATCAATGTAAACATTTTGTTTAATTATTGGACAAAGTTTAAGCGCTCTCCGATAAAACTAAAGGGTCTATAGTTCTTCAAATCGGCCATTGTTAATGCAAAACTGTGTAATGAACACTGCACTATAACTGTAACATAAAACGTCTCATCCAATGTGTCGAATGTGGCTAGTGTAGGTTTATTATACATTTACCAAATCAAGTCAAGTCGATCGTTGATTCGCGTATGAAACATGATACAGTCGTGTCTTAAGTTAAGGCCTTTTCTGAAGATGAAATATCGACAGCTTGCACCTATGTGGAAGTTCACTACCATCGGTCTAAGAAGAACCCATAACATACCATTCGTAATTGTTTTTGTTTCAATCGCGTAGTATGGGATATGACAAGATTTATATCCAGTAAAACTGCATTTATTTTACTCCAATAATGAAAATGTGACAGCAAGAGGTACAGACATGCAATGAGTGTTATGTTCTGTATTGTATTAAGATGTCAAAATTTCTGGTAGCCGTAAAGGAACAATTAAATAATATACCTCGTAATACATCATGTATAATAAACGCATGGAGAAAGTTACGGAAACAAACATCAAGTTACTTTATATATACATGTATGTTACTATCTGTGTAAATCCGGGTTTCAATGAAGCCTACTTTTTCGGCGCAGATTTTGTCTGTGCCGAAGTGATCGCCGAGTACGCGCCGAAAAACTGTTTTCATGAAGCCGAAACCGACGCGGTTTTCGGATAAAACGCACGTGCGTTTATAAACCTTTTATTTAGAAAACAGTCACAGTACTTACAAATCATGGATTCTTCATTCATCTTTATAGCTATTTCTTTCGAAATATTTTTTATGTAACGTTTGATCTTTATATTCCGTCAAGGATGAATAAAAAAAGACATGACTCCTCACAAGCTCTATAAGCTTCACCTAAATATGCTTACACACTGAACTTCATATTTATTTAAATTTGTCTATATGATGATGGCCTGTTGTTGTTCATTGACCCGGAAATCGAGGAAATTACATCATTTTTTCATCTCTTAGTCATTTTCTGCGCAGAAACTCGAGAAAAATCGCTACCCGAAGCGATTTTCTTCGGCGCCGACAATATTCAGACTTTTCCACTAAATTGGGGTTTGAATTACCGCACGATCGAGTTCGAGTTGAGTATAGAACCATATGTCAGTGTTTGTGAGAAAGATAAAAGAACGCTCTTATTATTGACATCGAACCAATAAAAAAACGTAATGCAATCTGAGCAACTATACACAAAAAATCCTTAAATATAATTCGGCGACTACTACTTCATTTGTGCATTTAGATTTTTTACACGTCATTCATTTCAAACCCAATTTGAAATCTGAATAAATACATTGTAACACCAGAAACGCAAAAGAAAAGACATTACCATATTTCAAAACATTTATTTTCACCAAAAGGTGATGCTTAACAAACTCATGATTGTCTTTGTATTCAACCAACGAGGTGCAAAAGTTAATGATGTGAATGTTAAATTTGATGGCATTATTATTCCATTACACAAAAAAGGAAGTCTATCTGATGTAAATAATTATAGAGGGATAACACTTTTAAGTTGTTTGAGTAAATTATTTACTACTGTAGTTAATAAACGTATCGAAACATTTTGCAATGATAATAATATTATTTCGGACGCGCAATTCGGATTCCGAAAAGGTCGCTCTACAGTGGACGCTATTTTTATACTTATGTCATTAGTTCAAAAATACTTAAATGAGAATAAAAGGCTGTATATTATATATGTGGATATGATGAAATGCTTTGATACTATTTATAGAAATGGTTTGTGGTTGAAAATATTTAAATGTGGAATTGAAGGTAAATTACTTAGAATTATTAAGGCCATGTATGAGAATGTTAAATCGTGTGTTAAGCACTGTTCTACATACACGGAGTATTTTAATTATGCTGTTGGTTTAAGACAGGGGGAGGTAATGTCTCCGTTATTATTTTCCTTGTTTATTGAAGATTTGGAATTGTATTTGCAAGATAGCTCGTTGTCTGGATTGGACTTTGATGATATTGCACTTATTTTATTACTATTTGCTGATGATATGGCTATTGTAGGTAAGTCACCTCAGGAGGTCCAGAATCATTTAGATATTCCGCAAACGCGGTAGACCTCGTGCAAATGAACATTGGACCTTTAACGGACAATCTATTGAAGTTGTTGATAGTTTTAATTACCTAGGGACTGTTTTCAATTATAATGGGAATTTCAATCTTAACCAAGAATATCTAGTTGGTAAGGCTCTTAAAGCCATGAATTTATTGAATTGTAAAATCAAAGAACTTGATATTAAACCCAAAATTCCTTGCCAACTTTTCGATGCCTTTGTTGGTTCTATTTTGAATTATGCAGGTGAGGTTTGGGGGTTTAGAAAATGTAATGAAATAGAAAGGGTTCATTTGAAATTTTGTAAAAGAATATTAAATGTCAAACAAAATACATGTAATGCGTCGATTTATGGGGAACTGGGAAGATATCAGACAGACAGACAGACAGACAGACAGACAATTTATTCAGACTTATACAACAGTACATCGTCTTCATACATAAATATAAACATTATTTCTGTCACGTAAATAGGTATACAAAATAACATTATATACATAAATATTCATTTCAGAGTACAAATAAACACAATCGATGGCAACAACACTTAAGTTCTATCGAGGCGGTAATGAAATTTATCTAAACAGTATTATTTAGGATCGCACTTCTTATAACAAAGGCTTCTTTGATATATTTACATATATTAAAAATTACTGATTTGTCACATGAAATTATTAACTTGTGGTAATTATATACGGATGGTTTAAAATAAAATATACGGTTAATATATTTTTTTCTTAAATCAGTGTAACAGCGGCATATACATATAAAATGGTATTCATCTTCTAAATCAAAGTCATTACAACATAAACAATAACGTTCATTTCGTGGTATGTTATTCTGAGCATATCTGCCGGTTTGGATTCTCAACGGGTGTGCAGAGACTCTTAGTCTTACAAAAAATAAGCGCAGACGTCTAGGGAGTAAGTCTAAATATGCTTCATATTCCAAAGAGGTTTTAAAAACTGTATACATATCTAATACAGAACTGTTATTCATTTTACCATACCACTCTTGTTTAAAATTGTCAACAAGTCTACATTTGAACTCATTAATAAAACTATTTACTTGCACAACGCTTGGATTTTCAAATACATAACCAAATCCATACTTATTTAACATTTTTTTTGACATTCGAGACCCAATTTGTATAACATTTATTACAATCATTTAAAGCTTGTTTATAAACAATTTGCATTATGATATTTTTATTATTTATAATTTTAAACCAATATTTTAGAATTTTAACAAACCTGTTTACATACAAAGGATATCTACCTAATTCTCCATAAACAGCAACATTACATGTATTTATTTTAACCTGTAGCAATCGTTTGCAAAATTTCAGATGTATCAGTATCATCTGACTTTTCGAAACCCCATACTTCTGAAGCATAATTTAATATAGAACCCACGAAAGAGTCAAACAACTGACAGAATATTTTTAGTTTTATGTCAAATTCATTGCATTTAAACAATAATATATTCATGGCCTTAAGGGCTTTACCAACCAAATGTTCCTCGTTTAGTTTAAAACTTCCAGTATAATTCAACACTGTGCCTAAATAGTTAAAGTTATCAACCACTTCAATTTCATTGCCATTGTATGCCCATTTTTCATTTTCCTTTAATCCACCCCTTTTCCGAAATACCATTATTTTCGTTTTTGCCGTGTTAACATTTAGCCCCCAAGAATTGCAATATAAATATAAGTTATCTAAATGGGATTGTACTTCAGCAGGAGACTTGCCTAAAATAGCCATGTCATCGGCAAATAATAGTACAATCAACACAATATCATCTATATTCAAACCAGAGTTAATGTTATCTTGTAGGTAAAGTTCTAGATCTTCAACAAATAAAGAAAACAGAATCGGCGACATAACCTCCCCTTGCCTCAGTCCAACCGCATAACTAAAATAATCTGAATAAGATGTACATGATTTAACACGTGACTTAACATTCGCATACATATCCTTCACTAATCTAAGCAATTTGCCTTGTATACCAGACTTAAACATTTTTAACCATAATGCATTGCGGTATATACTATCAAAACATTTTAACATATCGACGAATATAACATACAAACGTTTATTTGCATTTAAATAATTTTGTACAATTGACATCAATATATAAGTAGCATCAACAATTGAATAACCTTTCCTAAATCCGAACTGCGCGTCCGAAATAATATTGTTTTCATTGTAGAAAGTTTCAATGCGCTTATTTAAAATCGTGGTAAATAATTTTGAAAAGCAACTTACTAAAGTAATCCCTCTATAGTTATTAACATCATTAACATCACCTTTTTTATGCAAAGGGATTATAACCCCTTCTGTCCATTTATCGGGAAAGAAGCCCGATACAAAAATACCGTTAAACATATCGCACAAATGGTTAGATAAAATATCACTGCATTCAAGGAAATATTCGTTCAATATACAATCACTACCCGATGATTTATTTCGTTTTAAATGTTTTATTGCATAATTAACTTCTTCGACAGATATAGGTTTGTCAAGTTCAGGAAATACAGAATTTTCTAAGTTAAAATCATTATTTAAACAAAAATCTTCTGCTTCAGTATTACAAAAATCTGACATATTGCTACTAAGGTTTTCAAAAAACTTTGTAAATTCTTCTATAGATATTTTATTTTTAGTGACACTATTTTTTGATTTGAAAAACCGCCAAAAGTCCCTTGGTTTGTGTTTTCTTAGGTTTTCAATCTCCAACATTTTTTGCCTATAACAACAGGCTTTCTTCTTGCGTATTAAGTCCTTATAATACCTCTTACTTGTACATAAATGTTCTCTGTTTATATCTGTTTTACTCGAGTTAAAAATACGCAAAGCGTCATGGTACAAATTTCGTGCAGTATCGCACTCGTTATCAAACCATTCTGCCTTCTTTATACAGCTATTTAAATTGAAAATAGGGTTTGTTTTTTTAACACATGTTTTAGAAAATAACGGGTCTGCAACACTGCGAATGGTTTCAGTAAATCTATTCAACACGTCATTAATTTACGTTCTACTTGAGTAATCTATATGTTGTACAATAGTATTAAATACAGGTAACATGGAGATAATTCCTGAACGAAAATGCCCACATAACGCATCGTCCCATTTGTACTTAACGTCTGTGTAAGACTGATACTCAGACGAGACATTATTACATAATAAGGAAAAATGTAACGGGGCGTGATCACTCCATTCGTTAAAATCATGCACGGTAAAATCAGATATACTTGAAAAGCTGCATTCGTTTGCCAACAAATAATCAATGGCAGACGTACCGTTATTAGAATAAAAAGTTTGCTTGCCGCTATTGCCTACTCTACAATTAACAATACGTAAACATGTGGATTTACATAAATCTAGTAATTTTACCCCATGGCTATTAAGTGTACTATCTACTGAGGCCCTAACAGAGGCGTTATCAGGGCAGTAATCAGCGTCATCGTATACAGTATTAATTCTATCTTGTACAATATAATCGCATTTATTGCCAACTCTACTATTGAGATCGCCAGCTACAAAAATTTTACCAAATTCAGAAAAATTAGTAATATCATTTTCTAAGATTTCGAACAGATCTACATTAAATGTGTTATAAACTGGGGACTCATGCCCCCATATATAAGTTGCACAGATATAAAAGTCATCTGAAATATTAAAAAATGTGTGATCAAGTTTTAACCAGATAATTGTATCATAATGGTTTTTTACAATTTCTATTCCATCAGCTAATTCTTCTTTAATATATATAACAATGCCACCACTATTTCTATGAGCTTTTCTATGTTGAAATTTTCTGAAGAAGTTAAAAGACAAATATCCACTTAAATTGATATCACTAGAACTATTCGTCCAAGATTCATACAAAAAACATATATCATGGGAGCTCAAAATATTTACAAAGTTAGAAGATGACTTCTTTCTATCAGTCAGTCCGTTAATGTTCCACGACAGGATCGATACTTCACCACCGCCGTGCTCCTACGCGCGCACCGGGGTTCCGTCAATGTAGAGCGTGTCGTAGGCCAGGTACGCCCGTTTACCCAGCCGCCTCGCCCCCTTCATTTTCGGCACCAATTGGCGCCTTTTCTGTATTACTTCCGGGGGAAATTGTTCAAAAACGCGGTACGCCGTGCCGTCAAGTTCCTTCCACCGTTTTCTTACCATTTCCCTGTCTTTAAAGTAAGTGAACTTGGCAACGACGTTTCTTATTTTGCCATGCGTCGGCGACCCCGGAGACCGGTGTACACGTTCAAACTTAATATAAGTTGCTACTTCCTGTGAAATCTTGAACGCGCTCACCAAATGCTGGCGCAGCTTTGCTTCCGTCGTCTCCGGCGTGTCGTTCTCGTTTCCGGCGGCCTCCGGTACCGAAGTAAAAATTAAGTTATTTCGCATGGTTTGCGATTGTAGATAGCTGACGTCATCCCGCAGGGTTACACGCTCCTTCTCTAGTACCTGTACCCTCTCCGCTAGCTCCGCAGCATGTATATCTGCCCCTTCCACCTTATCCTCCAGGTACGATACCCGCTCATCCACCCTCTTAGCTCTCTCCTCATGCACCACCCACAGCCTTTTCATGTCCTTCTCAAAACTCTCCATGCGTTTCTCAATGGACTCTATGACATTCATTCTCGTTTCCAAACACTCTAAACGACCACTGACGGCCTTCAATAGCACCATTACGTCGCGAATTGTGGGTTCAACACTACTTTCCGCCATTTTGGAGTGTTCTCCTCCACTACCGATCTCACTTTTAAGATTTCCGCTAATATTTATACTACCACTGGGACTACTTACAAATACACTATTTTCTAAATTGTCTACGCTATACAACACTGAGTTCGCCTTATTTAGAATATCACTTACTGAAACGTTACCGCTATCGGAGTCCGCAGACGGGCCTCTTTGTTTATGTACTTTGCTAACCTTAGGATCATTGTCACTACTGGTTCTTTCTTTTCTTTTCTCGTATCACGCTTTCGGCATCGTAATTCATAACGTTCCGATAGAGATCACTTTTGCACATATAATCCAGTTAGAATCCAAGCAAAATCCAAGCAAAATGTTAATTTAAAACACAGTTATTTCGATAAAATTTGTGTTTTTTTTTCATCCCGCTAAAAACATGCGACCGATCACACCTAGATCACGTGACAATCCAATGTACATAAATCGTTATGTGAAAATGATTAAATATTGGTTAAAAGTAAAGTCTAGTGAAAATATTATTTTAAAATCTGTGTATACGCAAGCATTACACGATTGCAGCAATGGAAAAAATAATTGGATTTCTAGTGTTAAACATATATTAGATTCGCATGGCCTTTCGCATATATTTTTTTGCTGGTAATGCAATAAATGCTCAAAGTTTTATAAACGAATTTAAATGTAGGCTACTTGACAATTATAAGCAAGAGTGGCAAACATCCGCCCAGAATAGTCCAGTTCTTGACATGTATTGTATATTTAAACAATCGTTTGGATACGATAATTATTTAGATAAACTTCCTAAAACATGTAGATATTTTATTAGCAAACTTAGGTTATCAGTTTTACCTTTAAGAATACAAACAGGAAGGTACAGAGGCCAAAGTCTTCCACGGGAAGAACGTTACTGCATATGCTGCAACCAAACAGACATCGAAGATGAATACCATTTTATCTGTATTTGTCCTTGTTTTGGAAATATTAGAAAGAAGTACATTAATAAATACTACTATAATAGGCCATCGGTTTTTAAATACCACTTACTTCTAAAATCAAATAATAGAATGGAATTAATTAAACTTTCTAAATATGTCAAGGATGCTTTAGGCATCCGTGCACATATCTTAAATAATATAGATAATATGATGTAAACCGCCGTATAATATAATTAGGATTATATCATACCAGATGCTATAGAATGTATAAAGCTATAATAGAATATGTGTATAAAATTAACCGTTTCCATGCTTAATGTCTTTACATGTTGTTACTTGACCTTATTGTATTAAAATATGCATGTTTGTGTTAAGACAATGTACATTGTACACGTCTAAATAAATATTCTTGTCTTGTCTTGTCTTGTTAAATTTGATATGCATGTCCTTCGTTTTAGTTGAAACATATCGGCATTAGTTGTAATCCCGGGTATTGAAAAACAAATCAGAATAACAAATCCATTAAAAAAAATGAAACGACTATAAAGTAGGGATGGCAACGAATACCAAAACGCTATTCGAAATCAATATTCGAATAATATTCGAATATTCGTTCGTTTTTTTTTAAATGTCCGAGTCTTTGTTTTTTTATCCAGGTAAACGAATTAATGTGTCGTTAAAATAATAAAAAACCGTTAAAAACCGTTCTTATCGTTGTCGACTCTATGAATTTAATACGAATTTTTCCATCATCATCATCAATCATCATCATCATCCGATTCATTGATGTCATAATAAAACAACAGAGAAAACAGTTCTTAGATTTATTTCGAATCTTTTACTTTATCATACATTTATTAATAGTAAAACAGATCTATACACTTCAAACATCGCAAAACAGACACCCAATACACAAAGTAATCAACCAAGTCCAAGTACAAGTCGGGAAACTCATAGAATATATACCTGTGCTGTTATACTCATTTTTGTTTGTTATAATGAGCATTCGCTTTAAAGTCGGCATTAAAAATGTAGTTGTTAATGCACCGCTAATTAAAAGAATGAAATTAAATTAATAGTAGCACCTAAACCGCAGAATGCACCACTTCCGGTTAACATGGCGGGCGTTTTTTTTCTCTCTAAAAATAAAGTGTTTTGGGAGGGAAACATTTCGTAGAAAACATAAGTTGCTGTAAATGTAATTAACGTAATTAACGAAAAGTACCAATGGAGCATATTGAACATTTTGAAGGTGTGATAAACGAGAATTCGCAGGATATATTTACGATAAATAGATTTTCTGCACTAAGTGAAACAATGGATAAAGGAGAGAGATCGGATACGGGATATTTACAGAGTAGCACAAACAAAATGGATAATGGTGGTTTTGAAACTATTCGGAATAGCAAACGACAACGCGTGGTGACCGGCGATGAACAAAACTTCAAGAGCTTATGTGTCGATGATAAACTGACATTATTGCTTTCGAAAATGTCAACAAACGAATCCAACATGGTCGACATCGGGCGCAAGATTGACAGTGTTTTACAACTCGGCAACAAAGTAAGTGAAATTGAAAAGTCGCTAGAATATCAAAACAGTAGAATTACCTTACTGGAATACAAGTCGGTCGACGCTGAAGCACGAGCCCGCAGAAACAATCTGATATTTGGCGGTTTTCCCGAACGTTTGGGTGAAGATTGCTGTGATACGATCAAGAGTTTCTTGCGTGACACTATGACACTACATGACCGCATTGTTGTTGATAGGGCCCACAGGCTGGGCATGTACAGAAGGAACCAGCAGCGCCGCATTATAGTTAGGTTTCGTGATTATCCTGACACTGAGTTGATTCTATCCAAAGCTACAAAACTGAAAAACACACACTTTAGCATAAATAGAGATTATCCTCAAGAAATAACCAATGCACGTAAATCCTTGTGGCCAGAATATAAATCACTGAAGAGTCAGCACCCAGATAGTACAGTCAGAATAGTTTACCCAGCAAAACTCATCGTTGGAAACAGAATTATCCGTGATATATTCCCGAATTGGAACACAGTTATGAAAGGGCATCGACTAAATATTGCACCTATGTCCCAAAACCAGTCCAGTAAAAGTGTAAACAATAATTTTGGCCCAGAGGCACGATTTCCCCGTGCAAATCCTAGTGATATGACACAGATGGGCAGCACAGGGGGCGTTCCAAAAGTTATCAATAATGAAAGTGAAAACCAGAGCCGAAAGCCTCCTGGCAACTCCACTACGCACAACAGAGACTGTGATCAAAATAGCACAAGAGCTACCAAAGGCGTATCGAGGGAGATGTCCCCTAGATCAGCTACCGAGTCAGCTCGCCGGAATAGCCTGAGCCCGTGCCGACACCGAAGAGGTAGATCACACAGTCGGTCTCGGGGTCCAGCAGGACGCCGGGCCTATGCACCGTCTCCAGAAAACCGGACCCGCATTAACACATCCGGTCAGTCACCTACGCAGGGACTTAGCCAGTTCAACAGACCATGGGACCAGCGCGACTCTAACGCGGCGGGCAGTCAGCACACGACCAAGTAGGCAAGCGAGGGGGACGCTCTTCCGGACACTGCAGCAGATAGTGATACTGAACTTAAAATCGCCTCTCTGAATGTTAGGGGCCTTAAACACAGACTAAATTTTCCAGAGTTCACTGACTTTATAAACAGTTATGATATCATTTGTATTACAGAGACACACCTGGATAAAAGCGATATTGTAAATGTCCAAAATTATACATTTATTGCCAAACATAGAAATCAAGCTTGTTTGAGAAAATCTGGTGGCATAGGCATTTTTATTAAAAATGATATTGTACATAAGACACAAAGTCAAATTTCCAACAGTGAATATGTCCTATGGCTTAAGATTTCCAAAATTTTAACAAACACTGACGAAGATATTATGTTAGGTGTGCTTTATGTACCACCAGAAAAATCTAAATTTTTAAACGAAGACGATTTTCTCCAATTAGATCATGAAATAAGCATAATGTGTAATGAGTTTAAACATACAATACTTATAGGCGATATTAATGCAAGAACAGCGACACTAACAGATTTTATACGCATTGATGATTTCTTTGCAGATGTACAGGGTATCGGTACCGATACACTAAGTACACTTAACAAATACACCGTTGTCGAAAAATGCAATGTACCCCTGTCCAGGACTTCTATGGATACAAAAACTAATAGTAACGGATTAGCATTTATCGATATTTGCCGTAACAATAACCTGTTTATTTTAAACGGCCGAATGAACACGGATGCACACATTGGTCAATTTACTTTCCGAAATAGCTCGGTTATTGATTATGTTATAGCCACTGCGGAGTGTTTTGCGTTTATAACCGCGTTCGAGATAATTGAGACGGATGCGCTGTTTTCAGATGGGCACGCAATAGTTAAATTCTCTATATTGAATAAGCTTAAAGTAACATTACCACCCGAACAAAAAGCTAAAACAGTTCGCACGAGTATAAAATGGAACCCAAAGTTATCAAGCAATTTTATTAATAATATAAATCAAGATCACATTAATAATATTAAATATTTGTGCGATACTTCTCCATGCACGCCATCATCAATTGATGAAATAACTAACACAATTTCCGAACTATTGAATAATACTGCTGCCAAAACGTATACGAAACGTGCAACAAATAATCATGTATTTAAAAGGCCATGGTTCGGTAATAAATGTAAAAACGCGCAAAAATACTATTATGAAGCCAAAAACCGTTATAAATACGATCGCTCGCCCTCAAATAAAACTCTTTTACAAAATGCGAGTAAGAAATACAAAAGAACGATGAATTTTTACAATAACCAATATAAATTTAAAAATGCACAAAAATTACGTACTATGCATTCTAATAGTCCCAAAGAGTATTGGAAATATATACATAGAATAGGTGCCAAAAATTCAAAGAAAACACCGAGCCTGGACTCTTTATATACTCATTTTAAAAACATTAACCGCGATGATAGCCCGTATGAAAATAATGAAGCATATTTAACGAACCTATTAAATGAACACGCTCACTGCGACACACACGAACTAAATAAGCCTATCACCGAAACGGAAATTTTATCGAATATTAAACGGCTGAAGAATTATAAAGCAGCAGGGCCAAGTGATAACATATTAAACGAATATATAAAATGTACTCAAGAAATGTTTACACCGATCTACGTAAAATTATTTAATATGATACTTGATACTGGTCACATGCCTAATGTTTGGCTTGAAGGCACAATTTACGCTATTTACAAAAACAAAGGCAACAGCAGTGATCCTAATAATTATAGACCTATAACATTATTAAGTTGCTTTGGAAAACTTTTCTCTTCGATTTTAAATGACAGGTTAAATAATTTCTTAGAAGTTAATGACATTCTGAATGAAAATCAAGCAGGCTTTAGGAAAAATTATTCCTGTATGGACCATATCTTTGTATTACAATCTCTTATTGAAATCCTGCGCATCAATAAAAAGAAACTGTACTGTGCCTATATAGATTTTTCCCAGGCCTTTGATAAAGTCTGGAGAAATGGCCTCTGGTTTAAGCTTTTATCACGTTCTGTAACTGGAAAAGTATTTAATGTCATTTACAATATGTACCAGAATATCAAATCGTGTGTTTTCCAAGACCATAACTCATCCCCATTCTTCCCTTGCGAAAATGGTGTTCGCCAAGGCGAAAATTTATCGCCGATCCTATTTTCAATATTTTTAAATGACCTTGAGAGCCACATCCAAATACGCGGCGGTAAAGGTGTTGACATACATGATCCATTAAGTGCAAATAATTGGCTGAAGCTTCTAATTCTGTTATACGCCGATGATACTATAATTTTATCAGACGATGAAACAGACTTTCAAAATTGCTTAAATGTATTTGATGAATACTGCACACAATGGCGACTCAACATTAACGTTAATAAAACGAAAATACTAATATTTGGAGCAAGAAACATCGCGCGTTTTAAATTCTACATTGGCAGAAATGAAATAGAAATTGTTAAACAATACAAATACCTTGGCGTCATATTTTCAAATAGCGGTTCATTTCTAAGCGCGCGTAAAAACAACGTTGAACAAGCAAAAAAGGCAATGAATTTACTTTATGTTCGGGCAAATAATTCAGATCTGCCATTAGATTTAACATTAAAATTGTTTGATCACACTATTGTACCAATACTAACATACGGCGGCGAAATATGGGGTTATGAAAACTTAGACATAATAGAACGCGTACATCGAGAATTTCTCCGAAAAATTACTATGTCACGTAAAAATACTCCATCATACATGCTTTATGGTGAACTCGGGAGATATCCTCCCTCTGTTCATATTTACAGCAAAATGATACGCTTCTGGAGTAGAACGTTGTTAAGTAAAGACAATAAATATTCTAAGAAAATGTATAATATAATTGCCAATAATAATTCACATGACTTTAAATGGATCTCTAAAATTAAACAAACATTAAATATTACAGGTAAATCAAATGTATGGCAAGAACAAACTACGCCGCACATAAAATCTCTGCCCCAACAAGTTAAGCGTGTGCTAATTGACCAAAACATTCAGCAGTGGCATGCGGAAATGAACCAATCTAATAAAGGCAGATTTTATTACTCGTTTAAAACCACACTCGAATTTGAGAATTACCTTAAAATACTACCTAAGTCTAAGTATTTACCTATTTTTAAGCTCCGCACAGCTAACCACCACTTTCCAATAGAAACTGGTAGATGGAATGGCACACAAGAAAGAAACAGACTTTGTACTTTTTGTAATGAAAATTACATTGGCAATGAAGAACATTATCTATTAAAATGCACCCTTTTTACTACAAACAGACATGAAATCAGCGAAATCTCGAGACATATTTGCAGAGACAATAAATTTAAGTACATAATGTCTTTAGAAAAGTACGATACACTTCATAAACTAAGTAAATTTGCAATTACTTTGTTAAAAAATGTCAGATAATGTGTTATACTATTTGTGTCTTACTATTTATACATTTATATTTACTTCTTTATGCTGTTTTTTAATTGTGAAAGTGCCCCCTTTAATGCAAATATATCTTTCAAGTACGCTTGCAAAACATATGTTTGTTAACCGTGAAATACTTGTTCCTCCAACTATTGTATAACGAAATGTATATTGTTCCTCTTACTGCATACTTGTATGCCTGAGATGTAAATAAAGTTCTGTTCTGTTCTGTTCTGTTCTATATTGTTCAAACATTTGTCTCCAATTAGCGTCAGTGTGAAAACATCGGTCTCCAATTAGCTTCAGTTTAGCACCCAAGTAATGTTACGTACAAACTGCGCAAATATCGGTCTGTTCTTAGGGTCCGTTTACGACTCAATGTCACAGTTTGCTTAATTTGTTTCGTTTATTGGCAAAAACGGCAAAAGCATTGCCTTGGGCCATTTACAATTATTTATAAGATTATGGCCAAGACATACAGACAACAATCATATATATACACAATAATATACATACATATCTCATGACTTTTTTTATATAATATATACATCAAATATATATATTCAGAGTTTCACACAGCAAGCAATGTATCACGTAAAATCATAGCATTATGACAATATTTAGCAATGTGTCTGATTTTTCGTTTAGACTTCGATGACATGAAATTAATAAACATATTTATAGACGGCCAGGAAGTATGTACTATATATTTTTTCCTAATGTCAGTAAAAGCAGTACAACATAACAAGAAATGGTATTCAGTTTCAACAGTGTTTGATGAACATAATCTACACACTCTATTACTTCGATCTACATTAGTATATCTGCCAGTTTCAATTTCTAAATTATGTGAGCTCAGACGTAGTCTTGTAAGGGATATTCTTGATTTTTCATGTGATACATAATCTAGATAGTCTTCATATTCAAAATTACTTTTAAATTTACAGTAGTAAAATAATTTAGGCATATTTGATATGGATTCGAACCATGTTTGTTGGAACTGGTCACGGATCCGTTGTTTCACTGTAGCAGAATTAATGTTGACATTAGGATTTTCAAATAGATCACCCTTTCCCAGACTTTCAAAGTAGGATTTGCATGCTGTAAACCAGCAAAAGGCATTTAGATTCCGTTGATTTACAAGCACTCTATACATAATAGAGTCTTTATTATTCATTAATTTTACATAAAATTTAAGAGCTCTTTCTTTACACAACACTGATAACGGATATCTGCCAGTTTCACCTAATACAGCCATATTTGATGTTGATTGTTTTACACCAAGAATTGTTTTCAAAATTTTTAAATGTAAGGTATCAATTTCTTTAAAGTTATATATTCCCCATATTTCTGAACCGTACAGTAGAATAGGTAAAATCATACAATCAAATAGATATAATTTAGTCTTAACATCCATTTTAACATTATTAAATAAACAAAGAAGACTATGATATCCTTTCAGGGCCTGATCAGAGAGAACTTTGACGGCATATCGCATGTTACCTGTATAATATAATTTTACACCCAAGTAGCAAAAACTGTCAACAATTTCGATGATTTTTTCACTTATAATCCACTGATAATTATGGCGACTCTTACGCTTTTCAAAAATACAGACTTTAGTTTTGTTAACATTAATTTTTAAACCACAAGATGTAGAGTATTGCGATATACTATTAAGTTGTGCTTGAAGACTTTTCGGATTAGTGGTAAACAGTGCGATGTCGTCAGCAAATAGCAGAAGATACAATGACAACTGTTCAATATCTTTGTCCGATAGATTTACAATATCAATATAATCAGTGATATCATTAATAAAAAGTATAAATAAAAGGGGTGAGAGTGGCTCAACTTGTTTTAGGCCAATTGATATGTCGAAAAATTCCGAAAAGCTCATGTCCGAGCTAGATCGGACACATGCTTTTACGCTTGAATAGATTGATTTGATAATGTTTATAATCTTACAGCTCAGGCCTGATTTTACCAGTTTTATCCATAGTATATCGTGATTTACAGTATCGAAGGCCTTTTCATAATCTATAAAAGCACAGAACAATTTGTTATTAGATGCTAAAACTTTCTGGATAATTAAATGTAAGATGAAAATGCAGTCCGTTGTACTATGATTGTCCCTGAAGCTAAATTGTGAGTCATTAAATTTTTTGTTATTTTCACACCATTTATTAAATCGGTTTCTAATCAATAGAGAAAACAATTTAGCTGACATATTTATTAAAGTTATACCCCGATAATTCGAAGGATTTTTAGTATCGCCCTTTTTGTGAATAGGGACAATAACACCCTTGGCCCATGCGTCAGGATAGCTACCATTAGTAAAAATGTAGTTAAATATAACCACAAGATAAGGTGCAATAAAATGTTTTGCATCTATAATAAAGTCACAAACATTTCCATCAAGATCGCCACTTTTATTTTTCTTGAGAGATAGTATTGTTTTTTCCAATTCATCAACCGTAAAATCCATATCCAATTCATCCAATTCATCGATATTTACATCAAACTCATTAACATTTTCAGTATTGAAACCCGAAATTTCAATCGAATTAGAAATATTTTTAAAATGGTTCACGAAGTCTTGTAAAGACACATCCGATGAAATCTCATTAGTTTTGTTAGTAAATTTTCTAATGTGTTTCCAGAAATTATTTGAGTTTTGTTGACACAAATTAGATAATTTATGTTTTTCTTTATTGTTATATTTAGCATAACGTTTTTGTTTAGCATATTCACTTCTTTGCTGTAAGAAATAAATTCTATTGTTTTCCTGAGGATTGTGTTTAAAAGTTCGTTTCGCATGCAAAAAGGAATTTTTGTATGATTTACATGTCTCGTTAAACCACGGAGATTTTTTAGTTTTAGCTTGTTTAGTACTTTTTAACACTTTGCCATGTATTGAAAATGATATATCAAAGACCAACTTCGACAATGATTCAATACAAGCATTAATATCAATTTGACCTGAAAGTAAGTTGTTTTGAATGCAATCAAATACACATCTGTTATTTTCTAAAATATCGGAAAACGAATCCGGATTATGAGGACCCCATATGATCTTTTCAATATATTTATTATCGGTTATATCAGAAGTACGGACACGAGCTGGTAATTCGAAAGATGCATCAAACTCAGGGAGATCAATATATCGACCTAAATTACTATCTTCAATTACATCTGATTTAAGGCCAACCCTACTATTTAAATCCCCTACTAAGACAATATCGCCGACAGTACAGTACTTTCTGATATCAGAATTGATTTGTTCAAAAAAATCACAGTTAAATAAAGGTGAGGAGACACTTGTATAAACAGTGGAGTCTTCTGGTGGGATATAGCTACAACAAAGAATATATCCCGTTCTGTTCCTATAAACGAATGATGTAACTTAAACCATAATAATCCATTGGGGTTAATATCTACAATACTTATATGATTTTTGAGAAAACGTTTGTAGTAAACAATAATTCCACCACTGTAGCGTTTAGCTTTTTTATTTGTTTTAGGTCTCGGGCAATGGAAATTATCAAAATTATTAATTTTAAGGTTTGACCTGTTATTACTCCATGTTTCACAAAATATTAAAATGTCAAAGCCAGATATAAGATTAAGGAATTCAGAGTCCGTTAGTTTATTAAGCAAGCCCTGCACATTCCACTCCAAGATATGTAGCCGTTTCCGCTGTGTTTCCTAGGAGAGCGTCGCCGTAGCCGTCGTAGCCGGCCCGTCGGTAGATCGCTCCACATCTGGGACGTTGTCGGCAGTATACACTCTATTGTCAACATAGAGCTTGTCATAGTTCAAGTTTACATTTTTGCCTTCACTGCGACACTTGTTCATAAACGGGATGAGTTTTCGACGCCTATCCTGAATTTCCTTCGGGAACTGATATGCAACCCGAATTGGAGTTGCATGCTGCTTTGCGCGGGCCCGTTGCTTAACATCGATCTTGTCCTGGTAGTAATTAAATTTAACAACGATAGGTCTTTGTTTGTTAAACTGAAAGCGCCCAATCCTATGTGCACGATCGATTTTTATTTTGTTTTTTGCATCCGTTATTTCGAGAGTATCTTCACAAAAATTAAGGATTTTTTGACGACAGTCTTCCGAGCGGCGCTCCTCATCAGTGGCTCCCTCATCAAGATTGAAGAATAATAAATTGTCTCTCATCGAGCGCGCTTGTGCATCAACAATTTCATTTCGCACAGTATCTTGATTGGATTTCAAAACTTTAATTTCACTCACTAACCTTTCATTTGCACGCATTTCAGTTTTTATTTGGTTTTCAATGATTGAGTATTTCTTTGAAAGATCGTTGCAAACCTCAGAGTCAAAATTTCGGCTTTTTTCGTAATCAGTAAGCTTCTTATTGGCATCTGATAGACTGGTCTCTAAGGTGTATACTCTGGATTCGACTTTGCTTAGTTGTTGTGTAAGACAAACTACTGAATTTTCAATAGAGTCAAGCTTAGATGCAATGTTTTTCTGTGAATTTTCCATAGAATCAAGCTTTGAAAGAATGGTGTGTAGCATGGAAGTATCGGTGGCGACTCTCTGTTGCATGGGAACGCTTGGGGTGCTTGGCGGCACTGGAGTTCCGGAGTATAGTAACTGCGTCATTGACGGGGAACTCTGACTTATCGGGAATACCGAATTACAATTGTAAGGACTGTATAAAAACTGACCGCCCGCATGCTGTGCATTTTGAACTGGTGGTGAAGTGTAACTGTTCGACATTACTTGCCTCTTGAGTTCACTGCTGTCCGCTGGAGATTCCGGAGCTCGTTTACCCTTATTTCTTCCCATAGGTGTTGGACATTAATTACTGGTAACTGGTGTAGTTCAGGCTTATACAGTTAAATCCTTTATCAATCTAGTTATCTCCCACTGCGCATACGGGTATCAATGGTGTTAAATAACATGTCAACGTGTCAAATTAGGTAACTGTGAAAACACAATGATCGCGGATTATAGAATTTCGCGGATTATATAATGCAACTAGTTTATTACGGAGAATTTTTTTTTGCCATTCGAATACTCATTTAATATTCGAATATTTGGTAAAGTATAAAGAGTTCACATCGGTATTTTAGAAGAACGTAGTTTATATCCACTAAGAAAGTATTAAAATCCATTCATTCATAATACTATTGAATGTTGAAAATAAAATAAAAAAACAACAACAAATACAAAGGTACTCAGCAATATGCTGTTACTATGATTTCGCAAAGTAAATCACATATTTTTTTTATTTTTAATAACAAAAGTGTTATAAAAATTGAATTTAAACTTATCTAAGGCTCGTAGACATGTCATACTCAAATTTGTAGACACAATTTCCCCAGGCTGTAGGGGGTGACTACTGCAGGCCGTAAAAAAAATCATAAACTCATGACTATGAAAACTCAACGTGATGTTATGTTTCAAGTTCCAAGTTTTATATTATTGGTAAATCGGCAAAAAGCCTTTGACCATTTACATACAAGTAAACAACATATGGTCATATGAATGCAATAGCATTACTTGGAACTCTCAATACCTAATTAACACGATTGCATTCATTATTAATGGGAATCTGTAACAATATGCCGCTCATGGTATATATACTGATATGCCGCGGATTTAGAAGGAGGACGGAAGCGGCGGACGCCCCCTCTAAAATTGTCAAACATCCTATTTTTAAACTTTACCAAGTATAATAATCGATGCGCGCGCATTCCAAAGTTAACATACTGCGAGTCCAAAGTTGCCATACTGCGTTGTATAAATTAATTACGATTTTCATGGAATATCCGAAAAATGAGACAGATATGTAATTGTTTATAACGAAAAGTGCGAAGGAATATCCCTTCTATTCTATAATCGTAGTAGCAAGTATAATGTTATCTTGTGTTTTTTTCTGGGAAACATGACAAATTGATCTTACGTTGAATGCATCGCAGTGTGACAACATATGATCAGTTTGCCACGTTTTGAAGCAAACATTGTTACTGTCTTAACTATTCCATTGTACTATGATTGGTAACAATTTCTCGTGTCCAGTATAAACCTGATTTAAACGTACAATGATATTCTATAAAGGTGTTTAGACAGCATCTATCACTATTGTACTTTGCTGGTCACAATTATACTTACATTATCTATTTACGATTTTCAGTTGAACATTTTAATGTAAAATGAAAAATAAGGAATAAGAACCGCGTATTACTATTTTCCATTAAGTCAAGATACATTAAATATGTAATTGTACTTACATGTATTTGTACCGTGTTGACTACTAACATAAAATATTGCCATTTAACGAAGCATAGTGTAGCTTCATAGTGTGAAATGAAATAGAAACACATCTTTCCCAGAGTGCTAGATTTGTTGTCACACTGCTTATATATACACATATATCCTAAAGCGGACCCATAATTTCGTTTCTGTAGGGCTGCTTGAATTGGGGATAACCCCAAATTGTAATGCATCACACATTTGTACGACTTTTTTCTATTTAAGCTTTACACCAAACTATTTCCATGAGCGGACTCTACGGTCCGTTTTCGTAGGGCTTGTATAAATGGGAATTCTTTAAAACGTACAAACTATGTGGTGTTTTATACACGTATCGAAATAAACATTTTATTAGACGAAATTATATTGATTGAATGGTACGAATGTATAATGACTGAATGGTACATTTATAACAGTTGTATTTTAAACAAATTTATTTCATAACACAAAATAGATTTTGACAAATTATGTTAATAGTTATGTCTTCTAGTTAGAAATTGTATATCCATACCATGTATTGAGTGAACGGTACACCTATTACAATATTATAAACTATCTGACAGAATTAATCTGACCTGCGTAGTTCAACAACGATAATTGTGTTCTTTTCTTTAAATAAATCAGCGAGTATCGTGTTAGAATATACGATAGATGTAAAAATTGTCCACTCTATATGTTTATAGTCAGCTGTCATTTGAACATATCTGCGGAATACATGTATCTCGTGCAAAATGTTTTGAACTCGTTGAATAATTAATAACCAAAGTTTTGTTATATCCGATTAACAGTGTTGTCTCTAGAGTAATTAATTTGCTGATTGTACAATGTATACTACCATACAAAGTATGAACGAATCAAATTGCTTCTGTTAGATTATTTACCAACTTATTGTTATAATTACAGATAACAATGTGATTCCTTTCCAAAAAATAATGTATAATATAGCATACAAAGTCTTAACCTATTTAGCTCATTGTGCACTATTCAAAAGTATTAGATTTCTGACATAGTGTGCAAATATTGTTCGGAAGTATATTTTGTATTACCGAATGTGTACGGTGTATGTGTACAAAAACTGTAATATACACGTACATTTCTTAAATATATTATTGTACTTATGTATCTTTGTATAACTGATTTTGCACGCTGTATCTGCATAGCAACCTTATAAATACATTTATGTACTCTCTCAATAACAGTGGCCACTCAGAATGCCGTTTATTACACTTGTGGCACTTGTAAAATATATGAATGACCAGTCCATATCTACAATGACTATTTATATACTATTATACTTTTTTATAACCTTTTTCATTCCCATTGTCTACTTATTTTACTGTCTAAAGGATGGAGGATTGTATGATGCTCTTAGGATTATTGTAACTCGTGAAAATAACGCATTGCATTCACTTTTCCTACTGTGTTATGATGGACACTCATAACATTTTACCAAGATACACGTCAGTCGGATTGTTTTTTGCATCTTTTAACTTGCTTGTTCTAATATCACTGTACAAAAACGAAATTGCCCTGGAGTCGAGTCTTCAAAACATTAATTGTCAATCTCAACTTTTCCGGCGCATACAACGACCTCATACACACATTATATTGGGCGAGCGCTACATTTCTAATGTATTTTTCGTAAGAAGAATATATATTTTTTTCTTAACAGTCGTGTTCGTGATATGGCTTAAAGTAATCTTGATGCTTTCCGGGGATATCGAACCAAACCCAGGCCCTGTATCGCTTAGTTCTCTTAATTCGTCTGTCACTGAGTCTAACACATTGTCCGATATTTTGGCAATGCATAACAACTTTTCGTTTATTAAGTATAATGTGCAGAGTATAAGGCACAAGATGGAAATTCTTACAGCAGAGCTTTCGAATTTTGATATATTATCCTTTTCTGAGACGTGGCTTAACAACTCAATCGAAACTGATGAACTCCTTATCCCCTCATATCGTTCCCCTGAGCGCAAAGACCGAATACATGATAGTCACGGTGGCGTTATGTTATATGTAAAAGATTCTATCCACTACGAACGCAGATTTGACCTTGAACTTAATTCATTAGAATGCATTTGGATTGAAATCCACTTTAAGAGTAAAAAGCGTGCCCTATTTGGGTTATTTTATAGATCACCAAACGCAGATGCATCTTACACGAATTTAATTGACGATTCTATTGGTTTAGCAGTCGAAACCGGCATTTCTGATATCATAATAACCGGTGATTTTAACCTAAATAACAGCCAACCTATATTAATTAGAAAACTAGATTCTTGGTGTCAAGAGTACAGTCTTGTTCAAGTTATTGACGAACCAACGTATTTTACGGAAAGGTCTTCGTCAATTCTGGATTTATTATTAGTAAGTAATCCAGAAAGCCTGGCATTATCAGGTGTCGGCGAACCTTTTATTGATCAACAACATCGCTACCATTGTCCTATTTATGGTCTATGTAAATATAATAAGCCAAATGCGAAAGCATATGAGCGTCATTTATGAAAACATGACGATGGTAATTACGATATGTTACGTGAAAGTTTTTCTACATTTGATTGGAATACTATTGCAAGTATTGATGTTAACACATATTGCACTAATATCACCGATACTATTATCGGTAATGCTAAACATTGTATCCCAAACAGGATAATAAAAATAAAACCGCGTGACGCTCCCTGGCTCAATACACAGATACGCCGTATGATAAGAAAACGAAAACGGGCTTACCGATATGCAAAATCGAAAAATTCTGACTATTATTGGTCCAAATTTCGAACAATAAGAAACAAGACCATATTATTAATTAGACAAGCTAAAGAGAATTACTACGAAAGGTTAAGTGTAAAACTTAAACACAACAATCTTGCACCTAAGGACTGGTGGAGGATTCTTAAGTCATTTATCAATAAGCCTAATAATAACATTATTTCTGCGCTCGTTAATCCTGCCGACAACTCCACTTCAACTGATTGTTGTGAGAAAGCGAACACTCTAAACAACTTTTTTGAAAGTCAGTCAAAAATGTACATAAATAACGACGACGCACCGGAGCCCATCTATGTACCTCTATGTAAAACATGTCGTTGCTTCTCCACTGTGTTCCTGTGGTGATATTGAATCGAATCATCACTTCTTTTTTATGTGCCCATATTTTAACACAATACGAGCAAAATTAATTAACAATATTTATAGAATAAGTCGCAACGTAGACCTCAATGTAATATTATTCGGCAATACAAATCTAGACGATAATGTAAATTCCACCATATTTCTTCACGTCCAAGAGTATTTAAGCGAATCCCGACGATTTTCTTAACAATCCGATTCCGATTCCGTCGTCAGCTGTTTATTTATTCCGTGCATCACCAGTCCTCCACTCCTTGTTTTGTTTTTTATTCTATTTTTGTTTGTTTGTTTTTGTTTTTTTTCTCGCCTCACTCGTTTGTCTTTCTAAAACTTAGAATACCTATAACATATACATCTTTATCTGGCTTCAATGCTTGTTGTTTGTTCTATAAAACCTTGCCATCTATATGTGTAAAAACTATTTCAAGGAGAGAAACCATATAAGAATTTAATTCTTTCGTTTCAATCCTTTTCTTATTCTTATTGCATTGTGCATCTATTTGTATATTTGCTAGTTGTACAAGAGAAATAAATATGTTTAAACCAAACATAGCGGCAATATTGAAGTCCTCTATTTCCAGATAATACATGAAAGCCAAAGTTAATCGTTAGATCGCAACTTATGCCAACGTTGGAATGCACGCGCACCACCCTTGCTTACACTATCTTAAAACATATGCATTTTGTTGCCAATGACGGATTCTTCAATCAATTTATTATGTAATAATGAAACCAATTCTTTGGTATTTTCGTTAAATTTCTTGGCGATATCGCACCTTTCTGGTATCTATCCCAACGTGTAAGATAGACCAACAGCAGTTTGTTGGCAGCCTTTCTTTAGTTACTGAATATTTCCGCACCCTCTAACTCAAAAACCTGTACCCGCGCCTAGCTCGGTAAACTGATATATGCCGTTGTTTCTATAGTTTCGCTTTTTCATCACTGAGAAACTCAGATTAGATGTCACAACGACGTCTTTGAAGACACTGCACTATCCTTTGTGGTGCTTTTCACATCAGAAACATAACTCCGTCTGTTATTACTTTGACGACAGCCATTCCATTGTCATTTCTTTCACTCATTTGATATCGGCTGTGCTAGATGCTAATAGTTATTTTACGACGGTTGTTAAAAAATAACGTACACTATGTGTATAGAGTTGACATTTTTTTCACGAGGAGCGATAACATTTATACCAAAATAATAAACAATCCTGCATCTACAATGCTTCCAACTCAAGTCAGCTGTGATCCGGCCTGTGAAAGTTACGTTTAAGCGTATACAGTCACTATCACGGCTAATTCAGTTGGTAAAGCGCTGGACTGCCAAAGCGGGGTTCATCAGTTCGATCCCCAACCCGGCCACAACTTGTGTGGGGATTGGTCAGGAAATTATTTCTACCACTACCTCTGATTCAACTAACGCAGTTGTCAGTTACTGGCATAGGTATGAGATATAAGTACTGGTAAACCGCTTGAGATCGGCTAAGCTTGCCCCGGAAAAAAAGTGAGTAGGTTAACTGACCGCCGTGATATGACTGAAATACTGTTAAAAACGGCGAAAAATCCAAACAAACAACAGACAAACAAACAAACACTATCACGGGCCCGGCGCATGGCGGATGTGGATCGTTGGCGTCGACGACGTTTAAACGTTATTTCTTTTCAAAGTACTCTCCATTGTAATGTATACAACTCCCATGATGGTGGATCCATTGTTCGAATATATCACTGCACCAAACTCGTATATTATATGGTAGACGACAATCAATTACATGGAAACGATGGTCTGGCGCTATAATAAATGCATTCGTTGTTGTTGTTGTTGTTGTTTTTTCACCAGAAAAAAGTATTCTGCATAAACTCTAGCAAGCATAAATATTTGAAGAAATACATGTAATGTGATAATGTTTTTTTCACTTATTTCATTTTGTTGTAGATGAAGTATGAAACTTATATATATTTCAATCTTGTTGTAAATATAATGCGGCTCTGAATTTTGCATAATAAACGTATAAGCAATATACGCTCAACATAAATGCAAGGTAGCCGTCTTACACAATGATATTTGTAAAATTATTGAATGCGTGTACATGTTATTTCTTAGACCACAACGTTTTCGGACAGCAAAATGCGGTAATAACATGTCCCCTTTAATTGTTTCTAGAACTGCGAAAAATACACTTTGGAGGACATATGACAGTGGCTGTCAAATATATTTAGGAAATGCCTTATGAACAAATTAAACATTGTTTTAAAAAAATCAAATGAAATCTATTAATCTTTTTGTAAAGTAGCCCATGCCCAATACGACATTTCACATGAAAATGTTTTGATCGTTTTGATATTTTACGCAAATACAGATTTTGAGTTTAATAATTAAGGTCTTAGGACGGTGAAGTTTCATTTTAAATATATTTGGCAGTTTTATTGTGTGTTTTTTTTCGAGTTTTCTGCCAACTGTACGCACGTGCGTATGCCCGACATGCCCCTGAATGTACGTGCACATTTAGTTAGTTGTATTCACGTTGTGACTATGCCAGGGGAGACAAATACACTAGTGACAGGGCTACATACTGAGAGGATAGGGCCCCTTGGTATGCAGCTGCTTTTTTCAGAAGCTTTTAAAAATTCTAAATCATTGTCCAATGTATGTAACAGACGGGTCTGTATTGGTTCAATTAATAGTGGTTATTAGTCCTCTACCGGCGTTTCACCGGAGGGGACTGTAGGTTTGATCTCCGTCCGTCCGTCCGTTCGTCCGCAACAATTGGATCATGGTATCTCAAAAGTATAGAAGCTGCATGGATGAAACTTCATGTGTGCCTAGAGTTAAATTAAAATGTTGTACCTGAGATTTTATCATAAAACTGTATGTACAGATATGAAACTTCATGTGTGCCTAGAGTTAAATTAAAATGTTGTACCTGAGATTTTATCATAAATCTGTATGTACAGATATGAAACTTCATGTGTGCCTAGAGTTAAATTGAAATGTTGTACCTGAGATTTTATCATAAAACTGTATGTACAGATATGAAACTTCATGTGTGCCTAGAGTTAAATTAAAATTTTGTACCTGAGATTTTATCATAAAACTGTTTGTACAGATATGAAACTTCATGTGTGCCTAGAGTTAAATTTAAATGTTGTACCTGAGATTTTATCATAAAACTGTTTGTACAGATAAAGAGCAATATGAAGGTAATGCACTATCTTTAATTGTTTTATTAGTCGCCTACCGGTGTTTCACCGATGGGGACTATAGGTTTGCCCCCCCCCCTTCCGTCTGTCCGTCCATCCGTCCGTCTGCAGTAAAATACAGTGGGCAGTAAATGGTGTGTAATCCCATTGTATCCAAGAAATCATATAAAAAATAATTAAAACTAATTAAAATGTAAAATATAACAATATTAACAATATTAATTGTTATGTCATTGCGCGAAATAAGCAACTTCCTGTTGAATCTCGATGTGAAACACGCAAAGTTCTGCTTTATGGCTTTATATGGGAAACACGCAACTTCTTTTAGACTCTATATCGGAAACACTGAACTTAATTTAAGAATCGAAATAGGAAACACGAAAAGTTCTGCTTTAAGAATCAATATGCGAAACACACAACTTCTTTTAGACTTTATATGGGAAGCACTGAACTTAATTTAAGAATCGAAATGGCAAACACGCAACTGCTTTTAGAATCTATATGGGAAACACGCAACTTCTTTTAGACTCTATATGGGAAGCACTGAACTTAACTTAAGGACGGAAATGGCAAACACGCAACTGCTTTTAGAATCTATATGTAAGGCATGCAAATTCTTTTAGCGCGAATCTACGTTGGAAGACATGAAACTTCTTTTAGAATTTATACGGGAGACACACAAATTCGTTTAGAAGCTATACGGGAGACACGCAACTTCTTGGATAAATGTATGTCTGGACTGCTGAAAAAGTTTGTCTGCGCTTGTTCTCCGTAACCCCTGATCAGATTTTGACAAAACTTCACAGGGTTGAACAGTACCAAGTCTAGTTGTGCATATCGTCGGCATGTCATAGTCGGTGAATTTCGGGCGGAGTTATGGCCCTTTGAAGTTTTTCACCTATCAGAACTTGTCTGCGCTTGTTCGGGATTGATTAGTAACAAGTCTAGTTGTGCATATTGTAGGCATGTCGTGGTCGGCGGATGCGGGCTGAGTTATTGCCATTCGGAGCTTTTGAAATAACAGACCTTGCCTGTGCTTCCGTAAACACTAATACAAAACTTCACACGATTGATCCGTAACAAGTGTTTTTGTGCATATCTTCGTCATGGTAGGTGGATTTGGGGCGGAATTAAGGCGGCACGTGGGGGAGACATGTTCCTTTTTTCAAAAACAAACTCTATTTCTTTTTGAATGTGTACGGGAGACAAGCAACTTCTTTTAGATATATACGGGAGACACGCAATTTCTTTTAGATATATATGGGAGACACGAGCGTTCTTTTACTAGCTGTACGGGAGACACGCAACTTCTTTTATTTCTTGTATTTTTTACCTTAATTGTACAAGTTCAGACACAATTTATTATGAATCATTTACAAATTTGACCTTAGTCAAGGCACGTGGTTCTGTTAAAATATATCGATGACGATTTAACATGTACACAGCTAACCCCATATTTGCATTAGTTCATTGACGCAATAAATCTTAAACATGAAATTTACTCAGTAGTCGGTCATTGGGTCAGTATGATAGTTCTACTGCTAACGTCACAAAAGGCATGTTCTACAACTGCAGTCGATGCGCTAATTTACGTAGAGTTCCTCCCCGCAACAGGAAATGCACTACTTATTTGACCTATATATTTATTCTTAAATTTGTTCTACTTTTTAGGAAAATAACCTTATCACTATGTGAGACGGTGGTTTATTGTAAATCTGTATAAATTTCCGTTCTAAACTTATTAACACAGTAGCGTCTGTACGTAAATGTATAAAGAACTATTTTTAATCTGGGTTTTGGCCTTAGGGTCGCAAATTACGTAGTGTTAGCACGGGAACCAAGCATTTAATTGCCAAACTTTGTATTACTACACCAGGAATATTTACAAGAATAGAAAGCATAATATCGTGTGTTTCAACAATTTTAAGATGTGACACTGGATTACAAGAGCAGATTTTGGTGCTTTAAGATCGTAGACATAACATTTGACATCTGTTTATTTGAAAATAAACTTGTTTGTACAGATGTGTTTTTCTGAACGGAATATCGCGAAGTTCTTTTCTTTATTTTCAGTCTTCAGACATGTAATTTAATTTTGAATTGAAAGTCAAGTATGCAGCAAAATTAGTAAAAATTGAATAGAATTGTAAACATACAAAGAAACTAGGACTTCAAATGTGAAGTCATTATAAAATGTCAATTAAATTTTAATTGTGTTAATTACAAGTTACAATCTATTAGAAGTAACAGGATAAATCATAGGGAACAAAATGAATTCTATGATCAAGGGACTTGTGAGTCGTAACAAGCGACGACTGCAGGAAGATGGATTTGATTTAGATTTAACTTGTATCCTTTTCATTTGATAGTATACATTTTCATATCTGTCTGCAGTGTAGAGGGTCTCTATCTCGTGTTCAACACAGGTGGCTTTAGTGGGAATCAGGGTCCGTTCGCCCTAAAATTTGTTCGCCGTATTTCCCGTTCGGCCTATATCCCGTTCGCCCTGGGTCCGTTTGCCCCATTTTTTATTATCAGATCAGGTTATTGATGTAAAACTATAAATGCTAATCGTGAATTAAAAAAATAAAGCACAATTCCATTTCATGATACTTTTATTTTATGAAATTAATTTATATTTGGGTTTTATTGAATAACACATCGAATTTCAATATGGTTAACAAATATACAGATATGCATTTCAAAGCGATATATATCTGTATGTATGACTTTTATTTTATTCTATTAGGGTTTTATTGACATCAAGGTGAAGACGAGATGCAACTGCTTCCGCTTTCCGTCCTTCTGGATGAAGGCGTGGATATATTTGGCAGTTCACCACGGCTGTTGAACAGACCTGCATGAGATATAATGATGTCATAAAAACAAACAACAACAAATTAATTGATATATGAAGTATGAATAATTAAAAATATTAATGGAAAAATGTTTGCATTTTAGATAGATATTAGATATTGTGTTTATGTTTGGTTATTGTTCATTAAAACCTTGAAAGTGCCATCCGTAAACCACCAAATCGCGTGCTGTAGAAGATCTAGCTGAAATCTGGTGGCAGACAGATGCTGCTGCTCATCAATGGGAAGATCAGCTATCATAAAGTAAATGAAAATACAAGTGGGTTCCACTATTTGAGTGTTACAACGTAATTGATTATACTATATCCTATACATTTGTATTTATTTGTTTCATTCTGTCAATACTTCCATGATGTTTTTGTTTCAATTTTAATATAAAATAATGAATAATATAAAACGTTTGTTTAAAATAAATGCTGTGTTCTGATAGACCAATTAAAATAAAATGCCAATAGTAATAGACCCTCCTTAATACTGTTGTAATTAATCACAATTAAATGGAAGCAGTTACTACATGCATCACACCCTGTAATCAATTAACACTTAAAATCAGTGGCATCTTATCACCTATCACTATGGTTATAACAACATTAAACATTAAGAAAGGAACGATTAGAATACACTACAAGACAATTTTGGCGATATTATATTTGCAATGCTAGTACAATTAAAAAACATAAAGAAAATGGACGAAATAAATGAAAATTATAAAAAAACGGACTATTAATAAAATGCACGATAACATCAAAGAACAAAAAATAAATAAACATTCAGACATGTAAATTAAAGACAATTATTAAAATAACCGCCTATAAATGAATGTACATAAACAAACGGACGTAATAAATGTAAATTCTTAAGAAAACGTAACATGATTGAAATGTATGATAACATCTACGACCATAAAATAAATGAACATAAAGACGTAAATTAAATACAATTATCAAACTAACCGCATATAAGTGAATGATCATAAATAAACGGACGATTTATAAATGTAAAATATATAAAAATATGCAAGTTCAACATAACCAATGTTGCCACCGCTCACAAATGTTGTCTCGGACGTACCTCTATATGACACGAAATGCACATATAATTATCCATTGTTGTTATAATGAATTTTGATGTTCGACCTCCATTTTGAATGTTCGGTTTAATCACATTTTGCACATATACAAAACATCAAATAAAGCCACGTTACCGAAATATAATACACACCAAGTCAAGTCAATACATTTATTCACTCAATTTCATGCAAAACATGAACAAATTGAGGTATTACAAAGATACTTGCAATAAGAGGCTCTCTATGACTTTATAAGTTATTGAAAAATTAAAGGTTTCGATGTTAGCAATGCATGTTAGTCACAAGGAGAGTCATACATAGCGTACATATACAGTGATGTAGCTAGTATGACCATTTATGATAGTACACATGTATAGGTTTGTATATTATTAATAATAACAAATAATTATATTTTGTAATATTACCAACATATAATACATAACCGGTATGTTTGAGCATTAAGTTTGTGTTGATAAGCTGCTGTGAAAAGTTACGTCTTTAACTTGAAAGTGTGTACCTTATCAAAAGTCAGTAATTGCTGATCAATAGTTTAATTAGTTTTAATTAATGAAATACAAACGCATGAACTTGTGTAAATGTGTGAACAAACCCATAAATTAATTGTAATAAAAACTTGCGATATTTTGCAAACTATTAAAAAATGTATAAGTTTATTTTTAATTCCATTTGATTATATACAGCACAAATAATTAACACATATGCAATAAAAGCACGTATAAAAATTATATGAAACACTATATGCACAATAAAACATAGGGCGAACGAACCCAGGGCGCACATGTAATCAGGGCGAACAGACCCGATACCCTTTACTGGTCTAGACCACCATTATGCAATTATCAATATTTTCCCTCAGAGGGGGAGTGGCCATCATATACGAGACTTTAAACTGAAAGCGACTCCCGACAGACGGGAATATGACAAGCTAAATGATTCCGTGTCCTGTGGAAATAGACTTTTGTTGGATATTAGATTTTTTAGACTTTTGTTGGATATTAGATCCCGGTAACACGCAGACTGATTCCGTGTCCCGTGAAAATAGACTTGTCGGATTTTAGATCCTGGTAATATTGGACCCCCCGGCCATTTGATACCCCCATGGCATCTCCCACAGAGCGGATTTAGACAAAATTGCTTGGCTCTAGGGTGGGGAATTAGACCCCCCCCCTACCCCAAAAAAAAATTAAATAAAGTTAGTCAAATTCCCCGGGGTCAGCACGCCGCTTCCTTCGAGGTATGTAGGATATTGCCATTTACTCAGGCCAGTGTCCTCTGTTTATAACAAGCAGTCGTGCTGTTTCTGCTTCAGCAGTCAACGTGGTCTGCATCTTCTATAACAGAACTCTGGATTGGCTGTTACTCTTCCGACTTATTACCCTTCCATTATTAATATGTTATCATTATCTTTATAGAGGTATGAATATGGTATTTGGGGAAGTGTTCCTCGGCTCAATTGAAAAAGCGCTGATGACCTGTCACCCACTGAGACTGGCAGAATATAAATGGGACAGGCCAACCTTTAAAAATTGTTTGTTTGCCATTGCCTACCCAAGGTTGCTCGTAATGGGTAGGTAGGTAGGCAATTTATTATTTATTTTTTTATTATTGCAAATTTATTAATGATCCATTTAGCATCCAAATATAGCATATAAAACAGACATTGCTTTTGATAATATAATCAAGTGTCTGTTGATATAACGAGAGCTTGCTGGAAATCATCTTTAATTAGACAACGACTGCTGACGAAGAGCCCGTTGTTTCACAAGTTTGATAAAACATGATTAGAACTGCATTTTGATATGGCCTATTATAAGCAAGGATCTAGCTGATACAGTTAATTTATTAATCCAATGGAAAACGACCGAAATGAAAGAAGAGCAAACTTATTTAACCCAAAGAAATAATAGAATATTCGGAATTAAAAAAAAAACTGGTTTGATTTACCAAAGAAAAACCTTTTCAGTTGGGACATTTTCGTCGAGTAGTTAAGCAATGGCAAACAAAGTTAATTTTAATATTGGCCACAGGGCCTCACAGAAGCAGCTATCAAAATAATGCACCTATCAATATTTTGATTATTTTTCCCCCAGGGGGTGAGGGGAGCGGTGGGCTGACCCAGGGTATTTGGTAAATTATATGTGACTTTCAAATGGCCCGGAGGCCTGTATTACCGGAATCTAAAATCCGACCAAAGTCTTTTACCCCGGGACCCGGACTCATTCCGAATGTCAAACTCCCGCCTGTTGGGAATCGCTTTCAGTCCAAAGTCCCGTATATGCTCGCCGCTCCCACATGGGGTAAAACATTGATAGGTGCATAAGCATTTTGGCCAAGCAAGCCCAAATTTTTTATCTATTACTTTGGAGCAAGAAAACGTTACAAGCCCGCCTATATAAAACTGAAAATCAGAGCAAGCCCAGTTCAAAATTTACCAGCACAAGGCTTACAGGCAGGGATTTACCGGACTCGATTTTCTGCTTCAAATACCGCTAAATTGTAATTAAGGACCCCTCCTATGTTTAAACTTGCATCCCATTGGGTTCGTGATTTTTCTGATGTGTTGATACGATTCAGTGTTAAAATTAATTACTTCATAGATGTAATGTATAAAATTATTAACATTATTTATAATGCCTTCATTCTATTTTATTGATACAAAACATTCAAAATGTTGATACAAATGCAGACAAAACAAATGAATGGGACCCCCACTTTTATTGAGAGGACCCCTAAATTTGAATCACTTAAGTCATGTGAACCCCTAAAATTTAACGTTGATGTAAAACCCTGCCTACAGTTTTGTGCTAATTTCGACCACTGCAGAAGTTTTTTTACTTAGAATGATTCTTGAATGTTGTGAAGCAACAGAACACAGTACATGCTTGATAATACCAGGGACCAGGGCGCAGCACCATGACGTTTTGCTGTGGATCATTTTCAGACAGTTGTCATACACTTTCAGTGGTTTTTTGGCCGTGTTTTCATGCCGAGAGTCGGTACCATTCACAAAGCTGAAAAGGATACTTTTTTCAAATTTTTTTTGGCCTAAATTTACAAATGGAATAGTGGATAAAACATGATGAAATCTGAATCAATATATTTATGATTTAATGATTGCATGAGTGTTTAAATCACATTTATCATGTGTAGTGTTGTAAGTTTGATTAAATACCAGAAAAACACTAGTTCATATTTTGATACTACTTTATATTTCTCTTTTTAATGATAACAAATATTTTCACAATTTGGGGTTTTTACGACCTGTTTTTCACAATGTCACAGAAAAGGGCATATCAATGAAAAACAACACTGACTTTGACACTTTTGAAGTGTCAAGCGCCTGAAAAAATGCACTGTATCTCTAAATGACACCCCACTCTGTGTTAGCTCCAATAATAATGCTGCTAGTTCTTGTCACTGGTGGCCATGTCAAGCATCTCACAGTCTCCCACACTCTGAAGATTAGCATTTAATTGACAGCCAGTGAGAAATGTGGATTTATCTAAACCGGCCAGTAGGTAATTGTTTGAAAGGTGTTATTGGGAAAAAATTATTTTTTAACTTTTAGAGATTTTAGACAGGGGTAACTCAGTGTTCTGCCGTGGATGCGGCCTTGTGTCATTGGCGCAGAAAAAAATCATTTGTCCCCACTTTATATCCGAAAGTGGGTCCGCGGGCGCACTCAATTGACAAATACCAAATTTAATAAGATCTTAGTCCTGATAAAATGCTATATCAGCAGCACTTGTACAAACAAAAACAAACATATTTTTTTTGTACGCCGAATACAGTATTTTTGTGCGCCTAATACAGTATTTAAGTTTTGTCTAATTGACTCCATTGCGTTGCATACTTTTGAATTGTACCAACAACTTCCTAGTTTTAGCACACCCCTTATATTTACATTTCAGAGCCAAGTAATGAGTATAAATGTCGAATATAATTTTGTTATAATCAAAATAAAATACTTCTAAAATTGTGTATTTTTAAAAACTTTTTTTTTGACTAAGGTGTAAAAAAAATATGTTTGTTTCAGGTTACCCGACCTACCCTAAAAAATGCCCCGACCCTAGTACATTGGGTTTGTCAGATTGATTTTTGTTTCATTTACCTTTTTCAATAATTAAATGTGTTTTTGGATAAGTAAGTGTTTCGTTTTGATAGTATCCACTTATAAACAATGTTTAAAGATATTACTGATATGTTTTGAATATTCAGTCAGTTTTAGAATCTTCAAGTTGACCATTTATAAAAAAAAAAAAAAAAAAAAAAAAAACTCCCGACCTACTTCCCTAATGTTTGTGGGCATGTGACCCGAAACATACATCCATATATATATATTTTAAACCTAAATTGAGTTGTTGAATTGCAATGCAATGTCAAACATTGTAAAATAAATTGTATGTGAAATGAAACAACAAAATGTGAGACCTTAACTGCATCTAGATATCTACCCGAATATAATAGCCATGGGATTTCCATCAGAAAAGCTTGAGGGAGTCTACAGAAACCATGTGGATGATGTGTTGAGGTAATGATGAACTGAAGACTGTAGTGTACTCAATCCTTTGAATTTCTTAAAAAATGTTTTCTCTGTAGTCTGTACTTAGGCGCAGATACTGGATGTTTAGTTAGAGGGGGCAGAAATATTATGTGCAGTCTCTTACATGTTAAGATGCATATATAATAAAATACAATATAGTCAAAACGAAAATACCACAGAACAGGTTTGATAATTGCAATAAATTGATTGAAGAACACTATTGGTAATGAAATGCTCATTAAGTTACTTTCATGTTTAGAAAATCGAATGTTGAACAATTTAAGAGGGGGCGTACACCTTTTCTGCCCCCCTGAGAATCCGCCTATGGTACTATCTGTATTCAGTTACATGTATGGTGAGGTAAAAGTATTGAAGGTTTTAACCGGGCCGGCTAGCTCAGTTGGAAGAGCGCTGGACTACAAATCCGAGGATCGCGGGTTCAATTCCCAGCCCGGCCACATAACTTTCGTGTGGATTGGTCATGAAATTATTTCTACGGCCATTCTCCCACTACCTCTGATTCAAGTAAGGCAGTTGTCAGTTACTGGCATAATTATGTGCACTAAGTACTGGTAAACCAGCTGACCCAGGAAAAGTGTGAATAGGTTAATTGACCGCCGTTATATGACTGAAATACTGTGGAACACGGGGGAAAAAGATAAATAAAAAATTAAACTATAAGTCTTGCCTGTCCCCTAAAGTCAGATGCAGGAAAACAACACATGTCTGCTGACAATCTTGATCATTTTATGACTGACCTCAGCAGTTCCTGTATTTTGAGAGGCACCGTTAGGTGTTGCCAGTTTAAAACATTCATAATCAAATCATGGCACAATGGCCATGAATACACCTATTGTGCACACCATTAATACAAATGCACATTGTAAAATCTTTGGTGTATATCTTCCTCATCCCAACTAATTTCCTCCATTTGATAATTTGATTTCCGAATTCTTTGCAGTTTATGAATTGCCGGTATGATTTATATTTCTAGTTTTTTCCGAATCGTACATTGATTCTATTCTTATACAGTTAACTGGTTAAACACATTTGCTTATTTATTTTATTTTTAATGGTAAAGTCAACTAAACTTCTTATTTAAATGTCATTTCTGGTTTGGATAAAGATTTAACAATTCCTACAACAAAAACACTTTATACCTTTACTTTACCAGACATATATTATAGTTGTTTCTTCTGTATAGTGTATAGATAGCAATATCTCTAACTTGCTCCTTATTTCCATCTGGAAATTGGTGCCATTGTATGGATGGCAAATTTTCCCACGGATGATGCTTTCCGTCTGATAGTCAAATTTCCGAGATGCTCCCGAGATGCTGCTGATTGTGGTTCTTTCTGCCCTCGAAATCCCTGGGTTGATTAGGCGATTCTAGAAGTACACTTTGAGAGACATCCGGCAATTATTATGTGAAATCCAGGCAGTAATAATCTTATCATTTCAGCTAAGGCAAGGTGAAAAAGTGGCAAATGTGTTTGTCATCAGTTGAATGAGTTTATTAGTTGCAGATATTGCCGAAGTAAATTATCGAACTGGGAATGCGATGATGTCCTATTGTTGCTTGTGTGATCTTGTGTAAAGGCCATGGCTTAAAGTTTCAAGTATTAACACTAATTTGAGTATTTTGTTTAAAGTTTTTGTTCAACAAAAACTATAATAAAAGCAGTATATCCATTATTTCCAATAAACATGATTTTATTTTTTCTAATTCTTTGTGTACTTTCATACATGAAATCGGTAACAATGGAAAAGGATTATAAGTACATATACGAGGGTTGTTCAAAAATAACGTAGATTATGTGTACAGCATTGTGTTAATTTATCGTATAGCGATAAAAAATATACTACAACAATAAACGATCATTCATTGATAATATTCCCAAATCTCATTCAGTTGTGATTAAGTGTGTAAAAATAATGTTCATTGGTGTACAGTCAGTATCAGCGGCCCGGCGCACGTAGAATGTTGAGCGTCGACGACGTCATGATGTCGGTAGCAGCGTTATTTTTTCTCCAAATACTCTCCGTTGTGCTGTATACATCGCCGATGACGGTGGATCCACTGGTCAAATACATTTTGGTACCACATCTCATCAAACTGGGATGTTATTCTTGCAGTGGCAGTTTTGTTAACTTCATGTTCACTTTTAAACTTCTGACCTTTTAGTTGAGACTTGATAGCAGGGAAAAGCCCGAAGTCAAACGGAGCTAAGTCCGGAGAGTATGGGGGATTGGAAAGTCTGCCAATAACACCAATTTCGATTGTTGTTGTTTCTGCGGTGTGCGGGGAAGCGTAGTCCTGATGCAGCAGAAACTGTTCAAGTGGCACGTCAGCTCGTTTCTTGCGAAGGGCGTTCAACAAGTCACGGCGCAGGACCTGTTGTAATAAAATATTGGTCGAAAGATGCGATGTATGATAACAGAAGAGAAAATTAATAAGATATTTTTATTTAAAGCCATAAAGCTTACCCAAATTATAATTCGACTTCAATTATAAACAATCAAAATCATATACAATGTGAATATGTCTCCTGTAATACTGTAAATCTGATGCTTTTGGGTGAAAGGCACATTTCTTGCGGTTTTGGGAACTGTTTATATGCTCTAATATTTGGTGGATGAAAAACATTAAAAATTTTAATTTACCTTTGAATAATATTCTGCATTGATAGTGGTGTTCCTGGGGACTGCGTGCTGCAGAATCATCCCCTTCCTGTCACAGAACATCATGAACATGTGTTTCGCGCCGGACTTGCTAACACGTGCTTTCTCGGGTGGTGGCGAACCCGGGCGCTTCCAGACATCTGACTGACTCTTCGTCTCAGGGTCGTAAATTTTACAACCGGGTCTCGTCTGTTGTAATGATTCTATCTATTCTCTATGGTAGCGTCTGAGGAATGATCGCGATTCTCTCACTCTGCGCTCCTTTTCAACATCTTTTAGAAGACAGGGAACCCACCGTGCGTGCACCTAAAACATTTGATAACGTTAACGTTAATAATAATAATAATAATCGTTATTATCTTTATTTTATTTTATTAATTATAAAAATTATTTAAAAAAAATTAATGATGCACAGATTTCCCATTTTGTAAAACCTTAAAGTTTCGTTAGGAATAGTTTTTGTGTCAATAACATATACTCAGTATGATTATTTTAGCGTGAAAGGTTGTAAATGCACATAAATGATACCTTAGACATCTTCAGCTGAACTGTTAAAACATTGTGTACAGCACCAACGCTGACTCCAAACATCTCTGACAATGTCCGCACTGTGAGGCGCCTGTCTTTATCGAGAGCGACCCGTATTGACAACACGGTCGAATCCTTGATCAACGTTTTTCTTCCCCGACCTTCATTATCTTTAAGCGAATCCTGACCATCCTCAAACCGTTCGTACCATTTAAACACTAATGCACGACTCACTGTAATTTGACGTGGTGTTTTCTTCATTAGTTTGAATGTTTCCGTAGGCGTTTTACCCAGATCATGACAAAATTTAATTACGGCGCGAGTTTCCAAACGCTCCAATGACGACATTTTAGTGATGTCAGCAACGATACCCACAATGATTAAATGTTGTTTATTCACGATCAGAACGTTCAAATGATGTCAAAATTGCACAGCACGTCATCAATACGTAGCGTCATGTTTACGCGAAAAATTACGCCAATCGGTATTATATTAATGGCATTTACCGCAGCTCATGCTTTATAATTAGCGAGTACTTTCAGACTGCGCCGCCTATGCGTAGCCATAGTTAGAAAACGGATCTGTAAAGTTCGTATGATGTAGATATATTCATCAAAATATTACGGTTGCTGTCTACTAAAAATGCGAATTGCTGTGATGTATTATACATGTATGTTTGCATAATAATTAAAGTTTTATAGCAACAGTACGTTATTTTTGAACAACCCTCGTACATGCATTGTTATTCATCAAGTAACTTGAATGCACTGTAGTACATCATGACATGTCATATAATTGTTGGAATGATTAAAGCTTATTGAACAATGAACATGATTTAAGGGTATTCTGCTGCACACTTACAAGTGTAGATTTACAGCTTAATGTATGTATTTTCCATGTGTCACTGTGTTTGTTTGTGACAGTTTTTTAAGAAATGCTCATTCATATGTCTTGGTGCAGATTATTTCTTGGTAAACTTCCTCAAAATGGTGTCTTCAAGACATTAAAGATGAATGTTGGCTGTGTATATCGAACGGGGTTAAGCGGAAGACACTTGAAACCTTCTAAGAAGATTTAAACAGTAACTTTAATTTGAAATTGAAACGTGACCTGATAGTTTATTCACTAGAAATGTTTTACTTGTTGTTATTCAGTTTCATGTTTATTAAAACTTCACACAAGTTTGAGAAATCTGAATGTGAAGATTTCATTTCTCGCACCCCCAACCTCAAAAAAAGAAAACAAAAAGTTCTATTATTGATACACCTGGTTGTTCATAGACTAGTGCATATTAGAACAGCACATACACCACATGTAAGCTGTCCTGCATTGCTATCTGATCTACATTTTGACTTAGTTGTAGTATTATATGTAATAAATTGGAGAATTACATATAGAACATACATGTTCATGTTTTTGTAGGAAATATATTAGCTGTCCTACATTTCTATTTTACTAACATTTGCACAAAACATTGTATACTTCAATACATACCAGGCCACATGACTTCAAGTTTAATCTTAGTCGTAATCTTAATATTAAACCAATAGAAAGCAATGCTCGAATGTAGTGAGCATTTTTGGAGGTTAATAATGAGTATTTTAAGTTGAGAATAAGTGAGATTCAGGCCCCGTGGCTATGAACGTTCTTGAGCTTAATCTTAGTCTTATTCTTTAATTAATGGAAACCAAACCTCAGATGTAATGGGCATTCTCATTGCTCAATATTTGAGGCGTATCGTGCGAAAACAGGTCTTAATGCATGTGCGTAAAGTGTCGTCCCGGCTTAGCCTGTGCAGTCCGCACAGGCTAATCCAGGATGGCACTTTCTGCTTTCATGGTATTTTCTGTTTCAAGGAAGTCTCTTCTAAGCATAAATCCACTGTACGGACTGCACAAGCTAATCCGGGACGACACATAAAGCACATGCATTAAGTCAGGTTTTCCCACGCACCTCATTTAAAGTTAAGACTATTTTTGAGATTCAGGCCCCACGACTATGAACATTCTTAAGCTTAATCTTAGTCTTAATCCTAAATATTAATTAATGAAAATCAAAGCCAATATGTAACAAGCAATTTCATTGGTCAGTATTTTAAGTAGAGATTCCGTTTGAAATTAAGATTTTTTGTAGTCATAGGGCCGGACATTTTGTAATCAAGGGGCCTGAACGTTAGTAGTTATGGGCCCGGTATGTTCCTGAAAGAAAACTAAGGATTATTCAATATTTTTATCGTGTTATTGTAGTATTCATTATATTTTAATTGCTTGTTCATTTCCAGTGTTTTGCCTATAAAAAGTAAAGTGTGCATGGTAAAAGCATGATTGTATAAATGGGGATTTAATCATCCACTCAATCATTGTGTCATTGTGCAATAAACTGTTAAACAGCAACATAGAAAATAAATGTCAGTGCTGAAATGCTTGTCATGGAACATGAGTTTTAACACGTAAAACCAATGAAAGCGGATGTATATACATATGAGGCGTGTCGTGGGAAACCCAGTCTTAATGCATGTGCGTAAAGTGTTGTCCGCCTACAGTGGATTTATGTTTACAAGAGACTTCCTTGAAACAGAAAATACCATAAAGCGGTAAGTGTCATCCTGGGTTAGCCTGTGGGCACTGCACAGGGTGATCCAGGACAAACCTTAATGCACATGCATTAAGCCTGGTTTTCGAAGACACGCCTCAATTATATGGGCGAAATTTTTTTTTGGCTTATTCTCATGGCGTTAAAATTCTCGATTCTTGTAACTTCTCTGTGTGGAGTTACGCGATATGGTAGTGATGGGGTATCTATGAAAGCTCGTACAACTGATAGCTGATAATGAGTGAAGAAGAGTTATAACTCTACAAGATTTTTTGCAGTACACAGGTCTACTCTGCGTAAACTTGATCACAGAAATTCTGCGAACTGTTCAGTGGTGGCATACTTTATGTTAAATAATATAAAAGTGATCCTATTAAACTTAAAAAATCATACATGGGTATTCAAAGAACTTCTTTCACCTATCAAGTACTGTATTTTTTGGTTAAACAATGAAGTTTTCAGCTTTGATTTGATGGACCCTTTGTCAATTCAGTTAAACATTATAATAAACCAAATTTCTAAACAGAATTTGTTAAAAGTTTTTAATTGTGGTTAGATGTATCATTAATTTCGTTCACGCATTCACATGAAAACAAAAACAACAGATTTGTGTATGTATCCGAGGTATGACTAATTGGCTGTACTGGAGTCTGAAGGCAAACACAATATTTAGTTGCTGAGATTGTTTGAGATTTGAATGGAAAACAAATTTATGATAAAGATACACATTTCGTATTCCCCAAAGCATAATCTTGATACAGTATGAAAAGGTGAAATGAAAGAAATACGAAAAAGGTTGTAGATATTTAATGACTTTTACTTACATTTTTTTGTTACTCGTAAGCCCACTCACATGCAAATGCTAGAATAAAACTTTGAGATAACCAACACTGGGTTGCGGCAGTGATAACATCTTCACAGGCTTGCTGATTCTTGGGTTTTCATTCCAAGTCATTAAACTGATAACACTTAGAAATATGTTGAAGTTTGAATCATAAATGAGGCGTGTCATGGGAAAATTGGGCTTAATGCATGTGTGTAAAGTGTCGACTGCACAGGCTAATCCAGGACGGCACTTTCCATTTTTATTGTATACAAAGGAAGTCTTATCTGAACATAAATCCACTGTGGACGGAAAGAGCCGTCCAGGATTAGCCTGTGCAGTATGCAGAGACGACACTTTACGCACATGCATTAAGTCCGGTTTTCCCATGACATGCCTCAAATGATCTCTGAATGTTGTTGTTTTGCAATATCGCAATTATTTTTATCTTATAAGGTTAAAAACAGGAAATGTTTTGAAAGTTAGAGTTCATATTTAGTTTTAACCATACATGTTCAGTGCTCTGGCGAGGCCGCGAAATAACGATTTTATCGCTTACTTTTCACAAATGTCGCAAAAAATTTGTCTAGTAGCGATTTTTGTCGCATACAAAATTTCATGGGACGAATCTTCAAAAATGCAAAAAAATGTGGGGACGGATATAAAATCTCTCTGAGTGTACCGAGTATGAATCAAACTTCCGATTGAGGTCTGCTTTCTGATTGCTTTAATTAAACATGGCGCTACAATCTTAGCCAATCGATAACATAATGCGTTCAAGGTTTTTTTCCTTATTGAAGAGTATTCGCTTTGTTTTCCAAGAAGGAGTCTTCTGCTGCGTCGCCTAAGAAAAAAGCCTCGAATGTTATATTGAGTAATTTCTCCTCGCAAAACATCAAAACATAAGAGTTTGTTGGTAACGATACGAGTCTGGCAGTCGCTTCGCATGCTGCCTGCAGCCCTATTAATAAAGCCGATGACGGTCTAGAAGTTTCTTTGACAGAAACTCAAAGTGACAGTGATCACGAATTTGACGTAAAAACCTGAACGAAAATTCCAAAATTCTTGGTTTAAAGAGCACAGTTGGCTTGCCTATATAATGATGAAGGAAATTTTATGATGCGTTCACTTTTCATTAAGCACAAAAAGAATAACGTTTTTCCATTGAAAATCACTAATTTTAAGTTTATTAGTTATATCAGTTATTTGTGTTGAACAGTTTATAAAATTAAAAAAAATAACATTAACTGTGTTTCTAATGTTAAAGGGACTTGTTCACAGATTGGGACATTTTTTGAAGTGTGTCATTAAATGCCTTAAATTGTTAGATTTAAACATCGGAACTCTAGAGCTCCATTATAATAACAAGAATAGAATTAAAAAAGAGAAATTAAAAGAAAAAAGTTTGTCCCTATCGGGGCTCGAACCAGTGCCCTTGGGATTAAAAGATTATCGCCGTAACCACTCGGCCATCCGGACTGTTATAAGAAGCCTGCGTTTAATACTTGATATAAGTGATCCACGTGTTGTTACAAAATTTAACGGAAACAACAGAAACATTCCAAATTATTCAATCGTTTGGCGTTTGTAACGCTTTATAATTTTATCAATTTCAAATGTTCACTATTCATAAACGAAACTGTATTTTCATAATGAGTCTACGCCATTAGTGTCATTTCGCTCCCTGGTGTACAGTGTTCTTTTATTTTTTGAATCTGTGACAAAAAGTTGGGAAAATGTCATTTTGACAATCTGTGAACAAGTCCCTTTAACTGCTGTTGGTTAAACTCATACCAACCACTGACACTTATACAAGACACAACTAGTCAAGGTAAATATTGTTATTGATTTTTGGAAATGTCCCCAATTTTTCATGAGCTGTGAGACAAATGAATCACCTTACGTGATACCTCGCCAGAACACTGCATGTTAGTAATACACATCTGTCTAAATACTTCAATTTTGTTCTCTGTTAGAATAAAAAACAGGTATTTGAAATGCTTAAAACAGTAAATTTTGGTTGTAGTAGAGAATATTCTTGTATTTTTGTTTTGAGGATTGAAAGCAAAAAGCCGGGCCTGGCTAGCTCAGTTGGTAGAGTGCTTGAGTGTCAATCCGGGGTTCGTGAGTTCGAATCCCAGCTTGCCCATGTGTGAATAGATTAACTGGCCGCTGTGATATGACTGAAATACTGTTAAAAATGGCGAAAAATCCAAACAAAGAAACAAAACAAACATTGAAAGCAAAAACAACAAATGGCTGACTAGACATATTATTTTTCATGGTTTCTTTTGTGACACTGGATTTTATGGGATTGTTGTAATGGCTTTTTCCAGTTAATGTGGAATGTTTAGAGAAACAAAACCATTGTATTTAACAATGCTTCAAAATTATATGGTCAAGGAAAGTTAAAATAAAATAAAAATAAACAGTTATATGTATCATATGTCATGTTTTTTTAAAAAGAACTTCTTCATAACGACAAATTTATTCCTAGCGCTATGCTGATACCAACACGATAAATCATATTTGTGGCAGAAACAAAAAATTTGTCAATTTGTCGTATGAACACATTTGCACAGAACTTAAGTCAACATGCAACAAATACTGGGGATTTCCCAATATTGTACATGTCTAATGTACATGAATGAGTTTTTGACTGGAAGACAGAAAGTATTTTAACGGTGTAAAGCTCTAATTTCAAGGATTTTGAATATCAGTTCTTCTGAATTTTTATTCTATTGTTTTATTTATCAACGTTTTATCGGTTTAATTTTACTTGCATAATGTTTCTATACAAAAAATTGATGAGATCGTACGAACCATCTTTAATATTTTATGCGTTTGTACCCAGAAACAGAGTAGTATTCGGTCATTTTTCGTAATAACCATGGTATAAACGATGACATTAATCGCACCTTAGTTACTTGACCAAAGATAAAAAAACTTAAATCCTCAGTTTTGAGAACATAATGACCATAATATGACTTGTTTCTAGGGCGCTCAAAAATTTGCAATACATAATGATTGTACAAAGACACTGATTATTCCCCACCCCCCAATTTCTCTGGTAGCCTACAGTTCCCAGAGTGCTGATAAAAAAAATGTGAATGAAAACATATTAGCAGCGTTTCTGTTGGTAATATCTGTGGAAGCCTCCCATGTTACAACCCTGGAGAGATGTTTATGGTACACCTGTGCCTGTCTGGAAATAGAATGTTGGGCTATATTGAGGGAGGACTGCATTTTGAGAGTGGACTCCGTTATAAAGTCCAGCAGCTGTGGGTAATTGGCAACCAGACAGGTTGAATGACTGTTTCTTTTTCCAAATGGAATAAAAAAAACAATCTTTAATACTAGGCAGGCCCTCATTATGATGTTTATTGTTAATAATGAAATGTCACCTGTTTAGTTGTTTAATTGGATCAAAGACTTGATGGGAGTGGTATGACTGTGTGTAAATGTTGTATGTACACAGGTTTTTGCTTTATTTAGTTCGCGGCAGTTATAATGCGTACGTACTATAAGGCACGTCGTGAGAAAACCGGTCTTAATGCATGTGCATAAAGTGCTGTTCTAGATTAGCCTGTGCAGTCCGCACAGGCTAATCCAGGACGGCACTTTCCGCTTCTATGGTATTTTCTGTTTCAAGGAAGTCTCTTCTAAACATAAATCCACAGTAGGCGGAAAGTGCCGTCCTGGATTAGCCTGTGCGGACTGCATTAAGACCGGTTTTCCCACAACACGCATTCTATTGTGTTTGTTTATCTTTCTCTGTATGTGATCACATGTTACAGGTACTGTTTTGGGGGGGGATCAAATTTGAACTTGCATATTCACAAAATGTGAGTAAAAAATAGAAAATACCAGTAATTTGTGTCCAAACTTGCAGCTTTTGCGAGTGGAAAAAAGGAAATTGCTCAAATTCATGAAATACCTGGTCAATAGTAGATCTGGTGTTGTGTTAACAAGAAAAGAAATACATCGTTATTCTTGGGAAGTTAGAAAAATACAATAATACACTGGTACATCGGTGTTTTTTTAGGAAATTTCGAAGTCTGTGTTTGTCATAGTTGTCTTGTGATAATTAATTTGAAATGCTAGAAGCAACTATAAGTTTAAAGTTTTAACATTCCAGCTATAATTACAATATTGTATGGCAAATACAACAAATAGTAATTCCTTTACACAATGGTCGCAGCCCCCAAAAAACATGAAAAATGTAATTTACTTTTGCCATACATTGCATACATGTACTATGTCATGTCTCTATAAATCCTGTTATGTTAGTTTGCAACCCATTCATTGGGTTGTAAAGCCATTTCTAAGATAAAAATAATTGTATAGGGAATAATCTGGCATCAGAAAAAGCTGTGGGTGCTATTCAATGGAATCAGAGTGAAGGAGCAAGATAAACTCTGGAGTACCAGTTGATAAGTTGATAATTATTCCAGGATTTATACAAAGAGTTGAGCTGGAATTCAGAAATTCAAAGACAACAGCTAAACATTTCATTATATTTTGTAGAAGTTATCTTTGAAAACTGATATTTTCATATTCTTGTTTTGAATACTGATGCAGGGCCACAATGGAGATCCACAAAAGAATAAATATGAGGCATGTCGTGGGAAAAAAGGGCTTAATGTGCGTAAAGTGTCGTCCCGGATTAGCCTGTGCAGTCCACACAGGTTAAACCAGGACGGCACTTTCCGCCTACTCTGTACTCCTTTAGAACTATTGCATCTTAACATCCTAAGTATTATTCTTTAATGTATTATATCCACTATGGACTCACCGGACCACCTCATTTTGAGGTGTTTAGAAAATGTCCAGTGGTGACTTCCGAGGTGGTCTGGTGGAGTAAAATCATTGTAAACAGTATGCATGACTTTCCATTTTTGTATTATTTTCTTATTATAAAGGTGCCTTTTAAGAAATTGTTCGGTTTTATGAACATCAGCCACCTCAGCACCACTGGACCACCTCATTTCAAGAGATATCCAGAAAACTAACCAAAATTACTAATTATTGCAAAACAGGTAATGTGTATGTGAAAACATTTATTTATTTGTGATCATGGTCAGTCGTCACACACTTCATAATGGTTGTAGTAAGAACTCAGACGGGTTAACATTTCAGTACATAGAGTATTAAAGACATATTCTTTCAATGACTTCAACTTATAAAAATCCTACAGCCTTTATTTTTGTACATTATTTAACGAAACTACGAACAAGTGTTTGGTTAGCTCACCTGAGCACAAAGTGAGCTATTGGTATAGGGGACCTCTCCTGCGTCGTCCATCGGCCGTCGGCCGTGTGCTGTCAACAATTGGGTTAGTTTTCATGCTGGAGACTTCACTTTTTATCCAATCTTAACCAAACTGCACAGTTTGTGTATGACCATATAATCTCGGACGTGATTGTTATTGGGTCAGATCACACCAGTAACACTAGAGTTATTGCCCCTTTTTCATGCCATAAAAGTGCAAAAATGACTTTTTCCAACATATAGACTTTATTTTCCATCCAATCTTGACCAAACTTTCACAAAAATGGGCCAGACTGTGTTTCAAACACTGGAGTTATTGCCCTTTGTTTATTAAAACAAATATACAAAAATGGACATAATTCAGGATAGAGACTTCATTTTCCATCCAATCTTCACCAGTCTTGCACAGTTTGTCTATTACCACGAGATTACCGTTGCAGTTTAATATAAGCAAGATCAGACCAGAAACACAGGAGTTATTGCCCTTTGTTTGTGAAAAAAAGTATGCAAAAATGGACATTATTCAGGATAGAGACTTCATTCTTCATCCAATCTTCACCAGTCCGGCACAGTTTGTCTATTACCATCAGATTACCGTTGCAGTTTAATATAAGCAAGATCAGACCAGAAACACAGGAGTTATTGCCCTTTGTAAGACTACACGTGAAGTCGAATATAAGCATGATCGGGCCAGAAACACCAGAGTTATTTCCCCTTGTGTTGGGAAAAAAACATCAACAAGTTATGAACGATTGGCTTGCACACACGATTTTGTATTCAGTGTTGACCGAACTTACATATTTTGCGTATGACCATACAAATTGATTGATAAAATTTGATTTCCAACAGTTGCAAACCTTGCATACAGTTATTTGTACATGCAACATTCATGGCTTCAGAGCCTGCATTAACATCATTTATCATCATTGGACAGAAAATTATCAAAGAAAAAGCAAAACTTGACCTTATAGCACAGCTATCTCAATTATTGCATTGCAACTAGTTCTCCAAAACTGTCTGCGAAAAAGACATCAAAATCTACTGTTTCTGCTTTTTCTAGAATTGTCACTGACTTTATGAAAAAGGGTCAGGTAAGAATATCGAGAAAAATGATATGAGAACCATTAGCAAAAACACTGCACATCCACTACCCAACTCATACTTTAGTTGGCCCATTGCACCAACCGCTGTTTTAAATCAAATTGATCCAATCCCCCTTTGCGTATTGTTCAGATACCTTAATTTTCAAACCTGTCACAACAGTATGGTCTTCATCTGTACGAGTTCTCAGGTGAGCACTTTGGGCCATCATGACCCTCTTGTTTATCATTCCTACTGGTAATGACATTGGACGATTCTTAAAAGGCACTTTTATTATAAGAAAAGAATACAAAATTGGAAAGTCATACATACTGTTCACAAAATTTTTATTCCACCGGACCACCTCGGAAGTCACCACCATATTTTTTTTTAACACTCGAAATGAGGTGTTCCGGTTAGTCTCCTAACCGTGTATATAATTGCTCTTATCATACTTAAGTTATGCCCCGTCAGGCAACACATCCGACTCTCTGAGTTCTAGTTTTTTAATGTACATGTATTATACCAGTGTTTTGTTTAATTTTTATTTTCAGATTTTTGGATTCTCGGCACAAAGGTCACTACAGAGTTTACAATTTGTAAGTACTTTGGTCGCTTGTACTTAGTTTTGATATTGTATACAGATTTTATAAAAACTGTCACACAGTTACTGGCTTGATTTATTTACGATGTTAACAGGCTTGTCGATGCAATGTATTTTCTGAACATTCAGGTTTTTATTGCTTTGACTGCACATTGCCCAATATTTTAAAGAGACTTGTCCACAGATTTTATTTTCAATAAAAAAAAGAAGCTTTTATAGTCATTAATGTTACTTCCTTTTTTGTTTTCATTTGTATATTTGACTCATCTAACAGCTCCCTTTAAACTTCAATAAGATGGTGCCCTTGAAGATTTGAACAAGCTTCTCGTTTGATCATGGCATTTTTTGCAGAAGTTGGGACGGGTGCCAGGTCCTTGAGTATGGGAAAACTTCACAGTTGTTGCGATATATAAAGGAAAGCAAAAGAGGGTGTAAAAGTGAATGCATGTTTTTTAAGGAAAATTTGCCCAAGGAAGTCTCCTTTAGAAGTCTTTTTGAAAATTTGTACAAGATTTATAGTCATTTGCATGAGTCATTGTGAAACTGGCATGCTTAGTTCCATGGGTGGAAGTATTGATGTAATAGCTAGTTCAGTGGAAAGCTGAGGCAAGTTGGGGCAATTTATACCTACAATGGATAATGTCATGTTTAATTTAAGTGTGTATATATGATTTTTAGCTCGACTTTTTGAAGAAATTGGACAAAAATTGACTGAAATAGAGGATTTTTCGAAAAAGTCCCTGCAATTTTCATCAAACCAAGTTTGTGCATAATCTAAAAGTTAATGTTTTATAACAAAGTAGAACCTTTCCCCCAAAGGTGAAACAAAACACAGCAAACAAAAATATTGTTTAAAAACTTTCACAACAATTTTGTCATATTTTTTTCCAACAACAGATTTTCTTAAAAAACTGCACAAAAATGTTATATCCTTAAACTAAAACAGTCTTAAAAATAGGGATCACCGGCCTTGTTCCGGAAATATTGGGGTTTAAATACGGTACCTGTCGAAGCCCCGTTATCAGTTTGTGCATTTAATATGCCTTTGAAAACATCAATAAATAAATCAAATATACAAATATCTTTTGTTCCAAATGACAGATTTACAAAAAAATTCCATATGCATGTGTCATTTTAAAATGAAACTATAACAGTGCTAAAACATAGGGGTCACCGGCCTTTTTCCGGAAATATTTGTTTTTGAATACGGTACCTGTCGAAAGCCGCTTTTTTCAGTTCGGATTTATTATTTTACTTTAAATAGGGTACCTGTGTAGCCTTTTTCATGTTGCGCTTTTACGTAAACAACGTATCAATTGCCAAAGTAGAATGGAGATATGTAATCTTTTTAAGTAATTTGTTTGGCAATCCATTGTATACGTGTTTTTAGCTCACCTGAGCACAAAGTGAGCTTTTGTGATCACCCGTTGTCCGTCGTGCGTTCGTGCGTCCGTCGTCAACTTTTCATTCAAACGACATCTCCTCCTAAACCACTTGGCAGATTTGTACCAAACTTCACAGGAATGATCATTGGGTGACCCTCTTTCCAAGTTGTTCAAATCGTTACGGTCCGCTGCATATGTAGGTTACCAGAGCTAAAAATAGATTTTAAAAGTGTAAACTTAAAAAATCTTCTCTGAAACCGCAAGGCCCAGAGGTTTCATATTTGGTATGTAACATCATATAGTGGTCCCCTACAAAGATTGTTCAAATTATGCCCCTGGGGTCAAAACTGGCCACGCCCCGGGGGTCACATGGTTTATATAGAATATATAGCAAAATGACTTTTAAAATCTTCTCTGAAACTGCAAGGCCTAGAGGTTTCATATTTGGTTTGTAATATCCTTGAGTGGTCCTTTACAAAGTTTGTTCAAATTATGCCCCTGGGGTCAAAACGGGCCAGGCCCGGGAGTCACATTGTTTATATACAATATATAGCAATATGACCTTAAAAATCTTCTCCTCTGAAACCACAAGGCCCAGAAGTTTCATATTTGGTATGTAACATCCTATAGTGGTCCTCTACAAAGTTTGTTCAAATTATGCCTCTGGGGTCAAAACTGGCCACGCCCTGGGTTTATATAGACTTAAATAGTAAAATTTCCTTTAAAATCTTCTTCTCTGAAACCACAAGGCCCAGAGGTTTCATATTTGGTGTGTAACATCCTATAGTGGTCCTTTACAAATATTAATCAATTTATGCCCCATGGGTAAAAACTGACCACACCTCAGGGGTCACATGGTTTATATAAACTTGTATAGCAAAATGACATTAAAATTCTAATTCTCTGAAACCGCAAGGCCTAGAGGTTTCATATTTGGTATGTATATGTGGTCCTCTACAAATATTGTTCAAATTATGTCCCTGGGGTCAAAACTGGTCACGCCCTGGGGGTCACATGGTTTATATAGACTTCAATATCAAAATGACTTTAAAAATCCTCTCCTGAAACGGCAAGGCCCACAGCTTTCCTATATGTATGACGTAACATTGCATAGTAGACCTCTCCAAAGATTGTTCAAATTATGCCCCTGGGGTCAAATCTGGCCACACCCCAAGGGGTCACCTGGTTTATATAGACTTAAATAGCAGAATGACTTTAAAAAGCTTGACCTGAAACCGCAAGGCCCAGAGGTTTGTTCAGATTGTTCAAATTATGCCCCTGGGATAAAAATAAGCCACACCTCGGAGATGCACATTCTAATTGGGTTACAAGGTCTCAGGTGAGGGCCCTCAGGGCCCTCTTGTTTTATGCCCTGGCATCTTGATGCAGGAGGCATATAGTGATCGTCCTGTCCGTCCTTCTGTCCGTGACAAGGTTAAGTAGATTTTACCGTTTCGTCCAGCACCAACACCGCTTACTACAACACTGATACTTTGACCTTGACCTTGACATAATTTGGACTTAAAATAATTCAAAAGTGCCATTTCTTGGTTAACTAGATTTTACCATTTCGTCTAGCACCAACACTGCTTACTACAACACTTAGATATTTACACAGTTGTTACTTATGACCTTTCCCAATTCACCCATATCACCCAACCTTAATGTGACCTTGTCCTTGACCTAATTATACCCCCACAAACGAAGTTTAGGGGGGGGTATATAGGAGTGAGGTTGTCGGTCTATCGGTCTGTTGGTTTTTTGTTTCCGGATGATAACTCAAGAAAGGCTTGACATATTCAAATAATTTTTGGTACACATGTGTAACATCATAGAATACAGGTCAAGTTCGATGTTGGTTACAAACCACTAAATTTTAACAGAGTTGTGGCCCCTTTTCGACGTTAAAATCCCTCAAAACATGTTTTTCTGATGATAACTCAAGAATGGCTTGACATATTCAAATAATTCTTGGTATAGATGTGTAGCATCATAAAATACGGGTTAAGTTCGACTTTGGTTACAAACCACTAAATTTTGACAGAGTTATGGCCCTTTATTTGACTTAAATTCCCTAAAAACATGGTTTCCTGATGATACTCAACAAGGGCTTGACATATTTAAATAATTATTGATACACATGTGTAGCATCATTAAATACAGGTGAAGTTCGACTTTGGTTACAAACCACCAAATTTTGACACAGTTAGGTCCCCCCCCTTTTTGACTTAAAAATTCCCGAAAAACATGGACAATAACTCAGAAAGGCTTCACATATTTAACTTATTTTTGGAACATAGGTGTAACATCATAAAATACAGATCAAGTTCAACTTTGGTTACTAACCACTAAATGTTGACAGAGTTATGGCTCCTATTGAAATGAAATTTTTCCAAATACACTGTTGACCATTCACAAATTAAAGCATTCTCTCTGTCTATTTCTTTTGAATGGATGCCATAGTTTTGTGACAAGGCCATATTGTGGGGGTATATCCGTCATGTGACAATTCTAGTTTCACTTCGAATAATTCAAATGGGCTGCTTCTTGGTGATCTATATATTACCGTTTTGTCTAGCACCAACACCGCATGCTACAACACTTAGATACTTGCACAGTTGTTGCTTATGACCATCCCCAATCCACCCATATCACCCAATTTTACTTTGACCTTGACCTTGAACTAATTTGGACTTGTAATAATTCAAAAGTGCCATTTCTTGATTACCATAATCGTACGAATATAATACGCACTCGTGTATAATACGCACCCCTGACTTTGGCCCGAATTTTTCGGTAAAAATTGAAATTCAGAGTATAATACGCATTTAAAATCCAGAGCCTGTGTCAGAATCTACAATCAACAAAAAAACGTTGCCATTGATATTTTTGTGTCAATATATTTACGTCTTGTGGAAATTGCAAAACGTAATATCGTTATCATTCACTTTCGCAATCAGTTGATATATTGTTACGGGTAATTATTGGGTATTTGACAATTTATCACAGGGAGCTGTTGACACCTTGGTCGATCCTTTCAACACCTTTAGTACACGAGGAGCCTCTGACACCAGGGTCGGGCTACCAAAATTACACTCAACAAATAAACGCGCAGCGTTTTTATGACATTTTATTCAGTTCAGTAAAAAATAATAAAGCAAAAATGAACAATAGGCATAATAAATAAATCTAATCTATGGTAATATACGGTGTAGTATTATGTTAAAACATTCAAAGTGGTCCCCCTTTGTATTTACACAGAAAATTCACCCTATTTTCAGAAAATGGTTTATACATCTTAATTTAATTTATTACTTTATTGGTCACTATTTTTAAAATATGACCTTTACCCGATGCGCGCACATTGCAGTACATAATTTTCGCATGTTCAATGGGAATACCCTCGTTCCGATTGAAAGTCAATTACAGCATATCTTTAAATAGAAATAATCCCAAAATGCACTCGATACTTTCGAAAAATGGCGAACGTTTCTGTGTTTATGTAATTCTTAAACACATTTATTGTCAATATTGGCCAGAATTTACTTTTAAAAATAAAAGTCGCGAATATACGGGATTATCGGGTAATGGATAAAGACGTGAAAAGTCGTATTCACACATATCTCTTACCATTCAAGTATAATACGCACCCCCTACTTTTGCTACAAATTTTCGGGTAAAAAATGGCGTATTATATTCGAACGATTACGGTAACTAGATTTTACCGTTTCGTCTAGCACCAACACTGCTTACTACAACACTTGGATATTAACACAGTTTTTACTTATGACCTTTCCAAATCCACCCATATCACCCAACCTCACTTTGACCTTGATCTTGACCTAATTTGGACTAAGAAATGGGCTACCCAGCACCAACCGGAGGCATGTGTGTTTATCAAACGCAAAATCTTGTTGATTATTATGCAGAAATACAGTGTTCGTACTGCTGTTGATCAACATCAGACTGCTGTTTCAGTCTTGTTGCGCAGATGATAAAATGAGAGACCTTGAGACCAATGAGGTGGACTCAGGTGGACTCCAACCGTCATCAGACGTTTCGACCCCTATGTCCACTACGTCCTCAGGTTGGCGGGGTCAGCAGTGACCTGTCATGAACAGTCACTGCCCGCTATTGTTAGGTCCCCAGGCGGGCTCCTCTCTCCTGCACCAAAGCCAGCAGGAGGCCTGTTCTGCTGCCTCTGCTAGGCGTTTGACTGCACTCTTCCTCTTGGCTCCCGTAACACCAATCTTCTTGAGTAGCCTCCAAGTTGACTGGGCAGGGAAGCCTCTGGCACCAATCTCTACTGGAAATAGCCAGGCAGTCCATCCTCTCTGTCTGCAGGCTTCCACCGACTCATCATATTTGGCTTTTTTCCTTTCATGAGCTTCTTCACAGCCTTCCTCCCATGGCACAGTTAGTTCCACCAGGATGATTTTCCTACTCTGTGTAGACCATATCACAATGTCTGGCCTCAGGTTGGTCTGCACAACATCTGGGAAGACAAGTTTCTGCTTGAGATCTACTCTCATCTCCCATGATGCTGCTTCTTGTAGAAGACCATGGTGACTTGTTGGTGACGATGGTTTCTTCTCTCCTGATTTTACAAACTGGATCTTGCTAGGACCACTTGTTAACCTAGATCCTCTGGGGTCTTCGTTCCCTCTCCAGCACGTCTTCTAGGACCTGTAATACCTTGTCATGGCGCCATCTGTATCTTCCCTGCTGCAGGGCAGTCTTACAGCCAGACAAGATGTGTCCCATGGTTCCTCGTGCTCCACACAGTTTACATGATGGGTCGTCAGAGAGGTTCCATGTACACAGGTTGGTCGGTGATGGTAGGGTGTCATACACCGAACGCAGTAGGAAGCTGATCCGGACTGGTTCCATTCTCCACAGGTCGTTCCATGTGACTTGACGCTGTGGTAGGTCCCATCTTGTCCAGGCTCCTTGCTTTCCAAGCTCTACTGCTTTGCTCTTCCATGTTGACTCCTCATTTCTTCTGATCTCTTCTATCACCATATCGCGCTGCTCTTTCCCTTTGGCCTTGCACCATTGCTGGAAGTGTCCTGTCCTTAGACCTTGGCGGCCAATACAGGTGTTGCCTATCACATCCCGCAGTTCGAGCATGCTCTCTGCTTCCTTCACTGACGTGCTGGCTGACCACTTCTGTCCTGTCCTTGGGACCACTCCAGCTTCACTGACCTCTTGTCCTTTGAGTCCCTGAGTGTCATCACCAGTCTGCTCTTGGCGACCTTAAATTCTTCTACACAACTGATGATAGAGGGAGCTTTAGCTGACTGGTTCTGCTGTAGAAACCATTGGAGCTAAAGCTTGGTGGTATACCCAACCATTTACGAAGTCTCTGGTTGATGGCTCTTTCCAGTGTCTCTACACTTGACATGGCAAACTTATAGAGTGTAAGATGCTAAGCAAGGCGTGGCAGGATACCATGCTGGTACATCCAGGCCTTGAATTTTCCTGGAAGACCGGATTGGTCCACCTTGTTCAGCCAGTCAGTCACTTGTCTCTTGGTATTCTCTATGTTTCTATGGTCACTCAGGGAATCATCGTACCACTTTCCGAGGCACTTGATGGGTTTTCCTTTATTGAAGGGATCTCTTCTCCTTGTATGACCAGTTTGATGTTGGCAAGGCGACCCTTCTTAATGATCATGCAGCGGGATTTTTTCTTGGGCTTGAATTTCATTCTTGCCCAGGTAACAACTTCATCCAGTGCACTCAACACCCATCGCGCCTGTATGTGGGACTTGGTGGTGATTGTGAGGTCATCCATGTATCCTCTGTTCGCAGGTTGTTAGATGCCAGACTTCATCTTCGGTCCGTGGGTTTCTCTCTCTGCTGCCTGCATAATAATGTTCATTCCCATGACAAACAGTATGGGGGAAACTGTACAGCCAGTGACTATTCCTTTCTCTAGATCTTGCCACGTGGTTGTGAAGTCACGGCTATTGACCATGTCTGAAACTTAATGACTTGCAAAGATTGATAGTTATTGATTGAAATTAGTATATTGTAACCTATATACAATGAAGAAATAATGAAGCAAAAGGAGAAATTAACCCGTTTATTTTCTTTTTGTTGCGAACGTCCTTAATTATAAGATTCAAGGGAGTTAAGTCTTGCTAATAGAACAGGAGTGATTATATGCAACTTTTATCACTTATTGATAATCAATCAGTTAACTTTCTGTTTTCCTACAAAAACATTGTTTAATAATAATATAACATTCTTTTATTATAAGACTCAATGGAGCTAAGTCTTGCTAATAGAACATGAGTGATTATATACAACTGTTATGACTTATTGATAATCAATCAGTTGACTTGCTGTTTTCCTGTTTGGACTTCATCTTAAAGGGACCTGTTCACAGATTGACGAATTGACAATTTTTCAACTTTTTGAAACCGATTCCAAAAATAAAATAGCGCTAGATACAAGAGAGCAAAATAACACTACCGACCTAGAAATATACTGTGAAAACCGTTTCGTTTATGAGTAATCAGCAGCTGAAATTGATAAATTTATCAAGCGTTTGTAACGCTAAATGATAGAATAATTTGGAGCGTTTCTGTTGTTTTCGTTGAAATTGTTCACAACATGTGGAACACTACAGAAAGTAAATAATGCAGGATAAAATATACAAGTCAGAATGGCAGAGTGGTTGAGGCGATAACCTTTTAATCCGGAGGTCCCAGGTTCGAACCCAGGTGGGACCAATTTTATTTATTTTCTCTTTTTTCTAATACTTTTCGTGTTATTATACTTGAGCTTTTTAGTTCTGATGCTTAAACCTGTCAAGTTATGACATTTAATGGTCGTATCTTTTTAAAAATGCGAAAAATCTGTAAACAAGTCCCTTTAAGACCTGTTTCCGTTTCCAATCACATTTTCATGAACATTGTTATAAGTTTAGACTTCCTAGTGTGTTCAAGATGCATGCTTTGTTGATAGATCGACAAAGCATTTGCCTTTATGGTAAAACAGTAGTTCAAATCAAATGAGGCGTGTCGTGGGAAAATCAGGTTAAATGCATGTTTAGAAGAGAATTCCTTGGAAAAGAAAATACCACAAAAGCGGAAAGTGTTGTCCTGGATCATCCAGGACGACACTACGCACATGCATGAAGCCCTGTTTTCCCACGACACACCTCAAATAGATTTACAGTTGGCTGTTTCAACACTGGCTAATATACATGCGCTAAAACCCGTATTTCTGTTCTATTGCATAAAGCAGTATTATTTGCAAAATATTAAGAAAGCTATTGGAATGTCAGATATCAAAAGGTGCAACTATTTGAATATAGGGGCCCTGTGATTTCCAAAACAACTCCCATCTTATATTAAATGTTTATCATTCATAAAATTATCATGATAGTATAAATATACACATCTAGCTTTGAAAAGGATTTTGTATTTCAAAGGCCCCCCCCCAACATATTTTACAAATATCAAGGTATATTTTAATTAGGGATGGGACCAAATAGTAGAATATTTGAATATCCGATAATATTCAAATATAAAAAATTGAATACGAATATTCGATTTTCAAAAAGAGCAAAATTTCTTGTTAAAAGTTTTTTTTCCAGTTTGATTGCAAAGTTAACATGAATTCCAGTCGTATTTCCTGCCTAGCAGATGGGCGGGGGTCGTGTAACGTTTTTACAACACATGCCAAACATGTCCAATTAACGACAATTGATAATTGGCAGGGGGGCCATGTCTTTACAAGGGCCGCGAATTAACGGTTTGTAGGAGGCGCGAATATGACGCATTGTATCCTTAAATAACAAAACTGGGCCATGTTGAGATAACGGTGTCACAGTTTGCACAAGGCGTACAGTGTTGTATTGTCCTTAAGTGACATCTATACGGCTAACTTGTTTACAGTAAATTACAATTACTCTCTAAGTAAACCAATCAAAATGAATCCATTATCAGCCAATCAATTTCTGTACTTAAACATGCTTAATTTATTGCTGTGTGATGTATATAGTGTATGTATTAAATAATTAACAAAGTGTTTTCTACTTAATCATGCTTAATTTATTATATATATTGTGGTGCTATGGGTTTGTGTAAAATTCTTGTGTTACTTTATATAAAATTTAAATTTTAATGACATCGTATCGTGCATTCGGCGAAAAAAAGGACGAGACTAGATGTGTTTCTTCAGATTTATTCAGGTTGAAATGTTCACTGCAAACAAAATCTATATATACTCTCGTATATGAAAACATGAGAATGATAATAAAATATAATATCTGCAATAATATACTTCGATTAGTCACGAATCACTGCACAGCAGATACAGGCTTTATGGATTTGAATAAAAAAACAGAACGATGAACAAATTAATTAACAATACAGTTAACAATATCTTACATTTCTTTATATTTGCCGTATATAGTAGTATTTACAAAACGAATATTCAAATATATTTGAATACCTAAAACGAATATTCGAATATTGATTTCAGTATTTGGTCCCATCCCTAAATTAAATATATTTTTAGCTCACCTGAGCACGAAGTGCTCGGTGAGCTATTGGTATAGGGAACCTCTCCGGCGTTGTCCATCATCCGTCGTCAAGGTGCCGTCAACAATTTGGACCGTTTTCGCGATAAAGACTACATTTGTTATTCAATCTTGACCAAAATTGCACAGTTTGTGTATGACCATAAAATCTTGGACGAGTTCAATAATGGGTCCAATCGGACCAGTAACACCAGAGTTATTGCCCCTTTCTCATGCAAAAAAAAATGCAAAAGTGCCCTTTTGCAACGTATAGACTTTATTTTCTAACCAATCTTAACCAAACTTTCACAGTTTGTGTATGACCATCAGATCTCAGCAGATGCCAAAATGGGCCAGATAATGTTTCAAACACCAGAGTTTTTGCCCTTTGTTTATTAAAAAAATATACAGAAATTGTTATTATTCAAGATAGAGACTTCTTTTTTCATCCAATCTTCACCAATCTTGCACAGTTTGTCTATTACCGTGAGATTACAGTTGAGGTCGATTTTAAGCAAGATCGGACCAGGAACACCAGAGTTATTGCCCTTTGTTTGTGCAAAAAATATGCAAAAATGGACATTATACAGGATAGAGACTTCATTTTTCATCCAATCTTCACCTATCTTGCACAGTTTGTCTATGACCATAAGATTAAAGGTGAAGTCGAATATAAGCAAGATTGGACCAAAAACACCAGAGTTTTTGCCCTTTGTTTGTGAAAAAAAAATGCAAAAATGGACATTATTCAGGATAGAGACTTCATTTTTCATCCAATCTTCACCAGTTGTGTACAGTTTGTCTATGAACGTAACACTACAGGTGAAGTCGAATATAAGCATGATTGGGCCAGAAACACCAGAGTTATTGCCCGTTGTTTTTGGAAAAAAACATCAACAAGTTATCAATGATTGGCTTGCACCCACGATTTTTGATTCAATGTTGACCAAACTTACACAGTTTGCGCATGACCATAAAAATTGATTGATAAAATTTGATTTCCAACAGTAGCAAGAGTTGCATGCAGTTATTTGTACATGCAACTTTGATGTCTTCCAGTGATTTTTTTAGCCTATTTTTACTGCCGAATAACGGCAGTTTCCCCTTGCAAATAAACCTCCTTTTTCCCCTAAAATGACCAAATTTTTCCCCAAAATAAGAAACATTTTTCCCTCAGTCTGGCTCAGACTGGGTGGCATTTCAATCAAAAATTGACGAAACTTTATTGCTTCTTTACACACAATATTAGGTTTCAAATAGACTGAAAATCAGCGTTCGAGACATCGATAAAAACAGTTCTGGTATTACCGTGTATAACGCGGACCCGATTTGGAAGGAAAATTTGAGGTTTAAAATCTGGTAACCATTTGCAGCTGATTTTGCCATGGCTGTTGATGTTATATTGCACTTATTTTGTCCGCATTTGTTTAATGTCGATATTCTGTAATATTACACCAATTTAATCAAAACTTAATTTACAGTAAGTTAATTTTAAATACGCATACAGAATTACCTTCTGCATGAAACACGTATTTATCCAAATATAATGAAATCCTCTAAATAATCCAGACAATGTATAGTACGTCACCCCGAAATTAAATATCCAATTTATCCAATGCAACAAAACAACCGTTTGAAATGTTTAAATCCTTGATATTTCCCTTTGAAAGCTTATGCATTAATGCTTTGTCAACAGCGCTTGCTTTGTTCAGGTACAGTACTTGGTAGCATCAATCGATGCTTTTTGACACCGACAACGTGCTCAGCGTGTTACACGCTCTTCAGGTACAAACTGCTAGACGATAGCCGCAAATTTGGCTGTCACATCAAAGCCATTTGAAGTAAAACCGACACCGTTGCTATGGGTGTTGCTAACGGCTTGCAGATTTGGAAGCCTGGTTAATTGATGACGTCACGCTGTCATTCTTTAGTTTTAACTAGTTATATTAATCAAATCGCGTTTTTAAAGAATTTTGTTGTTTGTTATAATTGGAAATAATTTTGCAATTTATTATAATACAGTGTTTATGTGTTTAAAAAACATGAATTAATTATGAACAAAATATGATGAATATATTACAATTTTTTATAGAAAAAAAAACACCTTAAAATTTTTCACTGTTACCATGTATAATGTGCACCACATTTTCATAGCCGAATTCTAGGGTAAAAAGTTTCTCTCTAATGGCCACCATACATACTAAGAATAGAAAACGGCTAACCCAAGGTCATCTAGATGCCACTATGAGGATTTTTTCCGCCACCAAAGACACCTCACAGATGAAGATCTTGAACTATTGGTTGACAAATTCAAAGGCCATAAAACAAGAAAACTAGCATTGCGACTCAGAAATCTGACTCTTGTGTTCATCATTGAAATATTGTAAAATTTAAATGAATATTTGCTGTGACAATCAAGTAACTCTAATTGATATCAGTTTTACATTGACATTTTGTTGGTTCAACTTTAATATAGGAATAATGAAACTCCAGAGGCATCATCAGGAGAGAAACACTTATTACCATCCGTTAGTCCTTTATTTGAGGCAATTGACCTATTGCCTATACAATAATTATCTAACTTCAAGAATCATATCATCTAATGATCATGTGTTAAAGGTGTGCACACTGTCACTGCAGTATAAAAAGTTAAATATATCAGTCGAAAAAATAAAAATATAAAATGTTCACAGTTGACAATTAAGAATATAAAAAAAACTTAACTTTTTTACTTTTTGAGGTTTGTCGCGCTAAAATTCCCCTAGTTCAAAGGCACGGGTAGTTGTAAAAATTCCAAAAAAAATCACTGTCTTCAGAGCCTGCATTAGCATCATTTATCATCATTGGAAAGAAAATTATCAAAGAAAAAGCAAAACTTTACCTTTATAGTTTTCCAAAACTGTTGCGAAAAAGACATCAAAATCTACTGTTTGTGCATTTTCCAGAATTGTCAATGACTTAATGAACAAGGGTCAGGTAAGAATATTGAGAAAAATGATTTGAGAACCATTAAGAAAAAAACGCACATCCACTACCAAACTCATGCTTTAGTTAGCCCATTGCACTAACCGATGTTTTAAATCAAAAATTGATCCTACCCCCTCTGTGTATTGTTCTGATACCTTAATTTTCAAACCTGTCACAACAGTATGGTCTTCATCTGTACCTGTTCTCAGGTGAGCGCTTTGGGCCATCATGGCCCTCTTGTTAATACATTCAAAAAGGTTTATTTAAATTTTGTTAAATTCCATTGAAAACTACATTTTTCTCCATCCCCAGGTGCTCAGAAAGACAGTACGATGGCAGTAAGTTCCATAACAGTGTTGTGCTATTCCCGTTTGACGACCACCACCCCCCGCCCATCGAGCTGATCAAGCCATTCTGTGAGGACCTGGACGCCTGGCTCATGATGGACCCAAAGAACATAGCTGCCATTCACTGCAAGGCGGGCAAGGTTGGTACTCCACAGGAAAAGATCCAGAATTAAATACATGTAGCAGGATGCTGCGTCCTCTTTGGAAATCTCATATTGACTTGTTTGTCCGTTTTTGACAAATGATATTTTCTGCTTGTCCATACAGTAAAAACTAAATATTTAGGTAACATTTTACGTGTCCATACATGCTCTGGGCAAGCTGGGCAATACAGACAAATGATTTTGCCATCCCTGGCCCCTGCTGACCCTCTGGGCTTGTATGTAGTCAACAGTGGAATGTTGAATGTCCTTAAACAATTAATACATGTTTGCAATAATTTTTTATATCATAAATAAAGAGAACTTGTTTAAAAACCTTAAGTAGAAGCACTATATCCATGAAATCCCTATATTTAACCCCCTCGCCCTGCACCTTTGAGCAGCACCCTGTACCTTTTTTGATTCTAGGTCTTGCCCTATTTATTAGCAGGGGCCGTATCCACAAGGCACCTAAGGAAAATCGTAACTTAAGTCATATTTAAGGGAAATACTCTAAATTCAGTTTTCCTTGTGTCAATTCAGTTTTCCTTGTGAAAATCAGTATTTTTTATCAGTGCTTAAATTTGCTGTAACTGTTTGGAAATGACTAGATTTGGGTGGACGCTTTGAACCTTTAAATGGGTGTAGGGTGTAGGGTATTTCCCTCTCCTGAAGAGTTTTGTTTTTGAAGCCTCATGCTTAAATAGGGACATACTTATGGGCAGTGGGAGGGTTGGTCTGTCAGGCCTTCTGTACCATTTTATCTCGGATAGTTTCTTAGCAATCACTGGTACAAATTCGAGATAATTTGTACAGTTGATAAAATGGTGGTGAACAGTTCAGCTCAGTTCTGATTGACAATATTAAGTCACATGCTTTGAACAATTGTATGTCAATAAACTAAAAATAATGGTGAATACACAAATAATGATTTTATTCAAACAAATGTTACTGCCTAACCTCACACAAAAGATGATGTTAAATACATGTCATATAATTTATGTCAGTCATATTTTGTTAAGATTCATGCTGTTTCTTTAGGGTTCTTTGCTTCTTAGTATATTTACTCTCATTTTTCGAATGAAATTTATTTATATGTCAACTTTCCATTAAAGCAACTATAATAAATTTTTTATGATAAATGATTCTGTTGAAAGTACCATAATTAAATTCTACATATTGATGGTTGAACATAAAACTGTTGTATCTGCTCTCCATGTATTTGTCAGATAAAACAGTTTCACGCTCATTTCTCTGTATGAGTGGGAAGAAGGTTTAACCCTGCATTCTTCGCGGTGATACAAGACATACATTTTACATGTTTGTCTAGATTTTCTAACCTCACAAGATCATGCCTAAGATAAGAATGTGTACATGTATGTGTTCTTTTTTATAAAACACGGGTTTTGTTCCACTTTTTGATCATTATGTTTTTGGATGAAGTACATGTATGGCTATACACCCATAGGCACTTCCAACTAGACCTTTTTTGACTGCGGTTTTCTCAAAAACGACAAATCGCATCGGTTTCAAATTTTGCACAGCCCCATCATACAAAATTTCCAATATAGGTATGATACAAATTGATCTGTTCAGCGACCATTTATATTTCCTCGTGCTCTCGGATGTCAAAACTAATAATTGCGCGAGAAAATCTTGGTGAATGTAGAAATTGGATGCAGGTTATAATCAAAGTGTTTAACAACAACACTCCGACCAAAAAACATTTAACATCAATAATTTCATGCATAACACCATCCCACAATGAAGAATAGATGTTTCCAAAAATATCAATCATGTGCAAATTAATCTGCAATGTTATCCAATCATTGTATTTTGATATCACGTGATTAATGTTTAACCTATTTTATACAAAGAAGCACATGGTAAACTTCTAATCTGTTTGTGATATTTGATTAATGTATATTAATATGTTAACAACAGTCAGGGAGGAGTATAAAATGTTAGTTGCAAAACCCGGAAAGTGCTACTGTGCAGTATACAGGACGGGTGCGCGCTATTGGTATGTAAGAGGCTGCATTCCACGTACTTATGTATGGAGTAATTATTATAAGAATAATTCTCTTTATGTAGATTGAAGTTCAAAATAAAAGAAAAATAACAAAAATATTTGCTCTTAATTTCTGATAGTGAAATAGACTTTATTTCATTTTTGCATTTTTTGAAAATTTTGTTTTGATATTATGTTTTATTTTTGTGAAGTTTTGTATGAAAACAAAATTTTAGATAGAGGAAATTAAATACATCGAATTCGTATATATTATTTTGTGTTCATGAAAAGTTTGGAGAAATTCGGGCTAAAAATACAAAAGTTATAGCTGATTAAGCGAAGGTCTAGTTAGAAGTGCCTATGGGTGTATACATGTATTTCGGACAGCTAAAATAAAGTTTCTTGTATAATTTTCAACGTTCAGTGTTGAGTTGCAAACAAAAAAACTTGTTATTAGAAATTATGGTCTTAACCAGACATTGACATTTACAGTTCACCCAAGCAAGCCTGAATTCTTATATTATTGAGAGCAAGAAAGTGTTGCAAGCCCACCCTAAACATAACTCAGGATCTGAGCAAGCCCAGTTTAAAATTTACCAGAGCAGGACTTAGGCGTATGTTTGTTTCAGGTTACCCGACCTACCCTATAAAAATGCCCCAACCTAGAACATTTTATTGGGTTTGTCTGATTGATTTTTGTTTTATTTACCTTTTTCAATAATTAAATGTGTTTTTGGATAAATAAGTGTTTTGTTTTGATAGTATCCACTTATAAATAATGTTTAAGGATATTACTGATATGTTTTGAATATTTATTCAGTTTTAGAATCTTTAAGTTGACCATTTACCCCCCCAAAAAAAAAAAAACATAAAAAAAATTCTGATGTACCAACCCTAATTTTTTGGGGCATGTAACCTGAAACAAACATTATTTTTTTTACGCCTTACAAGCTTGTGCCCCAACCACTTCTTCACTATCCATTGCTATCTGTTATAACATACAGTTTTATAACAGTTTATCGAGGAGCCAAATTCTTGTGAATGTATTATTTATTACTTGGTACAAGAAAATGCAACAAATTATTGACTAGCTGTTTCAGGATATTTTGGATATGCACTCTATGAACGATATCTTAAACAATGTATATTACAATCATCTTTCTAATTTAGCAGGATATGGTTAAAATGGTTGATGATGAACAAGATCACAATATACAGTGTTGAAGTGCTTAATTTATACATGTGCTGTCATGCTGTATCTTTTCTCCCATTTGCTGTCATTTTCCTCTTTTTAATAAATTTTGGGCTGTTGTTGATATCTCTAAACGTTTGCCAGGAAACATAATATGAGGCATGTCGTGGGAAAACCAGGCTGAATGCATCTGCAAAAAAATGTCGTCCCGGCTCAGCCTGTGCAGTCCACACAGGCAGATCCAGGACGGCACTTTCCGCTTTTATGGTATTTTCTGTTTCAGAGAAGTCTCTTCTAAACATAAATCCACTTTAGACGGAAAGTGCCATCCCGGATCAGCCTGTGTAGACTGATCCAGGACGACACTTTACGCACAAGAATTTAGCCCGGTTTTCCTATGGCACGTCTCATTTGTTTTTCGAACAAAAGTTTAAAATAATACTGCAAAGTATGAGGATGTGAGAGTTAGTAAGCACCTGCCTACATTTGTACTACTGCCTTATAAGGAAGTTTTTGTGAACAGGTGAAATTGCCTAGTTGTAGCAGAGCCTTTTAAGGCATGGTGGTTAAACCACTGTCGGATTACTCATATTCCCGTGATACAATGATATTTAATACAGGTGTTCTGTGTGCAAGTATAACGTCAGTTGCTTTAATCTGGGGATTTGCACATTAAATTAAATGCATGAGTGACAAATTTTGACATTTTTAAAGATGATCTATAACGTATTGGACAGAAAATATATTTTTAAATTCTTTAAATAGATGTTTCCTTTGTTACTCTTTGTTGGTTTCATGGAATTTATTTTACTTATGTTGTGATAGGGCACTACATGAATTTCTAGCCAGCTACAGTTATTCAGAATTTTAATGTTTTAGTCACATGCCTTAAACACAGAAACATTATAAACAGCATTTAATAGCTGAACCTTTGCACTAGCTCAGCTGATTAAAATTTCCAAAGTTTAATGTATGGCATTTTGAACATTGAACTTGTCCAGTGGATTAACACAATCAAAGGTTAGAACAGACAGAGATACTTGACTGGTGTTGTTATGGGGCATGTGTCTTTTTATGCCCTTCGCATCTTGATGGTGGAGGTATATAAAGATTGTCCTGTCTGTCTGTGATTCCATCCGCTCGTATGAGGTTAACTAGAGTTTACTGTTTTGTCTAGCACCAACGCAGATATACAATACTTGGATACTTATACAGTTGTTGCTAATGACCATTCCTAATCCACCCATATTACCCACACTCACTTTGACCTTGACCTAATTTGGAATAATTCAAATGGGCTGTCCAGTTAGAATAATTCAAAGGGGCTGTCCAGCACCAACCAGGTGCCTTGACCTAATTTGGACTTAGAATTACTGAAATGGGCTGTCCAGCATCAACTGGGTGCTTGTGTGTTTATCAAACACAGCGTCTTGTTTGGACAACTTCATTATGCTCAACAAAATTGGCTTTTTGCTTGTCCGGACTATAACTTGGCCATAGATGGAAGGATTTTCAAATTAGTTGGCACAAATGTTTGCCTTTATAAGACAATATGTGACGAGTATAAACCAGGTCTGTAGATCAAAGGTCAAGATCATACTTCAAGGTCAAAAGTTGAAATTGGCTTTTTGCTTTTGCAAACTTATAAGGTGGCCATGAATAGATGGATTTTAAATTAGTTTGCATACAATTATTTCGTATCAATTTTACTTCTGCTAAGCCTCTAACCCCTATTAAAATATTTTGAAACAAATTCCCCTTTTATGTTATCTCTTCTGCAAACTAAATCTCTGTAAACTTAAATATGAGGAGGATTTTATTTACTGTATCTGAGGAATTAGGTATGTCAAGTAATGTGGAGATGCTTTTAGACCAGGAAGTGAAAGTATATGATGCAATCAAATGTGTGTGTCACTGTGTCAGCTGGTATACAACGAGCTCATCGGATAGCTTTTAAAAACAAACATTGTCACATCATTGATAAATATATCGTACCGTGTTCAGTGAGTACCGTGTTCAGTGATAAAAGTATCTTACTGCGTACACGCCCAGTGTCAATTTAAACTTCTCTTTAGAATCCCAAGCAATTGCCATTGTGCATATCACTCATAACTAACTGAGCATAACCAGATGTTTATTCTAGTCTTGTACATTGGTAAGCAAAGCTTAATTTACTGGTATTTAACGCAAATTCTTGTAAATTTATGTGATCTAGTTAGTTGACACATTTAGTAGCTCAGTGTTTAAGTAAAATATGTATGCAAAATAGAAGGATTTAACATAGTTTTTGTACTTATTGTTACTCTTGCAGTGGAGAAATACTTTGAATTAAGCACTTCCATTCTTGTACAATGAATTTGCAGAGATTAACAGCGGGTAAAATGCACAATCATTGAAGAATGCCAAGATATTCATTTAAATATATTTAATACGAGTTTATACTTAAAAGGTTGAGTTTATACTTCAAAGGTTGAGTTTATACTTCAAAGGTTATTGCTCGCAAGTTTACCAGTTTGATATTGTCAGATATTTGTTATGTGGAATTTGATAATTTATATATAGCCATCAGGGTATTATTGATTCATTTGTTAATGGTTTGATGAACAAATGTAAATAAAGACTTAAGCCTTAAAAAATAATATAGCTTCAAACAAATAGAATTTTAAGAGGTTTAAGAAGTTTGAAGCAGGAGGTGATTTCAGTATTTATAATCAAATGGCCTTTATCCAAAGAAATGTTGATTTTACTGCAGCAAACTTGAGTCATTTCTATAAAAAATATTGTTGACCTTTCCTAGTAAGTCTAGTCCATTGTAAACATGTGTGTCCTGGGAAAACTGGGCTTACTGCATGTGCGTAAAGTGTCCTCCCGGAGTAGCCTCGGCAGTCCGCACAGGCTCAGGACGGCACTTTCAGATTTTATGGTATTTTCTGTTTCAAGGAAGTCTCTTCTAAACATAAATCCACTGTAGGCGGAAAGTGCTGTCCTGGATTAGCCTGTGCAGACTGCAAATGCTAATCCGGGACGACACTTCGCACATGCATTAAGCCTGGTTTTCCCACGATGCACCTCATATTAAGTTTTTACCCAGCTAGGTTTGACATTAGATTGCTCATTTGGCTGTAAAAACTTCTCTTCTTGTTTATTGAAAAGAGAATTTAAAGAACACTCTAGTAAAAACCTTTTCAATTAAAAGTTCCTTAATAAACTGTTCTTTAGGTACAACATTTGCTTACATAATTCCTACCCCAGCTGACATATAGAGTAGTCATATGCTTAATATAGCCACATGCTATATTTGGACATGACAATATTCTTTTGTTAGCATGATCAGACTGTCGTAGAAGCAAACTGTCAAAGGCATGATCTCACTCAATCTACGTTAGGAAAAGATTTAAAACAAAAATAGCAGGGTACTGACTGTCATACTCATTTGTGGGTACCCCTTTTTGGCAGATCTGAAAAGAAATGTTAAATCACTTTTTTATGAAATATAAAAAATATCCAACGGCATAATGGCAGTATTAAAATTGTGTGGAGAATGTCCTTTGAAGCAGAACTTAAAAAAATAGAGGAATAATCTCACTGTTAACTTGTGGAGATCCTCGCTTCTTTTGAGTAGCACCCTGTTCCTTTGTGACGAGCAATTTTTATGCCTCCCATCGAAAATGGTGGCTATTATTGCTTTGCTAATGTCGGTCCGTCCGTCTGTTGGTAGACCACTTTCGTTTCCGCTCTCTAAGTCCAGCAGTTTTCATTGGTTCTTCACCAAACTGCATGAAAAAAATGTGTGGGCATAATATATAGGCCAAGTTCGATAATCAGGCAAATTTCCCCAGGAATAATGGAGTTATGGCCTCGAATTAAACAAAATTGGCCTTTTCAACCTTTTCTGCTTTTCAACTTTAAACAGTTTTTATCCGATCTTCACCAAACTTAGTGAAAATCTTTGTGGCATAATATCTTGGTCAAGTTCAATAATCAACCAAATTACCCAAGGAACTGTGGAGTTATGGCTTTGATTTATCAAAATTTGGCCTTTTTAGCAGTTTACGCTCCCCATGTCCAACAGTTTTCATGCGATCTTCATTAAACTTACTATTTTAAAGATTGCTTGTAACATAGAAGGGGCATAACTGTTTTACAAAGTGCTCTTGTTACAGTTGGTGTTAGCAGCTAAATTGTTCATAAGCAACTACATGAATCTCTGTTGATTTAGAGACTTTGCTGTCATTTCATTTATCATTCTTGTGCGTTCGTAGGGCCGGACGGGGGTGATGATCTGTGCCTACCTTCTGCACAGGAAGCGTTTTCTGGATGCGCAGACCTGCCTCGAGTACTATGGGAAGACTCGAACCAGGGACGGAAAAGTAGGTATCAGTCAGGCCCCAGGCTCGCATAGGATTTTAAAGATGCCAAATCCACATTCGCCATCAAATAGTTGTCTTTATGCAAAGAAAAGAATTGAATAAACAAATGCTACTCATTGTAATCCCTATAATACTACAATAGTTTTAACAAGGTTTTCTTAATCCGAAAAAAAATTTGTCAACTATGTAAACTTTTATCAACTCAGAGTTTACATATCATAGTGCTAAACAATGCTGAACTTTTTTCTCTATAAATAAACATGATTTGTGCAGTTACATTGAAGACTACTTATCAGGTTGGTGTTGTAGACAGAGAGTTCATAATTATGTATAATAATAATATGAATTTCACAATTTTTTTAAATTTATTTAGATTCTTAGTGAAAAACATTTTTGAGCCTGAGTCTTAAATATCTGACTTAAGTTCATCTTCAACCCCAAAATCATGCTCAACTTGTTTTGTGAACATGGGGCCAAAAGTTGTTCAGAGGTTAAACTATCTGTTTTTACTTAATTTTGGTCTTTGTTTGTCCATCTTTTCTAACCTTAAAAGTTAAATAAAAATGCTTCAGATAGTCTGTAGATTGTTCTTATCTGAAATAGTTTGGCGTTTATAAACAGATCTCAATGGTTAAAGGTTAAATTTTACCAATAAAAGGACATGAAAGAATTTATTTCCTTAACTCCGTGTTTTGATAAAATGCTGGAGCCAAGATAAGTGGACCAAGTTGGAAGTCAAGGTTTCAAGGGTAAAAAAAATAGAATCACACCTGTAAATCATAATGTGAAATCAGTGTACTTGATGAAACCGCTAATGTTTAAAGCCACAGTCCATAGAATATAGTTCAGTACATTAGTTCTCATGAACATAAATGACGTTTATTCGACTGAAAACTGTTTCTTATTTACGAAAGACATTTATAATGTCTTTGTTTGAACACGCTTGGTACAGACAGAAAATACACTAATGTACATGCTGATTTACTCCAGAGGCATCACAAGCTATCGGATACAGAATATATGCGATAAAAAAGTTACTAAAACGTTCTTATTTTACAGATCAGTGTGTTTATTTTGCATGTTTATCAGTAAGATGTCCATTAGAAACGATTTTTTCAAAGTTTTATTTTTAGCTCACCTGAGCACAAAGTGCTCATTGTGAGCTTTTGTGATCGCCCGTTGTCCGTCGAGCGTGCGTTCGTGTGTGCGTCGTCAACTTTTCATTCAAACAACATCTCCTAAACCGCTTGGCAGATTTTCACCAAACTTCACAGGAATGATCCTTGGGTGGACCTCTTTAAAAGTTGTTCAGATCTTTCCGATCCGCTGAATATGTAGGTCACCAGAGCTAAAAATAGATTTAAAAAGTGAAAAATTAAAAATCTCCTATGAATCCGCAAGGCTCAGACCTTTCATATTTGATATGTGACATCCTCTAGAGGTCCTCTACAAAGATTGTTCAAATTATACCCCTGGGGTCAAAACGGGACATGCCCCGGGGGTCACATGGTTTATATAGAATATATAGCAAAATGACTTTAAAAATCTTCTCCTCTGAAACCACAAGGCCCAGAGGTTTCATATTTGGTATGTAACATCCTATAGTGGTCCTCTACAAAGATTGTTCAAATTATGCCCCTGGGGTCAAAATGGGCCACGCCCCGGGGGTCTCATGGTTTATATAGAATATATAGCAAAATGACTTTAAAAATCTTCTCTTCTGAAACCGCAAGGCCCAGAGGTTTCATATTTGGTATGTAACATCCTTTAGTGGTCCTATACAAAGTTTGTTCAAATTATGCCCCTGGAGTCAAAATGGGCCACGCCCCAGGGGTCACATGGTTTATATAGAATTTATAGCAAAATGACTTTAAAACTCTTCTCCTCTGAAACCACAAGGCCAGAGGTTTCATATTTGGTATGTAACATCCTATAGTGGTCCTCTACAAAGATTGTTCAAATAATGCCCCTGGGGTCAAAACTGGCCATGCCTCGGGGGTCTCATGGTTTATATAGAATATATAGCAAAATGACTTTTAAAATCTTCTCCTCTGAAATTGCAAGGCCCAGAGGTTTCATATTTGGTATGTAACATCCTTTAGTGGTCCTTTACACAGTTTGTTCAAATTATGCCCCTTGGGTCAAAATGGGCCACACCCCGGGGGCCACATGGTTTATATACAATATATAGCAAAATGACTTTTAAAATCTCCTCTGAAACCACAAGGCCCAGAGGTTTCATATTTGGTATGTAACATCCTATAGTGGTCCTCTACAAAGATTGTTCAAATTGTGCTCCTGGGGTCAAAACTGGCCACGCCCAGGGGGTTACATGGTTTATATAAACTTATATAGCAAAATGTCTTAAAATCTTCTTCTCTGAAACCGCAAGGCCAAGAGGTATTTAACATCCTTTAGTGGTACTCTACGAAGATTGTTCAAATTATGCCCCATGGGTCAAAACAGACCACACCCCATTTGTCACATGGTTAATATAGACTTAAATAGCAAAATGACTTTAAAACTCTTTACCTGAAACCGCAAGGCCCAGAGGTTTGTTCAAGGTTGTTCAACTTATGCCCCTGGGATAAAAATAAGCCACGCCTCTGGGATGCAAATTCCAATTGGGTTACAAGGTCTCAGGTGAGCGTCCTAGGGCCCTCCTGTTATTACATATTTCTGAACTGTTGCTTTAATTTACTGGTAATAAACATGCCTAAAATCATTATGAAGCTAACTATCTCCTCCAATTGACTCAGGAAAACATTGGTACAAGTGAAATAGCCATAAATACATTTTCTAATACAACATGCACATGTCATAACTGAGTCAGATTTGTAGAACATTTGGTCAAAATGGTCCAATTTATTTAATCTCATTACATATTCATTTCATTAACATAACTTAGTCAAATGTGTAGTAATAAACAGTAAAACAGTTGGAAACATAGAATTTACATTAGGTATGAATATTGAAAATGAATAATTACATAGAATCCCATTTTGGTACAAAATTTAACTGTGGCTACACTTCTATGGAGAATTTACTAAATATAAATATATTTAGTAAATACTCCATACAATTATATGGTATACTAAAGTTTTCCAAATGATGTCTTTCTTTTTTTTCCCAGGGTGTCACCATACCCAGCCAGAGGCGTTACGCCGAATACTACGGACATTTGATCAAGCACAACTTGGAGTACAAGAAAACAGCATTGATTATGACTGGTGCTAAGTTCAACTGTATACCTCAGTTAAACAGTGGAACTTGCAGTGAGTAGAATCCAGAAAGTAAAACAGTTCAAATGCATTAGAATAGGAATTAATAATTAATAAAATAACTTGCCACAAATGTTCACCATGTGTTGCACGCAAGACCTGTGTCCCTAGCTCAAAGGTCAAGGTCACACTTAGAGGTAAAAGGTCAAATCTGCGTATAATACAGCTAGTTTGGACTGTTAATTCATCCAGGAATTTTAAAATAACTTTCCACAAATGTTCAACATGTGGAGACGATGAGTTGTATGCAAGACCTGTGTTCGTAGCTCAAAGGTCAAGGTCACACTTAGAGGTTAAAGGTCAAATATGGGCATAATACAGTTTGTCCAGACTGTAAATTCATCATTCATCAGGGAATTTTAAAATAACTTGCCACAAATGTTAACCATGGGAGACGACTTATAGAGGTTAAAGGTCAAATATGGGCATACTACAGCTTGACCAGACTGTAGACTCATCATTCATCAGGGAATTTTAAATCAACTTACAGCAAATGTTCACCATGTGGAGACAGCGTGTAGCACGCAAGACCTGTGTCCCTAGCTAAAAGGTCAAGGTCACACTTAGGTGTGATTTTAAAATAATTACAACATAAGTTGCTTTCTTGACAACCAGCTCGAACTGTTACCAACAGGCATCTAGTTTTTTTACAAGATTTTTGCAGTACTTGTTCATATATTTGTAATCTGACTTACATTATATTGGTGAAACAAAACATGCACTGTGGTTATCCTGTATTCTGGAATGAAATGATTACAAATTATTTTACATTACTCTTTATATTTGCAGTAAAAGTCAATTAAAAAGCATCAATTTTGGAAAAAACAAAAACAGGAAAATTCGTTTGGAAATGTAACTTTATTTACAAAATGATTTCATTTGTTAATGGGCAGTAATGGTTGGACAAATATCAATTCAGATATAGAATTGCAGAACTTGATTGCATTGATGCATTAACTTTAGTGATTAATAAATGTTAAATGCTGTATTTAGATTCAAAATAGGTTGCTTGAAATCTCGATACTTTTCTAAGCCTAAAGCAAAAAAATAATGGTTTGTGTTTAACGAAAAACCTTTTTATATCTCCACAATGTGGTAGGCATTGCACTTGTCAGTCGGTCCGTACGTGTGCAGGGTGCGACCTTAATGCGTGTCCGTCGGTCCGTGACCTGTGATTTTTGCTCGGACCGGTTGTCGTCGAAGGATGACCGGTCCGGTGACCAGTTGTTTTTGGACTTGTTCCAATTGTGTATTTCGTTAATTATCGTGAATCATATAACGATACGTAATTATCTTTTTAATTGCTCTAATTGCGTGTTGATTGCTCAGCACACGAAAAAGCATGGATCTCAAATTTAGATCAATATTAAGAAGTTGGTATCTCATCTTTATTTAAGCAACAATGTTCATACAACATTTTGATCGAAAATCTATTATACAAAAATATATAATGACTAATAAATTTTCGTGTGTGCTCAACATATTTTCCAATTTCAATTATGAGAATCATTTGTTTACACTATTGTATACACTATGCAGTTCGACGTATTTTGATTTTCGGGACCAGTTCATACAGTATCGGACCAGTAGGCTTTGAAGGTAGCCGGTCCTGTGGACCACCACTTCCCAAAAGTTAAGGTCAAACCCTGCGTGCGAATGTATGTCCCCAAATTTTGTGGACTCAACTCCTCTTTAACTGCTGCAATGATTTCACTCAAACTTTCACAGCTGAAGAACCGTAATGTTTAGGTGATAGTGAAGGACGGAATTTTGGCTGCGACCAGTTTTGGCAGAATTATGGCCCTTTGTCATTTTTTAGCTCGACTATTCGAAGAATAGTTGAGCTTTCCTACTACTGTCGGCGTCCGCGTCTGAATTTGGTTAAAGTTTTATTCAAAAGTCTTGTAACTTCAAAACTACATAAGTTATTCTCTTAAAACTTGGAATATACCTTTGTCATCAACTCCAGTGTCAGGGGCAACATTCCCCACAACTCTATTTTGTATTTTGACAGAGTTATGCCCCTTTTTCACTTAGATTTTCTGGTTAAAGTTTATATTCAAAAGTTTTGTAACTTCAAAACTACATCAGTTATTCACTTGAGACTTGTAACTAACCTTTGTCATCAACTCCAGTATCAAGGGCAACATTCCGTATAACTCTGTTTTGTATTTTGACAGAGTTATGCCCCTTTTTCACATAGATTTTCTGGTTAAAGTTTATATTCAGAAGTTTTGTAACTTCAAAACTACATAAGTTATTCACTTGAAACTTGGAACTAACCTTTGTCATCAACTCCAGTGTCAGGGGCAGCATTCCTCATAACTCTGTTTTGTATTTTGACAGATTTATGTTCACTTTTCACTTAGATTTTCTGGTTAAAGTTTATATTCAAAAGTTTTGTAACTTCAAAACTACAGAATTTATTCACTTGAAACTTGGAACTAACCTTTGTTATCAACTCCAGTATCAAGGGCAACATTCCCCATAACTCTGTTTTGTATTTGACAGAGTTATGCCCCTTTTTCACACAGATTTTCTGGTTATAGCTGATATTCAGAAGTTTTGTAACTTCAATACTGCAAAAGCTATTCACTTGAAACTTGGAATATACCTTTGTCATCAACTCCAGTATGAGGGTGAACATTCCCCATAACTCTATTTTGTATTTTGATAGAGTTATGTCCCTTTTTCACATAGATTTTCTGTTTAAAGTTTATATTCAAAAGTTTTGTAACTTAAAAACTACAGAAGTTATTCACTTGAAACTTGGAACTCACCTTTATCATCAATCAACTCTAGTACCAGGGGCAACATTATCCATAACTCTATTTTGTATTTTGACAGAGTTATGCCCCCTTTTCACTTAGATTTTCTGTTTAGAGTATATATTCAAAAGTTTTGTAACTTCAAAACTACACAAGTTATTCACTTGAAACTTGGAACTAACCTTTATCATCAACTCTGGTACCAGGGGCAACATTACCCACAACTCTATTTTGTATTTTGTCAGAGTTATGCCCCCTTTTCACTTAGATTTTCTGTTTAGAGTTTATATTCAAAAGATTGGTAACTTCAAAACTACACAAGTTATTCACTTGAAGCTTAAAACTAACCTTTGTCATCAACTCTACTATCAGGGACAACATTACCCATAACTCTGTTTTGTATTTTGACAGAGTTAGCCCACTTTTTACATAGACTTTGTGGTTAAAGTTTTTGTTCCACAAATTAATAAACTATACAAGGCTTCACTTAAAAATATTGTATTTTAACAAATGTATGCCCCTTTCACTATCTAAATATGTACCAACTGAAATACTTCGAATAGTCGAGCCTGCTGTCCTCTGACAGCTCTTGTTTCACTATAGAATATATACTTGCCGAAATTTCGTGGACTCAACTCCTCTTTAACTGCTGGTCGGATTCCTCTCAAACTTCCACAGCTAAAGGACATTAATGTGTAGGTGATTGTAAAGGAATGAATTTCGGCTGCGACCAATTTTTGCAGAATTATGGCCCTTTGTCATTTTTATGCCCCCGTAATCTTGAGGCGGGAGGCATATAGTGATTGTCCTGTCCGTGAGCCCTTCTGTCCATGACAAGGTTATGAAGATTTTACCATTTCGTCTAGCACCAACACCGCTGACTACTACACTTGGATACTTACACAGTTGCTGCTTATGACCATTCCCTTAACACCAATATCACCCACCTCACTTTGACCTTGACCTAATTTGTGCTTAGAATAATTCAAATGGGCTGTTTCTTGGTTAACTAGATTTTACCTTTTCGTCTAGCGCCAACACCGCTTGCAACAACCCAATCCACCCATATCACCCAACCTCACTTTTACCTTGACTGTGACTATTAGGACTAAGAAATGGGCTATCCAGCACCAAACGGGGGCATGTGTCTTTATCAAACACAGAATCCTGTTTCCACTATAGACTATATACTTCTTGAAATTTTGTGGACTCAACTTCTCTTTGACTGCTTGACAGATTTCAATCAAATGTTCACATCTGAAGAACCTTAACATGTAGGTGATCGATAAGGAATTTTGGCTGCGACAAATTTGGAAGAATTATGGCTCTTTTGTCATTTTGTCCACAAAATAAATTTGTGGAGGCAAAAGTTAAGGTTTGGCGACACGCCTTTTATCTGTGTCAAAACGGGTCGTGGGGGCATCCGTGTCTGTGACACATCTAGTTAATGTATGTCCATTATGCAGTACAGTGAAGTGATTAAAGTAAAATTTATGAACAGAAAAAAAGAACAAAAACAGTTTACACCTTGTCTTAAGGTAAATTTCCTTATAATTTATAGAATATAAAGCAGGCACTGGGTTAAATTGTTTTAAGGAAGCATTTTGTTGAGACGTTTTGTTTACCAGATAAGGTCAAGTTTCAATCTGTTCTGTAGTGACGACAAATATTTTCCTCTATTTATTCATCAGACATTATGGTTCATTGTGCACACATAATTTGTATGAGTATATTCCACATTGTAACTTCCTCTTTTGAGATTTTAAGTGCCTGTTATCTGATTTACAACAAACACTCCAAGAAAGCTTGTCAAATGTCAAAGAAACCAAATCATACATTTTAGGCACTATTACTACCCTGACATTGCCTGATAAGGGATTTTTATATAATGAATAATGTTTTTGATAATATTTTTTAATTGTATTCAGGTTTATTTGATTATTGTTTGGGAATATTAATCATTTTACTCTGTTATATAACAATAATACATGTATACTTGAGCTCAGCTCCTTATTTCTTATTGATGTTTGTGCCGGCTTTTATACTGTTATTAATTTTGAGAAATAAGCAAGCTTTTGCTGAATTGATGTTGTTAATTATTATTCAGTTTTGTCAGACAGAAAGTAACCCTGATATAATTGATGATATTTGCCAATTAACGGTCGGACCGGTCATTAAAAACTATTCTGAAGGTTAAGGTCGCCATATGCTGAATTAACAATTAATGTCCTCTTCTAAAATAGAACACCTGTCATAATCTGTATATATTTAGGACAGGATTCCGCTAAGAAATGATTAGTAGCAGATTATGTTTGTTTTGCAAACATAATTGTCATTTTGAAAAAATTGTGCCTAGAAAATGTGCTTCATATTAAAATAATTTCATTAATTGTTGGTAGCCATTGGCTATTTTGGCTGCTTGAAGCGCCTTAGTTTATGTGGTATTAACTTTAAAATGGAAACATTGAAAGTTAGTTGTGAGAAAACTGGGCTTAATGCATGTGCGTAAAGTGTTGTACCGTATTGATATATTTATGTTTAGAAGAGACCATAAAGGAGGAAAGTGTCATCTGGGACGACACTTTACCCACATGCATTAAGCCTGGTTTCCCCCATGACACATCATTTGAAGTTTGTTATATACTAGTAACTAAAGCTATGTATATATTAAGAAGCCAAACGTGGTGATGTAGAATTATTCTGAATATTCTCCATTTGAAGTTTGAAAACTGCACTATATTCTAAATGAGTCTGAGAAACTAAAAAATGTGTTTCCATTTTTCAGGTGTGATGTACGACGTTTACTGCTCAGGTGTGAAGTTGGGCTCATCACCGCTGTATGACTCAGAAGTACCAAAGGATAAAAAGGACAGAAATCGGGAAATGACAATGAATCTGCCGAAGAGCATTATTGTGTGCGGGGATCTATGTGTGGATTTCTTCCACAAGCCTCCTCGCATTGGTAAAAAGGTATAAAACATGCTTTGTCCAAGCTTTGAACGGGCTATTCCAAATATATGCATGTGCGTTAAGTGTTGTCCCGGATCATGACACGCTTCATACATGTATCCAGGACAGCACTTTCCTCTTTTTAGCTCACCTGAGCACGAAGTGCTCGGTGAGCTATTGGTATAGGTGACCTCTCCGGCGTCGTCCGTCTTCAATGTGCCATCAACAATTTGGACCGTTATCGCGATAAACACTACATTTTTTATTCAAACTTGACCTAACTTGCACAGTTTGTGTAAGACCATAAAATCTCGGATGGGATTGTTATTGGGTCATATCACACCAGAGTTATTGCCCCTTTTTCATGCAGCAAAAGTGCCCTTTTCCAACGTATAGACTTTATTTTCCATCCAATCTTAACCAAATTTTCACAGTTTGTGTATGACCATCAGATCTCAGCAGACGTCAAAAATGGGCCAGATCGTGTTTCAAACACCAGAGTTATTGCCCTTTGTTTATTTAACAAATATACCAAAATGGACATATTTCAGGATAGAGAGAGACATTTTTCATCCAATCTTCACCAATCTTGCACAGTTTGTCTATTACCATGAGATTACAGTTGAAGTCGAATATAAGCAATATCGGATCAGAAACACCAGAGTTATTGCCCTTTGTTTGTGAAAAAAATATGCAAAAATTGACATTATACAGGATAGAGACTTCATTTTGGATCCAATCTTTACCGATCTTGCACAGTTTGTCTATGACCATAAGATTAAAGGTGAAGTCGATTATAAGCAAGATTGGACCAGAAACACCTGAGTTATTGCCCTTTGTTTGTGAAAAAAATATGCAAAATTGGACATTATTCAGGATAGAGACTTCATTATTCATCCAATCATGTACAGTTTGTCTATGAACGTAAGACTACAGGTGAAGTAGATATAAGCATGATCGGGCTAGAAACACCAGAGTTATTGCCCCTTGTGTTTGGAAAAAAACATCAACAAGTTATCAATGATTGGATTGCACACACGATTTTTTATTCAATGTTGACCATACTTACACAGTTTGTGCATGACCATAAAAATTGATTGATAAAATTTGATGCAGTTATTTGTACATGCAACTTTGATGTCTTCAGAGCCTGCATTAACATCATTCATCATCATTGGAAAGAAAATTATCAAAGAAAAAGCAAAACTTTACCCTATAGCACAGCCATCGCAATTATCGCATTGCAACTAGTTTTCCAAAACTGTTTGCGAAAAAGACATCAAAATCTACTGTTTGTGCATTTTCCAGAAAGTGCCGTTCTGGATTAGCCTATGCGGACTGCACAGGTTGATCTGAGACTACACTTTACGCACATGCATTAAAACCGGTTCTCCCACCGCACGCTTCATACATGTAAGCAAGGGTCATGCTGACTGAAATATTTTTTTAGCCAAATTTTTTTTTTTTTTAATGATCTCATTAGCTCGACTATTAGAAGAATAGGTGAGCTTTCCTACTACCCCCGGCGTCGGCATCCGCATCTGAATTTGGTTGAAGTTTTTATTCAAAAGTGTTGTTATTTCAAAACTACATATGTTATTCACTTGAAACTTTGAATATACCTCAACTCCAGTATCAGCATTCCCACTCTGTTTTGTATTGTGACAGAGTTATGCCCCTTTTTCACATCAATTGATTGGTTAAAGTTTATATTCAAAAGCTTCGTTATTTCAAAACTACACAAGTTATTCACTTGAAACTTAGAATATACCTTTCTCATCAACTCCAGTGTCAGGGGCAAATCCCTATAACTCTGTTTTGTATTTTGACAGAGTTATGCCCCCTTTTCACATAGATTTTCTGGTTAAAGTTTATGTTCAAAAGTTTTGTAACTTAGAACTGCACAAGTTATTCACTTTTAAATTGAAATATACCTTTGTCATCAATTCCAATATCAGGGGCAACATTCTCTATAGCTCTGTTTAGCTATTGGTATAGGGGACCTCTCTGCCGTCAACAATTTGACCTGTTATCGCGATAAAGACTACATTTTTGATTCAATCTTGACCTTACTTGCACAGTTTGTGTATGACCACATAATCTTGGTTGGTATTGATAAATGGGCCAAATTGGACCAGAAACCTTTGAGTTATGGCCCCTTGTTTGTGGGAAAAAATGCAAAAATTTCCTTTTTTGTTTATAGAGAGTTCATTTTTTGACCAATCTTGACCAAACGTCCACGGTTTGTGTATTATTAAAAGATCACAGTAGAAGTCAACATTGGGCCGAATTGGGCCACAAACACCAGAGTTATGCCCCCTTTTTTGTTGAAAAATAGGCAAAAATTGCCATTTTACCTTGATTAAGACTTGATTTTTCTTCAAATCTTGACCAAACTTCCAAAGTTTGCGTGTGACCAAAAGATTTCAGCAGCAGCCGAAAATGGGTAAGGTTAGACCACAAACACCGGAATTGTGGCACCTTGTATGTGAAAAAAAAAAATCAAAAATTGCCTTTTTTGTTCATAGAGACTTTATTTTTCTTCCAGTCTTGGCTAAACTTCCACTGTTTGTATCTGATCATACAACTGCAGCAGAAGCCAACAATGGGTCAGATTGGGCAACAAACTTAAGAGTTATGGCCCCTTTGTTAGTGAAAAAAAAAATTGCAAAAATTGCCGTTTCGTGCATTGAGATTTCATTTTTCATTCAATCTTGATAAAATTTCCACATGTTTTGAATGGCCATAACATCTCAACACACCCAGCAAATGAGACAGGCCATGAACACAGCAGTTATATCCACTTTATCGTGAAAATTAATGCAAAAATGAATTTGTTGCAAGACGGGTACTTCATTTTCAACCAGTCTGGACCAAACTTGCAAGATTTGTCTATGACCATAAAATCTAAAGCGAATGTCAATATAGGACGGGTAAATGGCAAAACACTCTACTCTTTGAAACAAGCCAGCAAGCATGACATGACCTTTGTGCAGCAGTTGCCATTATCTTTCAGAACTGCAGCATTAACACTATTCCTCCGAAATTGCCTGCAAAAAGTTGGATACCAGGGTAGAGAAATATATCCAGGTCCTTACTTGTTCTATGTAAGAGAGTAAATCAGCTAGACAAATTATTTAAGGACATTATGGCGTACATTCCCTTGGAGCCTTTCACAACAGTCAGTCTTTCATTTTTGCCAGTACGCAGGTGAGCCCTTTGGGCCATCATGGCCCTCTTGTTTGTATTTTGACAGAGTTATGCCCCTTTTTCACCTAGATTTTCTGGTTAAAGTTTATATTCAAAAGTTTTTTAACTGCAGAACTACATAGGTTATTCACTTAAAACTTGGAATATACCTTTGTCATCAACTCCAGTGTCAGGGGCAACATTATCTATAACTCGGTTTTGTATTTTGTCAGAGTTATGACCCTTTTTCATAAAGATTTTCTGGTTTATATTCCAAACTTTTGTAACTTCAGAATTACATAAGTTATTCACTTGAAAATAGGAACATACCTTTGTCATCAACTCCAGTATCTGGGGCAACCTCCCTATAACTCTGTTTTGCCTTTTGACTGAGCTATGCCCCCTTTTCACATAGATTTTCTGGTTAAAGTTTATATTCAAAACTCTTACAACTTCAAAACTACACAAGTTATTAACTACTAGTACATACGGTTTTCAATTGTAAATTGGAATAATTTGATGAAATAATTGCCATAATCCAGTTTTGTATTTCGACAAATTTATGCCCCTTCCACTTTCCAAAATATGCACCAACTGAAATACTTTGAATAGTTGAGCGCACTGTCCTCTGACAGGTCTTGTTTTGTGTACTATCAGGGGAAAAATGAAGAAAATTCTGTTACCAAACAGTATTTCATTTAATAACCAGGTATTGAAATTTGTGAAAGTGAATTCCAGTGGTAAAAATTGTTCAAAATTGGATTTTTTTCTCAGTCCTCAATTTTATTCTGCACTAGGTGACATGTATAGTTTTGACATCCAACACTAGGAATAAGTTCTGATTTAAAATTTTAGCCTCTGTTTAGCTCTGCTTAAGATTCAGTTATATGTAGGTAATAAAATTACCAGTACTGTCTGTGTTACAAAAATACAAACGAAGCGTGTCATGGGAAACCGGGGCTTTATGCATGTGTATAAAGTGTCGTCCCCGATTAGCCTGTGTAGTCCACACAGGCTAATCACGGACGGCACTTTCCGCTTTTATGGTATTTTCTGTTTCAAGGAAGTCTCTTCTAAACATAAATCTACTGTAGGCGGAAAGTGCCATCCTGGATTAGCCTGTGCTGACTGCACAGGCTGATCTGGGACGACACTTTACGCACATGCATTAAGACCGGTTTTCCCACTACATGCTTCAGACATGTAAGCAGGGGTCATGCTGACTGAAATATTTGTTTAGTCACATTGTTTTTCATTGAAATAATATCATTTTGTTTACAATCAAGTGCAAAATGAAGAAAATTCTGTTACTAAGCAGTATTTCATTTAATAACAGTATTGAAATTTGTGAGGGTGATTTCCATTGGTTAAAAATGTTCAAAATAACATCTGTTCTCAGTCATCTATTTTATTTTTGCACTAGGTGACACATGTAGTTTTGACATCAACACTATGTCTTAACCAGACCTCAAAATTTATTTAAAGCCAGGAATAAGTTCAGATTAAAAATAATTAACCTCAGTTTGGCTCTGCTTAAGATTCAGTTATATGTAGGTAATAAAATTACCAGTACTGTCTGTGTTACAAAAATACAAATGAAGCGTCTCATGGGAAACCGGGTCTTAATGCATGTGTATAAAGTGTCGTCCCGGATTAGCCTGTGCAGTCCACACAGGCTAATCCAGGACGGCACTTTCCGCTTTTATGGTATTTTCTGTTTCAAGGAAGTCTCTTCTAAACATAAATCCACTGTAGACGGAAAGTGCCATCCCAGATCAGCCTGTGCGGACTGCACAGGCTGATCTGGGACGACACGTTATGCACATGTTTTAAGCCCTGTTTTCCCACGACATGCCTCAAATATAAACAATAATGAAATTACAATTGCATCATCAGCTTACTAACAATTTACCATACACCTTACACAAACTATAAGCACATGCATCTATGCTGCAATGCCACTGCATGTAACAGTTTGACTTTTCTTCCTTCAGGAGCGTATATTCCAGTGCTGGTTCAACACATTCTTCGTTGAGGATGCGAATATCCGCCAACAGGGCCAGCGTATGAGGTACCTCACCCTGAACATGAGGAAATCGGAGCTGGACAAGGCAAACAAGGATAAAACGAACAAAATATATTCACCAGAATTCAAGGTAATTGATCTCGATTCCGCATGAAATTTCTGTCCTTTTACTAACAACTTATTGTGAGATTTGCTTGCAGAATGGCCTTGTCCCGCACATACCCATGGACGAGGCAAATCAAAGGTTTATCCCAATTTTTTTTTTATCCTAGTTAAGGTATGTAATTGTCACAACTGTTGGTTATGTAGTATTGTTGTGTGCCAGATGGTTGTGTTGCATAGCCTATGTACCAATGTACACATTTCAAAATCATGAAAGCATATTGTCTTTTGCCAGATCGTTAATTCAGTCAGTTATGTTCCTACGTAAACATTTAAAAAATCATGAAAGCATTTTTAGTGTTTTACAGATTTTTAAGATCAATTGGCTATGTACCAATGTACACATTTAAAAACGAAACAAAACATGAAAGCATATTTTGTGTCTGATGCCGAGGTACCAATCATGGGCAGAGCACAACACTTCGTCTTAATTTAATTTTCGGACTGTTGCAAGAAACTTGTAATGTATAGACAGTACAAAAAAAATATTTTCAATATTTACAGTAGACAAAGTTCAAAATTGAACCTCCAGTTTATATAAATTGTCAATAGTTCTTCTACTTCATGGCACCAAATAATCTTTTTGATAGTTAGTCTTGTTAAAGTGACATAACCCTTCCAACATCAAAATAAAATTGCCAAATATATGGATAATAATTATCAAGTATGGTTTGTTATAGTATTATTGTGTAATATAAAGTCAAAATAATACATACGAGGGGTGATCAAAAGGTTCGTGGAAAGGTTGTTGCGTTCCTTTATTTTTCATGCAATGTTTATGAAATTTCTACTAAATGCAGATTGATCTAAAGCAAGTATATTTACCAATTTTCTTTCAAATGACTTATCAAATAAAATAACCACAGTTCCTATAGTAACGTCACTATGCACTATCCGGCCCAAAATGTGTAAACGTCAACAAAATATCTGATGGCGACTCAGCCCATGGTGGCTCTTAATCCTTTTCAAAGTACTCTCCATTAAACACAATACACTTTCTACAACGCTCAATCCACGAGTATATGAAACAATCTCTGAATGTGTCAGTGTGAATGTTAGAAATAGAGGCCTGCACTGCGCTGGAAAGCTCGTCCGTATCGTCAAAATGTATGCCTCGAAGGTAGCTCTTGATCACAGGGAAGAGAAAGAAATCACATGGCGACAGGTCTGGGCTGTATGGGGGATGATCCAGAAGCTCAAATCCCAGATGTTGTATGGCTGTCTGTGTAGCTGCTTCTCGGTGGAAAGGGACGTTGTCATGGTGAAAAATCATATATGGCAGGTGCTCGGCCCTCTTCTTCCTCATGGCCCTCAGAAAGTCACGTTTCAAAACCTAAAATGATAAACAAAATGTGATGCATAATTTGAATAATTTATAATATTGTAAGCCTGGTTAACACTATACAATATAAAAATATTGCTATGATTAATGTCTTCAACCCACCTTTGTGTAGTACTCTGCGTTGACCGTCTGCCCTTGGGGTACAGCATTTACCAGCACCACACCTCTGACGTCGAAGAAGATTATGAACATCTGTTTTTGGTGGACTGAGTCTGCTTGAACTTCTTCGGGGATGGAGAACCGGGTGTTTTCCACATAGTAGATTGCTGCTTGGTCTCAGGTGTATAGAAACTTATCCAGGTTTAGTCAACGGTTACGACTCTTTCCATGATATTGGGTCCCTCGCGTTCAAATCGCCGCAATATCCATTGACATGATTCTGATCGCATTCACTTCTGATCGTCTGTTAACATCTTGGGGATCCAACGTGCACAAACTCTTCGCATGTTGAGATGCTGGTGAATGATGTTAAAAATCGTCCCATAACTAAAGTCATTTCTTGCTCAGTTTCCCTAAATTGTGACCCGTCTATCTTCGTCAAGCAGCTCTTTGATGACAGTGACGTCAGATGACGTTATTGTTACTGGGAGGCCGCTGCGATTGTCATCTGAGCATCATCCTTATATTCATTCACCATATATTCTATAGTTTTTATTCTTGAAAATCCATTTTTGACACAAAATTTGATAGCCGATCTTTTGTCAGCGTTCATTATCGCACTTGTTTACCGGAAACACGGCTTGATTGCGGAAATGACATCAAAATTTGTAAATAGCGTCATCAGCGTCATGCTAAATATTGGCGGAATTTATAGCGTCAGTGTTGTTGAGGTATTGTGTAAAATGGGTGAACCAGACGCCATAAATGTATAACAAATTTACGGAATAAATTTATATTTTAGGCAGAATCTACCAAGATGAGGTTGCTATGGAGACTATAATCAATAAACCAATGTAGATATAGATATGGACTTTTTTATTTAAATATAAAATATGATGCGCCATATCATATTCACGTTACATCATAATTCTATGTTTAATAAAGAAATGAGAGAACATATCCATGAAATTTTTGATCACCTCTCGTATATATAAGTTTGGTGTATAGCAAACAATTTGGCTTAACAGTTCGCAAAATTTAAACAAACAGTTAAAAAAGCGACGATAGTTTTGATTAGTTTTGCACATTTATTTAATATTTTTTCCATGATACTGAAGCTTATAAAGGATAACCGGACAGGAATGTACTTTCTTGATTGTCCTCCTTCTTTTTGTGTTCTACGCTTCCTAGTAATATTCATCATTATTTTCATAGTGTTATGTTCCTGTATGTAGCAATTAACATCATGTGCTTCATTTGCTGTGAGAACAATAAAATTTTAATTGATGAATGCTGAGTTACATGACTATTGTAAGTGTTTCAGTGAAAGTGTTTTCCTTAAGGAAACAAAGTTTATTTGTGGCGCGTCGTGAAAAAACCAGTCTTAATGCATGTGCGTAAAGTGTCATTCCGGATTAGCCTGTGCAGTCCGCACAGGCTAATCTGGGACGGCACTTTCCGCCTACATTGAATTTATGTTTAGAAGAGACTTCCTTGAAACAGAAAATACCACAAAAGCGGAAAGTGCCATTCCGGATTAGCCTGTGTGGACTGCACAGGCTAATCCGGGACGACACTACGCACATGCATTTTAAGACCAGTTTTCCCACGACGCACCACATTTGTATTGTCTGGTCAGTACCAGAGTGTACAGCTTGTGAATACTGCACTAGATAACATAATGTTTGAAACTGTTAATTAATTATTATGATATAGAGGATATTTGTTTAATGCAGTTTATGATCATATTTTATTTCATTCGTGGTCATCGAATCAATATTTTCACGAAAATATCTAGTTTCTATGACCACGAATGAAATAAAATACGATCTTACACTGTTTTTAACAAATTTTCTTTTTATTTCATGCTTTTGAATGATCAATAAAAAAAATGCGCGAGATATGCTGAAGCGTCACAAGTTTTGTGTATTATGACGTCATAAATATGACGTCATTATTATTCCAAAATTGTCGATCACTGTTGTGGTCGGAAAATAGTGCCACTCTTACTGCGTCGTTGTCGCTTAATTATATTTGTACTGAATTTTATTATGTGTTTTTTGTTGTTTAAAAGGACCGATGTTTACACTGACGATTAGGGTATTCACAAACTTTCAAAAAATAAACATAAAAACAAAGTTAAAAGTAGTTCCATATAACCACGAGTGAAATGATCAAACGTTATCGTTTCACTCGTCCTAGAGTGAAATGATCGGGTGAAATGATCATTCACTGGTATTCTCCACTCTTTCACCGCTTAGCATGAAATAATATTACTACACTAGTTTTAAGAGTTGTTTTTTCTTGTTGTTTGTCTTGCATGTTTTACGTAAGCAGGTATGTATTGATACAAAGGATAAAGTCTCACATATACATCTTTGACAATTTTAGTTAATATTGTTGCCTCACAACTTTAGTTAATATTGTTATATAATACTTTTGGGCATTCTTTCTATTAGAATTTTTCTGTCTAAACCCGAAAATTTTAGCACTAAACAAAAACAGTTCAAATTAAGGTTCAACTAATTTTAAAGGTTTTGCATGGGCAATTGAGTAATCTGTACTTATACTTTGGAATTATATTTTCTGAAAGAACATTAATAAGAAATTATTTTGACTTATAACGACAGTTCACTGTTGCATTTGTTATTGTTCATTACTTGGAATTTTTATTAAAACCTTATTTATTTAAACAGTCCAATGAGTGTGTACGTGTAATCATTCTGTAAGTCAAACTAAAAAGGTTTTATTATAAATTCATTGATATGTTCTTAATCCTTTCTAGGTGGTGTTTTTCTTTGAGACTATAAGTGAGGATATTCTGGGCAACGGGACCTCACACACACTCCCAACAGATGTTATATACCCCGCCGGTTCACGTGGCAGGGAAAGTAATGTTTTGGCCTATAAGAAACTGAATGATCTCGAGAAACACGATCCAGGCAAATATTCCATTCTTGTGGAAGAGATGTCTGGAGTGACCATGGGTGGTGTTGAGACTGTGTGGACATTGGGCTCTACAGACGACCATATGGAGGCCAACTTGAGGACTGTACCCCCCTCCTCACAGTCCATGCCTCAGTTTAATGAGTCACATCTCATCGTTGACAGGAGAAATCCTGGTTCGAAAGCGGGAAGAGGCAAAGCGTCCCCGGCCGTGGACCGTAGGGGTAACTTGCTGCCCACTGCGGAAAGTGACTCATCGATATCGACCATGGACACTCACTCTTCTCTTGAACAAGAGGAGGATTTCTCTGACACTGATACGGATGATGAATGGAAAGGGTGTGAAGTCTCCGCAGTATAGCATGAATGACTAGCTTGTCGCCATGGCAACTCAGTTTGTGTTTCCCTGTGATCAAAAGTATAATTCCAATAATTTAAAGCTCATTCAACATCATTGTAAAATACCATTTGTTTCAGACGTGTTTCAGACTTTTATTTTCAGTACATTGATTTTCGGTCAATTGCATTTTATCAAGTTGTTGAATTTTGTGAGCAACGCAAACATGATTAAGTTGTGTTTGTTTTCACAGAGATATTTTGTACACATTTAATATGAGTTGAAACACCTGAAATCAATGTCTATTCGAGATCTGTTAAATATGTTGCCAAATGTGACAATGTGTTAAAATATAATTTGCTAAATCAAATATGAATGTGAGAAAAAAAGCTCCTTGTGCTGGGTAATTTTGTGTCACAGGTTATTTTTTTTTTCCAAAAAAAAAAAAAAGAAACGAGAGAGAACTTGCTAAAATGTATAAATGAATAGGGCTAACACAGTATTAATTTTTGAACATTTGACAAATTATTTAATATGCATTACCAAGCCATTTAAGAGATAGTATATATTGTTTATACTTTTTTTCCAATACTGAACTACTTAACGTTATTTCATTAAAAGGTAAAAAAAAGTCTGCTCCAAACAGTGCATGTTTTTAAAAATATCACACAGTTTTTACTTATGTTAGTTATTTGCTGATCAGTTTTACAAGAATAGAAGTTTTCATTGAAAATGTGGAAATATGCCTTGTTTTCGAATAATTATTGAAAAATTCAAAAGCCATTGGCCGTTTTGCTTTTTGGGTTTTACATTGATCATGTATAGTTTATTGTTGACCAAGTTATAAAAAAATTGGAATTTCAGTAAAAAAAAACATTATTCTTAAAATTTGATTTGCGGTTTACGCTGTTTTTGCAAGGGCTGCCACATTTATCATATTTAGTCATTGTTCTGGAAATTATTTTTGGTACATTAGGGCATCATAGAGTATTGCTGTTAAGTTTTGATACGAATATGAGTGATGTAAATATATATTAAATGTGTTTTAAGTATTTTGTTATGTAAAATATTGTCATAATATAGAGATGTGTCATTGAAACCTAGAATGTCAAACTGAAATTTTGAAGCATTTATTTAAAAGCTTTATTTTTTTTTCATAAAATGTATAATAAGGCCACAACAAATTGATCAGTTGTTCTACGGATTTTGTCCTAAAAAAAATTGGAGCGAGCGATCAAAATAAAAATAATTTTTTTTTTTTTTCCATTTTCGATAAAATCAGAGGCGAGCGAAAAGCGCAAAATAAAAAAACATCCTATCTTGCCTTGCCCATAGTGTTTAAAAATTACTCCCAAACGCCATCATAACTTGATATCTTGTCAATAATTTCTTCTTCATGTGCTCATAAATTGTTGTCAAAATCAATATATATGTAATAAACTAACCAACTAATTTCTCCATTTCTTTTCCGACCATGTCCTGCAAAGGGTTTTGTGCAACAAGTCTTCACTGGTATTCTGCTCTTAAATTAACACGCGGCAGTAAATACTACATAGCCATATCTTAACTAGAAGAAAGTAGACCTTATACACGGCAATTGTCATCAAAATAGATATTTGATACACCAAGTCATTCACTACCAACAATTTAATAACATGAATATGAAATGTCATACAATAAACACAAAACAATTTAGGAATCACTAGTATAAGATCTGTATCTTTAAATGACACGACGATACAACTGGACGCCACCATTTTTCTGTGCTGTATATTAATTGCATTATGGCATTAACAAAAGCATTAGATTTTTATATTAACATTTTTCTTAATTGTTCATTGCACTTGGATAATTATTTTTTATTTAAACATACACTCTTAGAATATCTACAAGATGTTAACAAAATATATCCATAAATAAATCGAAATTAATAACTAACATAATGACTTGGCTTGCCCTGTTAAATGTACCTTAAAGGTACCTTAATATATCAAGGCTGAACAAAATGTACACCAAACAGATACGTTGAATTTATACAATGGACATGTCAGAAACAACTTATATGTGTAGATATTAGAAGTAAGAAATCAAGAACAAACCGCTGGTCAAAACTGTCCGAATGTCAACATACCCGATAATAAGTCCATTTGACATAATCCATACATCCAATTTCACACATCCTTTATCAACAAGATAATCCTTTAATTAATTGTTAATTAACTGCTGATATTACAAGAGCTTGCTAGCAATCATCTTTAATTAGGCAATGAATGCTGACAAACAGCTCGTTGTGTTTTCACAAGTTTGATAAAACATGATAAGAAATTGCCGAGTCGAAATACACATGGCAGCTGTGCCAGACTGGCTTTTGGCAAGTAAAGGTCTGGGTCATAAATTATGTGCTCTGGACATTAACCAGTCGCCGCAAAGTGCCTTATTCACGTCTAGATCAGAACCAATTGCTTGTTATGATTTGGGTACACCACGAAGCCGGCGTTTAACGTAAAATGAGACTCGTTGATGAAAACGTCATTTAAAAAAATCGGATGCAGGGCAAAATTGTAGGTGCAGGCGCAAAATGAAAATATTTTTTTTTCGATTTACGTTTTTAAGGTGCGGCAAATCCGACGAACATCTGATCAATTTGTTGTGGCCAAATGTTTAAATTTCTATAAAAAAAGTATATTTTAGATAATATTGTAAGATTCATTTAAAAATCAAAATATTTAAAGCACTTTGGTATCAGGGTAAGTGCCATGATTTGCTTAATAACTTGAGTGCATAAGTAACCAATGTTCGATAATCAAAAATTCATCATTCAAGTGATTTTGCCTGTTTTTGACAGACATTGTCATCAGTGATATGGCTTACCATTAACAGAAATTTAAAGTTTAACCTCCTTAAAGCGGCGTATTGATGGCTAATACAGTGTAATATTTTCAAAACGAAAATTTTATTTTATGAAGTATACATTAAATAATTACTTCACAGATATTAAATAATTACTCCACAGAAAGGTCTCGTTTTTTCAATCAAACAGTAAAATATTTTCTTTTATAATTATAATAAGTTATCACCTTGACATTTTTCGCGGCCGCTGGAAGATTAGTAATAGTAGTAAAATTGATATGAATGAAATGTACATGAAGTACAGCTACACACATGCAAACTATTGATAAATGTAAACTAGCATAGTAAGTTTCCATTCAAGTGCGCGATTTTGTAGGCACGAGTTCCAATCCTGCTGGAACTGTGTATGGAAAAAAAATACTTTGCCTTGTATACATTTTTTTCGTAACGATTCCATCAATATATTATTGCTACTGGAAACATATATTTGTTAAAATTGGAAATATATGTTATAGTCATTATTAGTTACACTGTTAGTAACTGAGAGCGCAGCTCGATTATAGTATGAAGCCACTGAAGGTGTATATCCCATACCCCCTCAATTACTAACAGTGTAACGAATATATCTCACCGACTACCTTTCACTAGTACCTTTTCATTGATATCACTTGAACATTGACAAAAAAAACCTCACAAAATAACACAAAACACCTACAATGACGTCACGAAAATTAACAAAATGACGTCATTAGACTGATATGGGGTATTGAAATGTACCCATGGTGTATGGAAAATACCCATGGTCATGTGACTGCTCTTAGCCAATCAGATCGCGTCATTTATGTAGGAGGTGAGATATGTGTCTATGTTGATGGGAAATACCGTCGATATTCCCCGTTAACTACCAAGTTTTTTTTATATTTCATAGTTTTACACAAGCTTGTCATAGCTGTTTGACAATCAGAGGAGAGTGCTCAAGGATTTTCAGGGCTGGCTTCATAAAGTTCCTAAGCAAAATCTTGACTTCTGTATGTAAGAGAAAAATTACTATTTATTGATCCATGTCAGGTATTTATCTACTCATGAGAGCCGATCTCATTAAAATCAAATCATAACATTGTTAGGATCTGAAGACATCTTATAACAGGTCACGTTCAAATGACCTTCCGAACAATAAAATATCGGCCCTGCTGCACCCAATAAAATTGCCTTTTGCACAGCAATGTTTGGCCAGGGTTTTTGAAAAGTGTTGCATTTCTAGCTGATTTTCGAGAATAAATAATTTACAGTTAATTTTCACGCGAATAACAATGGATATAGTGGTACCTTAGGCGAGTAAACATCCAAAGTTCACGTTAATTTCGTGCATAGTATTTGTGGTTTATATATGAAGTTATACCACAACATTTTGAAGGCAACCGTTTGATTGCCTCCTGAAAAGGTCATCTGAACGTGACCCCTAGTCAGCGGATAATATAGTAGCATCAGACTGGAGGTGATTTTAATGAGATTGCATGAGAGCATAAAAGGTGAATTATTTACCTCTTCATATGAAACTTTGAAAGCAATTTGGGAATATATATATAAAACAGTCACACACATTAAGAGATACATTTCTTAAGAAATGAAATGATTATGTATATCCTATACATAAATGTGTTATGATTTGAGTTAAGAAAAAGGTACTGATTTAAGCAGAAATGATTTGATTTAAAAAGAAATGATTTGATTTAAAAAGAAATTGATTTTAAAACGAGTATTTAAAACAATTTTACTAATAAGCATTATGTAAACCAGCCGAGTATATTAAGGGTTGTGTGTGGAACTATTGCATCTTATATAGAAATCTTAAGCAGATACAACAGTTTTACGCTAAACCATTGATATTCATCTGTTGACGTGAAGGTGTTCATCAGGGGTAACTGTTTTAGGGCTTCTTACTGGTATGACCATGTACGTGCTGGCTCTATTACCAGGGCCCATATTGAATTCACCAACTCATTCTTAGACTTAAGACTGAAGAATCAAGAATATACGTAAACTGTTCTTTTCTTAAAAGGCCATAAATTTGAATCTTACTTTGTATTCTTTAACTCTAATTCTAACGTGATACTCACTAATTTTTATATAGACAAAGAACAAAATTATTGTTGTTAAACTACCCAATAAACAACACAAAAAGTAGTCACGATTCTGAGAGGAGCATATAGTAAAAAGTACTAGTAGTTCGAATTACAATTGCACAAATCTATGAAAAATCATGTTAGAATCGAAATGATTTTCGCATTATCGTCAGTTATCAGCCAAAAAACAACTCTTTATCATTCTGATAGGTGGCTTTTAAACAACTCGGGCTAACGCACTCGTGGTTTAATTCCTACGCATCAGAACTCCAAATTGTTGTTTATTGACTAATAAACAATGATAAATCAAAAATTATTTCATAAATATAGCAATCTTTATTCAGAACATATTTTAATGACATGCACGATATTGGTATCAGAATATTTGCAAACACACAAGGATTTTAGCTTGAGTCTTAGTCTGTTTTTTATTCGTAAGTCAAGGTATGGTTTGGTGAATTTGGGCCCGGAAATAACAGTTTCAAGAATATTCTTGATTTTAAAGTCTGCGGTCGTATTCCAGAAACATCTTAAGTGAAATTTTATCCTCAGCCCAAAACTAGTCATTTTTCTTATGCATTTTATTCCATGTATACATGAAATTCTGCTAAATGTTCACTAATTACCAACTTATTATTTGCTACTATTTATTTAACTATAATTGCAATCATTAATGTACATGAAATTAAAAAATATTACCTAACAAAAATTGGAACTTAAGTGAACATATTTTAAGATAAAGTTAAGATGTTTCTGGAATACGGCCCATGAAGTTTAAGACTGGGTATGTGAATACTGGCCCAGGAATTTTCTGTTCTGGTTGCACAATATGAATGGAATAAGAAAAAAACATGTTATATTTCTTCTTTAATATTAACATTTCTCAGTCCTTGTTTCATAAGGCGTAAAAAAAAGAAAGATTCAGGTTACCCGACCTACCCTAAAAAAATGCCCCTACCCTATAACTTTTTATTGGGTTTGTCAGATTGATTTTTGTTTTATTTACCTTTTTCAATAATTAGATGTGTTTTGGGATAAATGTTTTGTTTTGATAGTATCCCCTTGTAAACAATGTTTAAGGATACTACTGATATGTTTTGAATATTTATTCAGTTTTATAATCTTCAAGTTGAATATTTACTAAATTAAAAAAAAATAAAAAAATCCAGAGCTACCTAACCTAATTGTTTGTGGCATGTAACGTGAAACAAACATATATTTTTTTAAAACCTAAGTAACAACCTCTTTGACCTGTTTGAATAAATCTGCACAAAAAACATGTTGGCAACAAGAGTTTACATTTCCAACGTTCTTTAAAATAGTTTCCTAAATTTGAAGTTTCATAATTTGTACAATTTGGCAAGTTATAGTTTCAGCGAAGTCGGTCTTTTTATTATTAACAAATCTATGTTCTAAATATACAATGCTGCAGTAATTCATGTGCAAGGACTTTGCCATTATGAGATTATTATATTGACATCCCCAATATAATGAATATCTCAGTAGAGCATTTCAGAGTATCTCTCGATTTTTGTATATCAGGAACCATGTAAATAGTTCTTGGTTGCTATTCTAAACTATGTTTAATTTCTTCGGCAAAAGTTTGAATTAAAAACAATGAAGTCTGATGATGCTTGACTGGTGGTTTGAAATAATATTTGTATGAAATATTACTATGAATGGTTTATTTTCTGTAGTAGGCTCACTTTCATTGGTATTTGAATGTCATTATAAGGAATGGGCTGAACACAGTATATTAGTATGTTGAAGTCTGAGATAAATATTATTTTCATTTGAAATACTTAATAATATGTTGGCCCAATTTTAACATGGCATTGTTTGAATCAGTATTCTAACTCCATGTTGCATTGCTTGACTTTATAATAGTGCTACTGCAAACTAGTAACGGTAGGTAGTTCTTATGATGAGATTCATTGCCGTGTGAAGGCTGTTGAGAATGACAGCCCTTTCGAAGGCTCATTGTGTTAATGGGACTGACTAAAATAATGCACCTATCAATATTGTCCCCTAGGGAGGGGGAAGCTGGGGGCTGACCCAGGGGAATTTGACTAATTTTACTTTTTGGGGTCTAATTTCCCACCCTAGAGCCAAGCATTTTTGTCCAAATCCCCACAATAGGGAGGAGATGCTTGGTGTATCAAATAGCCTGGGAGGCCAATATTACCAGGATCTAAAATCCGACCTGTCTATTGCCCGGGACCCGGAATCAATTGGCGTGTCAAATTTCCACCTGTCGGGAATCGCTTTCAGTCTAAAGTCCTGTCGCTCCCTCCATGGGGAAAAATATTCATAGGTGCATAATACTATTGGTTAAGGCATGTGTGCCAGATATATAGTTTTATATAAAAAAAATGCCATATACCTGTATGCTACAGCTGATGTGACTTCACAACTTCTGTGTTTGTTTTGTTTGCTCACTTCTATAAAAAAAAGTAGTGTTTTTCAAAGTACGTTTTGCCATAAAATAATGCTTCTAATTTACCTTAAAGTGATTTATAACTTGTTTTCCGTGTAATACAGCCTACCTTAAAGTGATTTATACCTTGTTTTCCGTGTAATACAGCCATTATGAATATTGTTATCTTGCACATGTGTAAGATAACATTTTAAGCGTTTTCACTGGCTACATATTCATTGACTGACCAGTCGCATGACATTATTTTAGTGAAATGACGTCGTCAACATGAAATGACGTCACGTCAGTACACAAACTTTAGGATTTATCAACATCTTTTGGGAAAATTATAAGTTTTGTTTCAGTTAAAAACACGTGATAATAAACACCTGACACTTGTTGTCATTTCATACCATATTTTATTAAACTCGTCTAGGAAATTCATTAGTAAGCTCGCTTACTAACAAAATTCCTGAACTTGTTTAATGAAATAAGTTATGAAATGACAACTCGTGTCAGATCCTATATATACATAATGTCAAGGCATTCAAAAAAAATGCCATCGTTATAATGAGGTAGCAGCATGGGACCGTCGTGGAACTCTTCTAAACGGTGCATTTGAGAGGTGGTATTGCATTTTGACCCTCATGGAACTCTTCTAAACGGTGCATTTGACAGGTGGTATTGCACGTTGACCCTCATGGAACTCTTCTTAATGGGGCATTTGAGATGTGGTATTGCATGTTGACCCTCATGGAACTCTTAATCGGTGCATTTGACAGGTGGTATTGCACGTTGACCCTCATGGAACTCTTCTTAACGGTGCATTTTATATTCTGATCTTTGTCAGGGCGTTTATACTTGAACTGATGTCAATCTCCCTGTTTCTCAAGTTCATAGCTCAAAATCAAAATACATTTTGTTGCACTAAATTAACTTTTTAAATAACTCATAATGAGTGTTTAAATTAAATAAATATATTGTTAATATAGCTTAACATTTTAAGTTATAGTGGAAGTTTTATTTATGAGCATTTTATCTCATTATCTCAAATGCAACATGGCCATGTGTATTCACCATTATTTGTGAATTGGTCTTAAAACACAACTTGCAGTGCATGAAAACAAACTCCTATTTGTTAGCCATGAATAGCTTATGTTTTATCAAGTGCTATGTTATAAGATTAATGTAAATTGAAAGATTAATGTGATTTGTAGTAAACGTACCTGGAATTGTTTACCATTACTTACATTTTGTACTATTGTTATGTACAGTTTTCTGTAGACACAGTAGAACATTCTTACTGTTGCTACCACACAGGTGTTCGTTTTGAGACCACACCTGTGTACAATATCGACTCTCAGCCTTTAGTTTGTTGAGAATTTATTACTGGCATCTCATTATTTTATCTGTTTTTGTTATTGACATCAGATTATGTTTGAATTAATAATTACTTAGTAAATAAAATATAATATTTATGTGCATTTATTGTTGTTAAATGCATTGGAAAATCACAATGCTGAAATATTGCATATTGGTGACTTGGTTTTGCATTAGATTAATAAAAACTCTTATCTTCTTCCACTATGAAAAAGAAGATGCGTGAGAAACGTATCTCTTTGTGTCACAAAGGATGAAAACAGTCAGATATGTTTCTCCTTGCATTATGAAAGACAAAATAAATAAGCACTGTGTTGCCATGTATTACAAAAGATTGAATTTACATTATAAGAAGAGTAAGAAACATATAAAAATAAGTTTCCTTTTAAAAATAAGTAAGAATTTGTTCTACATGAATTACAAAAGATAAAATAAGTAAGAAATGTGTACACTTACATGCCAAGAGATACAATAAGTGAGACATGCTTTCCTTGCATTGCATAATATAAACTAAGTGAGAACAGTATCTGTTTGCATTACAAGAGATAAAATAATTAAGAAATGTTTTCATAGCATTGCAAACGATTTAACAAGTAAGAAATGTGGCTCATTGCATAACAAAATTTAATATAAGTCACACGGAAATGTGTCTGCTGGCATAACAAATGATAAAACAAGAAATGTGTCTCTCCTTGAATTAAGAAAAAAGAAAATACATGTGCCAAATGTGTATTACATATATGAGACACAGCAAGGAAATAATTCTAAAGTTTTACATGGATCGAAATCTGAGTTCTGAAGTACAATACTCATATACTGTCTTTCTGAAGTGGGGAAGTGAATATAGATAGATGTAGTTAGCAAGATATCGAGCATAGCAAATCTGAACGAAATGTGCTAACACATTCGGCTTCATCAGCTTTGTTCACGCTCCGACGCCCACACCAATACACATACACATTCAATTCCGGTTACAGAGTTATTTATGGAAATAGTGATAACTATGGTGATTATCGCTTGCTTGTAATATATACTAAGTTAGAATAACTGTGATGATATTTATTTAGAAGCTGAAGATCATTTTCGTATACGTGTACCCTTTGAACGCTTTGTGCAACTTTACTGGCTCCGAGAAAAGCTCGTATGAAATCCCTGCATGTGCGAACTTTTACTGGTGATCATAGTTAAATCACGTGGTGTAAATTAATATGGTGGACTAGCAGAAGTTTTATGAAGTTTATTTATTTCTTCTACTTCTTTCGTTATTGTACAAGATCCCATTCTGGTGCATAGTAGTACAGTTAGGTGTATGGTACAAGGTTTTGTTGTGACGCAGTATTTACAGGTTAAAAACAAATACAATCAGTCGGTGTTCTTCTACGGTGTGGTGGCCACTGCTCCCCTGAAGGCCTCTAGGGAATCCGCTGTGGCGATGTGCTCTGGGAGGCTGTTCCACAGTCGAATGCTCGAAGGAAAGGAGGAGTACCGGTAGATGTCCAGCCTGCAGAAGGGGAAAATGAACAGTGAGTGACCTCTGGTGCTGATAGTAGATGGGTGGTAGAATGTACCCGGGATGTCGACTAGTCAATGAACTATCCTGTATGCCATCACCAGCTTCGAGTGGCGCTGCGCTGTTGAAGGGATCTGCTAGCCTTTTTGGCTGGTGCTACTGGTAGTCCTGTAGTCACCTTTGACAAACTGTGCAGCACGCCGTCCCATACTGTGCTGGCATACTCGAGTATCAGCCTCACTAGCGTTTCTTAGCTTTGTGCCTGTATGTGCTTGGGACAGCTAGCGATGTTTCTTCTCAGGAAGGCTAGTGAAATGTTTGCGTTTTGTGCTGTTGCTGACACATAAGCGTTCCAGGACAGATCATCTGACAGATGGACACCAAGGTATTTTCCATTGGGTAATGTGTTGGGTATTTCTTTGTAAATGGTGGCATTAGTCTTTATGGGAGTTTTCTTTTTGGTGATCGGAATACCTCACATTTGCTGGCTTTGAAGGTCATCATCCTCTTCTTTTCCCACTGCTGCAGCTTGTCTAGGTCTTCCTGTACAGCACCACTAGCATCTGTTGAAGAGCGGATCTTTCTGTACAGAAGACTATCATCTGCAAATAAGCGGGAAGTGGAGGTTACTTGTTGTGGCAAGTCGTTTACATATGTCAGGAAGAACAGGGGTCCCAATACCGATCCAGGAGGGATGCCCGAGGTGACTGGTGATGAGTCAGATATGCAACCTTCTACGATTTTCTGGGTTCTGTGGCTTAGAAAGCTTTTTTTTCAGCTCAGGACATTACTCCAGACTCCGTAATGATGGAACTTTGCAGCCAAACGTTCATACCACATCGAACACCTTACTGAAGTAATATTGCATCGATCTGTTCACCGTCGTTGAGTGCCTGAGAGAGATCTTGGAGTGTAAGAAGTAATTGGCTTTCTTCCTGAAGCCATGTCGGGCATCGCTCAAAATGCTGTTTCTGTCGAAATGTGCCATGATTTTACTTTGTATCACATGTTCGAGGACTTTGCAGCAGACTGAGGATAGGGATATGGACCTGTAGTTTGCAGGTACACTGTGATCGCCTTTCTTGAATATTGGTGTCACGTTTGTTCTAGCAGAAGTTTTCTGACCCCAGTGACTCCTACTGTGACGTTGTGTAAGTTAGGGCTGGGTTTGCCTTGCATCGGTGGAATATATGATGTGTCTTCTTTCGTGTACACACTTGTGAATATGCTGTTCAAGATGGTTGCTTGTCCTTTGGGTCGCTGTGTGCCATCCATGATTTTAAAGCTGCGATGCCAATGCTATCGCATCTTTTACCATTGACATAGGTGTATAGTTTTGTTGTTGTTTTGTTGTTGTTGTTTTTTTTTGGGGGGGGGGGATGTCTCCACTAGCCATATCTTTGACAAAGTTGTGACAGGCTTACCTACATTCATTTTTAGTTTGTGTCTTCAGTGATTGGAGTCTGAGATCTTGAGCCTTGCCAGTTTCTTTTGCTTTTTAAAAGCTTTTTCTTCTGTCTAGACAAGCGTTTTGCTTTTTTTGAGATCCAGGGTTGATTGCAAGGAGTGGTACTTGTCGTTGATGGTATGTTACAGGTGATGACAGATTAGATGAAATTTTAAAGGATTCCCAGACAGTGTTAATATTTGATTGTTTCTGGAGTGTACCTTAAAGTGAAGTCCACAACAAAATCCTCGGTTGCTGCATGGATCTTATCTGTGTCTGCTTTTTTCCGTATCAGTATTTTTGTAAGAGGTGGTTTAGATCTGGTTTCTGTTGCTTTGGCCTGGATGAAGACACCGTCGTGGTCACTGACACCTGGTACTGGCTTTCATCGTTCTATTAAAGTTGGTCTATTTGTTATGAACACGTCCATGGTGTTTGCATTTCTGGTAGGGAACTGCACAATCTGTTCTGAGCTCATGTCAAATACTGTGTCGAGGAACTGTTTGCTGATAGTGACTGGATAGTTGCTTCCTGCGACTGTTTGTTTTCCATTTGATACCTGGCAGGTTGGCATCGCCTGGTATCATCAGAAAATGCATGATGACCTAAAATCGTTGTGTTATGTTTGCTTTGTTTCGTTATCTCTTAACCCTCAATTTATTATATACATGTAGATTAATAATGCAATATTTCAGAGAGAGTTTTATAAAATAATAACAATATACGGAATTTAAAAAAAAATAAAACCTTCCAAATTGGAACGATTTCACTGGTGGCAGTGGTTTCCGATAACCGCTAAGGGGGAAGTAATCGCTGCGAAGAGTTTGCGTTTTGTGTTGATTTCCGCAATTGCAATTTCACACGTGGCACGTTGTGGCATTTTTTAAAAGGAGCACTGATTTTACCCAAGATTACATCGACTACAAAAAGCCCAACTAAGATAAACTGCCATTAATTACTGTATACTTGAAGATAAAAGCAATACGGATGTGAACTATCGTCAACATAGTTAATCTGCTGAAATCGTGTTATCTAAGTGGCGTATGGATGCATCTGAAGTGTTTTGATATCCGTAAAAGACTCCATGGTGTACATATTTTAATTCATATGCCCCGACGAAGTGACAATTTGCGAGTTTTAAGTATCTAAGCTTCTCCGGAAACACGCACAGGTTTCTATGATCGCTGTAAACGTTATTGAAAAACATTCACCGCTAATTAATTGCAATAATAACTAGAAAGAACTCAGAGAGCGCAGACCTCCGCCAAAGCAGCTCACCCCCACCTAATTTCCAGGATTACAAAATCATGGATCCAGACGGTGATCCGGATCACCACCAGTTCATTAGCCATTTCCAGCACTCTCGGAACATTTCATGCAACTCGTTCATAACTTTTTGCATAAAGTTGCTAACTAACAAACAAACAAACCAACGCGGGCAAAAAACCTAATCGCCTTGGTGGTGGTAAATGGCTAAAAAAAAACAACAGGGACCATATTCCCGAAACGTCGTAAGTTAATCGTAATGTATTTTCAATTAAGTTCCGATTTGTGTAGTGTAATATTTTGAAAACTACATATAAATTAGTGAATTCAATTACAGTTAAGTACATAGTAGTTAATAATAAGATGATAATTTGTGAACACTAAGCTGAGTTTCATGTACACATGGAATAAAATGTTACAGAAAAATGACGATTCTGAGGTAAAGGATAAGATTTCACTTAAAATGTTTCTGGAATACGAACCCTGCCAGTCACTACTCAGAACAAAAGACAAACGCCGAAACGGTAATCAAGAGTTAGACAGGAACCATATCAGCATTTAAGGTTTATAGAGAAACGTAGATGAACTTCAATACCATATAGGCCTAGTTTAATCCTTCTTTGTTTGACCCCCCACCAAAAAAATAATAAAAAAATATTCTGGGGTATTGTATCCCTGTGTACTGGCACCCTGCTGTGGTCACAGTGTGGCGACCCTTATTAAGCTGAAACAGTGCACATAGCTATTGCTCAGTCAGCTGAGAGAAAAGATTGCAGATAATGATAAGATATTTTATGGTGGACCAATACACAGAGTGGAATACCCCATGGAGACCCCAGACATTCTTTAAACTGGGCCTTTAAATGGTCCCATAACTTGCCAACTGGCATGTGCTCCATTAAGTCAAACGTGTGAAACGTAGCATTTAAACAGCCAGTCCATCAAAAACATGATTTTTTTGTCATGAACGAATTAAAAATATACATATTATAATATCGCCTACGGAGCGGGAGGTCGAAGGTTCGAGTCCTACACAGGGCAAGTTCTGATATGGCCGGTTGCCTACCCAGCAGCTAGTTAAATCAAGGGGTACCGATTGCCTTCCTGCCAAGCGCCCGGCATATAGGATAGGAATCGGGAGTAAAGATGTTCATCAGTAAAGGTGTCTCATAAGTCAAAACTGGCTGGCCCTTAATCGCGAGGGGTGACACTATAATAAACAAACACTTTACACTTTTATTATATAGGTTTGCGGCTTGGCGCTACGAATTGTTGCTGGAATACTGGTATGCATGAATACTTCAATGTCGACATGTTTTTCCTAAGTGCTAATTTTCAAAATATTTCACAATTTAAGTAATCATTACTGTTTTGGTCTGAGTTAGCAGCACTGTTTTGGCCAAATGCTACCGGTAACACGTGTGAAAGGATAGTTCGCCTGCACCTGTCCTGAGAGAACCTCAAACAAGCGGCGTCTCTCCCCACAGTCGGTCGCTCTAACCACTAGACCAAGCTGTTCTCACATTATTCTCACATGTAACCTAGTTACACGCATTCATGCCAGTCCTTTAGAACTCAATCTGTACCAGGGTACTAAAGAATCACACTTATACGGAAACATGTAAATAAAAAATGTAATTTAGAGCAAACGCCAAAAATCTTAATTAAGTCTTGTATAACCTTCTAATTGTCAATGTACCATATGAAACTTAAAACGTCTCATCCCGAGTTCAAACTTCTATCAAGAAATGTAAGCTTTATAATCGCTTTATTGTGGCTGCTGTTGTTTTAATTATGTGTTTTTATTTATTTGTTAAATGTGTCAAGTATTTTACATGGAAGATTAACACCGGCACGTTTGACATGATTGTTTGGTCTAATAAACAAAAACGTGAGAGAATATTTTTATACAATTGAGATACATGTATACACGTTTCAGTGTATGTTATCTAGTGTATCATGGCGGTTAAGTGTGATTTGACGAACAATTATCCTGAACTGTTAATAAACCGGAATCAACTTAAAAATCCACAGCAACCACTTATGCCATGCACATTGAATGTGTGTTTTGTAGTCAGGCTTGCACGTGGGAAAGAACAACGACAGATATACCGTATACATTCAATGGAAACTGTCAAGTGCATGCACGGTCAATAAGTGGATGCGATTGTAGAGGATAATGATCAGGATGTCTGGTTGTCTTGTCACTGGGCCAGTGTGTCAGTGGAAGATAGAATAAGTGTAATTTCCGGCCGTTGGCCTCTTTCACTTCCTACTTTCCCATCCCACATTGTGTGGTTTTATCACATTTCCTTCAAGTGACGGCGATTAATGCCTTGTAAGGCCGTACGTGATATTGTGTGTACATTTTCTTAAAGAGACGTATGATATTGTGTGTACGTTTTCTTAAAGAGACATATGATATTGTGTGTACGTTTTTTTAAAGAGACATATGATATTGTGTGTATGTTTTCTTAAAGAGACATATTATATTGTGTGTACGTTTTCTTAAAGAGACATATTATATTGTGTGTACATTTTCTTAAAGAGACATATGATATTGTGTGTACGTTTTCTTAAAGATACATATTATATTGTGTGTACGTTTTCTTAAAGAGGCATATTATATTGTGTGTACGTTTTCTTAAAGAGACATATTATACTGTGTGTACGTTTTCTTAAAGAGACATATTATATTGTGTGTACGTTTTCTTAAAGAGACATATTATATTGTGTGTACATTTTCTTAAAGAGACATATTATATTGTGTGTACATCTTCTTAAAGAGACATATTATATTGTGTGTACGTTTTCTTAAAGAGACATATTATATTGTGTGTACGTTTTCTTAAAGAGACATATTATATTGTGTGTACGTTTTCTTAAAGAGACATATTATATTGTTGTCAATAGGAGAACAAACAGGAAAGCATTGTAAATTGTTTAGCTCAATCAGGTTTCAACTACGTTTAATGGTATGCATGTACGTGTACATTTTGTCAATTATAAAACTGGTAACATTTGGCAACAGTTGGCAAATAAATTTATTTTCAATAACATGTATACAATTTCGAAAATTGGAGATTAAATTTAAAATTAATGTTAAACGTGATCTATTTCAGCCCATCTGTGATAGTTAACTCCATCAATGCAACTAAAAAAATATTCGTACCTTTGCAATGTCTTGTTTCAACGCAATGTGCGATGTGTGAGCAATAAGTACACTGGTGGGATGCAGAATCTTTGTATCGCTAATTAGTCCGAATTAGCACGTAAAGGTTCTTTTCTACAATCTCAAATATATCAAATGGGCTGGTCATTCAGCTTAAACAAAAAGTTTAAATGTTTTGAAGCTATAAATCATCCGTTAAATTTCTTTTAGGCACGAATAAAATAACTTTTATTGTTAAAAATTATAATGTTTGTTACGAATCCTGATAATTTGTACCAGAACAGTAATGATATAAATGCACTGTGTGTGCTAGTGTGTGTTATTTTTTTATGAAAGGAAGTGGCAGGAGGTGCATTGTAACGTACAACGAATGTATTGATCAGCCATTTTATATCAACCTTGAAACAAACGCTACAGCGTAATACTTGTTAAAATAAAATATTTAAATATGATCTATAATTTTCCTAGCACATTGGAATACACAATTTGATGATCTCATTACTTATAACTAAAAAAGAAACATCAAAGGCGTCCGTAGTTAATTAGCAAATATTGGGAATGTAAATAAAATTTTCCTAAATATCTTACATTTTAAATCATTTTATTTATTTAGCGCAACAATGCTGTATCATTTAAAAACACCCAATGGTTATAGATTATAATTATTTAGTGATGCTCATAGTTGTGTACATTGTTAAACGGGCGATCTAAGATGGTAGTTTTTAATATGTTTTAAAAATAAACTGGTATATAGAAAATTTCAACAATGTTATTTTTTTCGGGTTTTCTACAGCAATAAAGCATGTTATGCTTAAACAGGATTAAAAATCTTTCGTCTCGGAATATTTTTTTTAGCAATTTTACTAAATTTTAATGGGCATCGATTTACAATAAATTATAAAAGAGCAAGAATTCAGTATTTTGAGGCATTTATATTATCCATGAAAATGACTGCTAAATACCGTGGATGTATTTTAAATTTTGTTCAATGACCAGACATACGTCTGCCACCTGTGGTTTTAGGGCCCTTAGAATCAAACTTGAAATCATGTTGTTATTTAGTAACTGTCTGGGCAGTATTTGATCATAATGAGATAATGGGTTTGTGCTCAAACAATGGCAATGAAAGCCGGATTAAATTATTAAACAATGGGTAGGGTGTGAAATATGCACAAGCTGGTAAAAACATACAAATTAAGATTAAGTTAGATACCATTTTATTTGTATGAAAATGGATTAAAATATATAAGCAGGTTTTTCTGACCTGTGTTAGTTCTGGTAAAGTTTCAATATTTAATTAATATATTACATAAAGCCTGTTTGGCATAATTCATTATAATTGCTTTACATCATTATTTGCTTTAGTGCCCTGTATTCAGGAACAAGTTAACTTAAATGCATTTTTTTTTCTTTTGTCACGAACAACAACTAAGCCTTGTATAAGTGTTGTATACTTGGATAATGGGCACAATGAATTTAGTACTTTTGAATGCATCATAAGTAAACAATGATTATAAAAACAAACGTTTCATAATGAAATATGTCTTATTGTAACATTATTATGTGCCAACATGTTTTAAAACATTGACTTATTGTGAAAATTAACTAATGCTTTTTATATGTGCCAATGTTATGCCCACCACCTTTTGCCAGCCAGTGGGCGGAGTCTAAACATAGCAGGTATGCGTGACGTCACTCGTCAACGTTCCTTATTATGTTAACGCCCAAAGTGCAGAATGTTCCAATGTGTCGCATTCGCTCACTCTAATATAATTTATTTACCGCTGACAATGAAAAGGCTATAGCATTTTCGTATATAGATATATATAATGATTCCATATGATACAAACTATTTACAATGATTGTGTTGTTGTCTTTTTTAAGCGGCATATACATGTTCAATAAATCATACATTTATTTATTTCAGTTCTCACTGCATCAGTTAATGAAGTAATTTAACAGCATGGTATATCAGAATTTAACAGCAAGGTATATCAGAACATTTAAAATGAAAGCATGTGCACTCTACCAACAATATAAGGGAAAAACTTGCTATTTTGATTCTGGAGTATGTAGAACTACTATAAATAAGTTTCCGAAATCAAGCACCGTACTACAGATTTCGTCAACCATACTAGACCTATGGCTGTTATGGAATTACTCCTTCCGACGCCCAAAACACTGACCAGTGCGATGAACTCCGATGAACGAGCGAGTGTTGGTTCAATATATATCTATAAATTTCCATAAAATTTCTGGTGGGGGGCGGTTTAACCTGGGGATGATTTGACTCAGGGGCGGTTTGGCCTGCTCCCTAAACCCTAATAAAAGGGTCTCAAAATATTGGTTTCAGTTTGGTTTACAAAATACATCAATATACGATTGGTTAAAATATCTGCGTAGTTTTCTTAATTTTTTTTTTTGCGATACATTTGGGTTACAATTCCATTCAAAAATGAAATGACTTCTTAAATTAATTTACTGTATGTTAACCTCCTACAGTAGGGCACAAGTTTTGATGTTATTACATTTGGTCCAATTTTTGACGAACAACAAAAAAAGCAACAAGTTAAGCAGGAAAATGTAGCCAAAAAATGTCAATCATTTGTCAAAGAAAGATAAAGCTGAAAATATTTATTTGTATATTGATCCTTATTGTTGTAGCGGTATCAAGCATTTTCAGGGAACTATCTTTGGCAGATGTTAAGGTAAAAACCGGTAGCGATAAAAAAGATGGCGGATTCGAGAAAGTTACAAACTTTTCAAAGCATCCTACGAAACGCTTATTGGGAATAGACAACCCTCCTAATGTCACCAAAATCCGCAAGAATTTTGTTGTACTTCAAAGGCGGGCTAGTCAAACGAAGGTGCCCGCTGTTTTCAACTTTAGCGAAAACGATGTTACTGAAATAAAAGATATTTTTATCAGCATTAAAACGGCTTCTCAAAACCATGCCAGTCGTCTGCAGCTGCTGATCAACACATGGGTGCAGCAAGCTAAGAACCAGGTAAATAGTTTGCATGCTTTTTTTTAGTATCGGCAGTCAGTTTTAATGATAATTGTCTATACATTATTTTACAGATGTCACTTATTGACATAAGCTGTCGCATCCAAGAATTAACCTTTGCTGTCATTGCTTTAATTGATAACACTATCAGTAGCATGACCTGCGTTTATTCACAACAGTCAGTAGCAGGGCCAGTTAAAGACATGGATGCCCTTATACGAGGAGAGTCAGATTGGAATTGCTAAGGGGGAATAGGTAGTTCTTCCTGAATACTTGAGCAAATGTGTATACAGCTCAAAGTTCTTCTCAGTAATGGAAAAACAATGTAAAAAAACAAAATCCTGAGTACAACTCTATTATTGTGTTTCAACAACCCAATACATCATAACAAATTAATATCTATTACAATCGACGTCAAATTATATGTTCTTTGTGAAGAAATGTTCAAAACAAATATAACAAAGTGCGGTTGTTTTGAAATGATGATTATATCAACAGGAAACTAAGGCCAACATTTTTTTATTTTTCATTTTACTGGATTATTTTTTTTTTAAATGAGTCGAGGGGGGGGGGGAGAAATAAAAATGAAAATAAAATTTCTTTTTCGCATCAGTCGATAAAAAAAATAAAAATAAAATTGGAATAAGGATCGTTATTTTTTATTTTGAAAAGATAACATTTTTAACAGTGGGGGCCAAAAAACATGCACATTTAAGACAAACTAGTATAAATACACTAGTTTTAAACTCATAAACTATGTATTTGAAACAATGATTACTTCATAGTTTTCCAAAACATTTATTGTATTTAACTTGAAATGCTTTTGTATCATATTGTATTGTCATATTGACAATGTGTTTGTAAACTTGTAATTGTTTTTATTTAAACATTAATTCATGATCAGATGTATAATGAAATATATTGCTTGCCAGTGACTTAGAGGTCCGTGGGTTCGGTTGTTTAATAAACCCATTTTTAAATGGTATGTATATTTGTACCTTTCACTAAAATAAATAAAATTATTTCTCTATTTATATGCCTTTGTTACCAGTAGGTAAATAAAGCATGAAATTTGAGCAAACTCATGTTTTTTTGTTATTTATTAAAAGCTTTGTATTAAAGATTAGCTCGAATAAAACTGATATGTAACACAATTGTGTACTACTTTGTTTTATTAAACAAATGTTTAAGCAAAGCAGCACAACATCAAAGATTTTAGAGGCATCTTGCTTTTCTTCCGTATCATCCTTTTCGCCGACATCCTTCACTGTTATACTGACGGTCCTTGACCTTGAAATTAAAAAAAAGCATGAAACCAAAGTTTAACCTAGTACACAATTCCTGTTCTGTAACAGTGTCTGGAAGATAATTATTTTGTCCAAGTTTTAGGTGGACTATTACAATCGACGTCAAATTATATGGTCTTTGTGAAGAAATGTTCAAAACAAATATTTATAACAAAACATTAAGTGCGGTTGTTTTGAAATGATGATTAAATCAACAGGAAACTAAGGCCAACATTTTTTTATTTTTCGTTTTACTGGATTATTTTTTTTTTTAATGAGTCGAGGGGGGGAGAAATAAAAATGAAAATAAAATTTATTTTTTGTACCAGTCGATAAAAAAAATAAAAATAAAATTGGAATAAGGATCGTTATTTTTTATTTTGAAAAGATAACATTTTTAACAGTCCCGGCCAAAAAACGTGCACATTTAAGACAAACTAGTATAAATACACCTTGACCGTGACCTTGAAATTTAAAAAAAGCAAGAAACCAAAGTTTAACCTAGTACACAATTCCTGTTCTGTAAAAGTGTAATTGCCCAAAATTTTAGGGAGAAGTGACTTCTCCTTTTGCTGAATTCAGGGAGAAGTTTATCGATAACTGACACTGGCGCGTAAAGCAGCTATTTAGCCAATCAATCAATTGAATTATGTATAATTAATTAATTACAAAGACTACAACCTGTAGTAATGAAAGATAAACACAAAATAGCTTAATAAGTTTTATTGGCATTAGAAGCAGTATTTTAAAAAAACAAGCACTCATGTTTATGTTTATGACAATTGATACTTACACTTCATAAGGCAGTCACTGGTTTCCTTTAAAATAATGTCATGATATAAAGAGTAAATGTTACAATGTAAATTATTAACGCTCTTGATATTTCTCCTAACAACGCTACATGTTATACATCGTTCAGGTAGACAAGTACCGGTATTGTACACCACTTGGTTGTCAGCAAGCTGCACGTAGAAATCGTGCAACATAATTTTCCGGCCGTTAGTCGGCGTCAGAACAAAGAAACCACAGGAGAATGAAATAACGTAATGGTGTCGCGTGTTTGGATGACGTCATTTACTACAAAATGGGAATTATCTGTTACTTTTCACACGCGGCGTTTGTTACGATTGTGTTAATTGCGGAAATGGAAAATAATTGATCAGTGTATCCTTTTGTTTTAATTTTAAATTAATTGTCAGTTCTAAGGTCAAACATCGCAATTAAGCGAACAGCAAATATTCATAGCCTGAATATAAGTTCTTTTGCAGTACGTAAAACGGTAATAATAACACTGAATGACTGTCAATTCTAGTGTAAACCGGTTGATCATATCGCCCAGTGTGCACTCGCTTTCTTGGTTCCCGACAGCCTTTGCTAATAACAGATTTACTTTGAAAGCAAGTAAGCAACGTCGGAAACCACAATTGGAATAACCTTAGCCGATTGGTTGATTGATTAACACAATTCCAGGTAAGTGATGTGTAACAAACTTTCCCACGCTGTCAACAGATCGATTATGGATAATTGAAGCATCGTTATCTCCACAATCAGATAAACCATGACAGTAGTGGGCATAAGATTAGAGGAATAAGCATTAGTATTGAAATTTTTCGGCGAGTTTGATTTCGCTTTGATCAGATCACAGGGCGATGTCAGACACCATAGGGTGAAGATTTCACCCATGTCACCCTCTAGGATAATCCCTGACCCATATGGGCACTCGTTGGTGGGCGATGAAGGAATGAGACATTGAAAAGTGATGAGTGTTATCGGCAGTGCAAGGACTCTTTTGACTGATCAGATGGATGCAAGTGTGGTGTGCGTCGAGGGAGGTTGTATGTTCAAGGACTCTTTTGACTGATCAGATGGATGCAAGTGTAGTGTCCGTCGAGGGAGGTTGTATGTTCAAGGACTCTTGACTGATCAGATGGATGCAAGTGTAGTGTGCGTCGAGGGAGGTTGTATGTTCAAGGACTCTTTTGACTGATCAGGTGGATGCAAGTGTAGTGTCCGTCGAGGGAGGTTGTATGTTCAAGGACTCTTTTGACTGATCAGATGGATGCAAGTGTAGTGTGCGTCGAGGGAGGTTGTATGTTCAAGGACTCTTTTGACTGATCAGATGGATGCAAGTGTAGTGTGCGTCGAGGGAGGTTGTATGTTCAAGGAGTGTTTGACTGATCAGATGGATGCAAGTGTAGTGTGCGTCGAGGGAGGTTGTATGTTCAAGGAGTGTTTGACTGATCAGATGGATGCAAGTGTAGAGTGCGTCGAGGGAGGTTGTATGTTCAAGGACTCTTTTGACTGATCAGATGGATGCAAGTGTAGTGTCCGTCGAGGGAGGTTGTATGTTCAAGGACTCTTTTGACTGATCAGATGGATGCAAGTGTAGTGTGCGTCGAGGGAGGTTGTATGTTCAAGGAGTGTTTGACTGATCAGATGGATGCAAGTGTAGTGTGCGTCGAGGGAGGTTGTATGTTCAAGGAGTGTTTGACTGATCAGATCGATGCAAGTGTAGTGTGCGTCGAGGGAGGTTGTATGTTCAAGGACTCTTTTGACTGATCAGATGGATGCAAGTGTAGTGTCCATCGAGGGAGGTTGTATGTTCAAGGACTCTTTTGACTGATCAGATGGATGCAAGTGTAGTGTGCGTCGAGGGAGGTTGTATGTTCAAGGAGTGTTTGACTGATCAGATGGATGCAAGTGTAGTGTGCGTCGAGGGAGGTTGTATGTTCAAGGACTCTTTTGAGTGTAAATGTGTGAGTGAACGCTATTTTTAGAGACTAATGAAAATATATCATGGAACCCCTTTTCGTACTTTTTATGAGTATACAATTTGCAATGTGTAGTTATCGCCAGTTTCCTTGGTATCTCTAAAATAGGCGTTACCCTCTCTTATCATCTGCATAACACACACTCATTTAACGTGCAAAAACAATGTACAACAGTGTCTTCTTTTAATATATTCAGTTTCATAAAGCAAAAATACTCAGCTGATAACTGCGAAAGAAGTGGTCTTTTATGTGACAGCAAACTTACATTGAACTTAAGGTGTTCTAGTGAGAAGAAATATAAAACCTTCGTTACCAGAAGTATTGAACTAATGTATTGACAATTAAGTTGTGCAAACCATGTTTCTCATAAATCCGTATCAACATACCAGATTATAAACTAATCTGATGTTAACCAAAAAGCGTATGTACATTTTCTTGTTACTGTTTTGCGATGAAGGTTTTTGTATTTCATGAGTTATTTTAGATATGTAGTGAGGAAACATATTTCGAAGAGTTTAATTTAGATATGGCATTATGACATGTGCTATTTAAGGCAAACCTTCAAAAATTGTTAGTTTGCCATTGCCTACCCAAAGTTGCTGGTAAGGCCAGTCCTTTTTTATTTTCTGGTTTACAAAATTTTGGGGGGAACATGTCCACTGGCAGGTCGAAAAAAAAAAGAAAAAAGTGTTCAAATCTTAACACAACGAACTATTTCCCATTAGCAATTTATAATTAATAACAATATCAACATTAAAACACACTATTATGTGAAGTTAGAATAAGACATCAAACATGGTATAAACTGTTTTATTACACCAATGTTTTATATGCAGTTTAACCATTGTATTTATGAATTTTACAGAGTAAATAAGTGTAATAGATGCATATATTTTAACGACATCATTAAAATTGATTTTACCACAAAGTTGTATACTTGTATGGATTTACAAAATGTAAAGTGAGATGCCTTTTTAAAAGAAGACGAGTTAACCTGTGCAGGACTGGAATCCACAACTGCCCGAACACAGACCTTGCAAAACGAGCTTAATCTAACCACACAACGCAAATTTTGAAAATAATTGCTGTGAGGTCTCGAAAAACATATTAAATTTAACTATATCAAGAGAAAAGTCCAAATAATATGACGTTAATTGTCTGGATTCTTATTAAGTCTTAATTCTTATTAAAAATGAGAAACTAGTTTTAACATATTTTTTTTAAAAATATTCAACTCTGTGTAAATGCTAAATCTTCATGTATATATGAAATTTATCAGATATAAACTGAACTGCTAGTGTGTATTAAATTATTGCATTACAATTGTGACAGAAACAAAATACAAGGCAAATAAGAAATTCTCATTGTGTCGCGAAAATATATATCATCAACAAAATGCAACCATGACTTTCTCTTTTAAGTGTATACGAGACAAAGCTGTTTGTCCCCACATCCTCGTTTCGATGTGCCCGCAAGAAGATCTTGTTACTAATTATATTATTTGTTACAAATGCCACCTGAAAATGTACATCCAGTGCCTTCTACAGTATTTTTTTTGGCGTCCCCGTCCCGAGAGGGGTGGGTTAGGGTATCCTCTCCGTACGTCAATTTTTTTTGCGGCATGTGTCAAATGACGTTATCTGGTGCGTTTTAGCTATTAAATTTAAGGCTAAGATGTTTTCAATTTTTTGTACAAGTTTAAACGAAATGAAATAAACGAAACATCACCGTTTGAACGGCATACCTCTAGCCTTTTAAAAGTGTAAGCATCATTGTTGTTGCAAAACTGAAAGTAATGATTTTTTCCGGATGTTTATGTCCAGTGCGCATCACATTCGCACAGTGACATGATGTCCAAACCCACTATTCTCGTCGTTCTCGAATCTTTAGGTTACACTCGATCTACTGATGGAGCCTTTTTTATTCGATTAATTATGTTCATATGGGCATGTATTTAGTGTTTTAACACTGATTGAATCGTTACAGCTGTTGAACATAGTACTGACTGGATAATTAGTGAATTGTAAAGATCTTGATTAAAATATATTTATATTATATACATGCTTTGTTCTTGCAAAAACGGCGGGAAATTTTCCTCTTGCACATCGTGCCTGCGCGTCAAATGTTAAAGACAAATGTCACTCTATTGTTAAAAACAGTGTTGATTTTCTCATGTTTCATTCTTTCCATGAATAACTGTACTTCTAATGGTAATATTAACTGTCATCAAATGGACAAGTCATTTTAAGGGCCGTCTATGAAACATGTTGAACATTATTAGAAGTTTACAATATATAATAAATTCAACAATTTACGAACTAAAAATCACTTGCTAATTTTTTGTCCACCAATAAGTAAATTTGCATGGAAAAACCACGCCCATTTGTTTTATAATTTACCTATTTTTCTCCATTTGCTGTACCAATCTTTTTGTTCAATTTTGGATACTAGTACAGATTTATGAGACGACCCTCAAACTTGAAACACTTCACTGACCACAATAACGGGATTTCTCCCTGCAAAAATCATGCATGGGATTAACATTCCTTTGACGGGAAACTAGGACACCCAATGTCTTTAAAGACCTGTATTTAATAAAGCACATGATCGGTACACGCACGCTTTCCATGCGTGGAACGTGACGTCGTGTTTCAGCAGACATTTCGCACTCTTTTGTAGAAAACACGGGTTTTACATGGCATACATGTACATAAACAACGGCGGATGCCTTGCTTAAAAAAATTGTCTGTGAAATTCCGGAACAATTTGTTGATCTCGATCGGCAATCATCGTGTGATACCGTCAAAAACAAAAAGCAGTTTCACGGAAGTTAACGGACTTACCGAGCAAATTATTATATTCGTACTCAAAATGTTTCGAAAATTTGAACGTTTCGTCCCCCATCGGTAAAAAAAAACATCGTAATTATAATTTTTTTTTCACTTTCGGAAAATTTATGTTCGCCGGTTTTGTAAACCGTAAAATCAAAAAGTCCTGGCCTAACGAGTAGGTAGGAAGGCATTATTTTTTGGGGAAAAAAAAGAGTAAATTTATGAATGATCCATTTGCGTCAAAATATAACATATAACAGAGGCGTTGCTTTTAATAATATAATCAAGTGTCAGTTGATATAAAGAGAGCTTGCTAGCAATCATCTTTAATTAGACAATAAATGCTGACAAACTGCCCCTTGTTTTTACAAGTTTGATAAAACATGGTTAGAATTGCATTTTGATATGGCCAATTATAAGCAAGGGTTTAGCTGATACAGTTGATTTATTAACCGAATGGAAATTGACGAAATGAAAGAAGATTGAGCTTTTATTTAGTCCAAAGAAAAAATAGAATAATTGGAATAAAAAAAAACAAAATGGTTTGATTTAGCAAAGAAAAAACTTTTGAGTAGAGACCTTTTCGTTGGGTAGGTAGGCAAACAAAGTTAATTTTTATTTTGGCCTAACCTAACAACTAATTAAAAAAATACAAACAAGAATCATTTGAAAGTTTGAGTTGTCTTACAAAGCATGATGTACATTAATGCGGGTTATATTTTAACACATATTTGAACTATAGACTTAACTTGACAATCGTCATTTTGCACACAAACTTCTGCCGCTAATATTGACACATTTGTATACAGAAATAAGTTAATATATACGTAATTATCATTTGTTTCTAGCAGTTAATTGAACAGTGATCATTATATACCCTGTAATTTCAAATTTGGCCTTACCGTTAATAAAGAAATTTTTTAATAAACGGAATTCAATTGAATTACAGTACTTATAGGAAGGGTATCATAAACCACAACAATTTAAAATACGCAATTCAAAATTTTACAGTATAGTATTTCCAAACATAGATTGACTTTTTTTTATTATGAGTTGGTTTGAAGGTTTAATTATAAAACCCAAATAATGATTTGTATATGATGTTATTTTGGAAACATTTTTATATACCCGGTATTTTATAATTATCATATTGGTATATGCATTGTTTTGACCAAATTTCAACTGTTAACTTATTGCGGTATGATAAGTCCTTAAAAGGCTATTACAAATATGCTAAAATTGTTACCAATGGTTGCAGATCTTACCATAGCAGAAATATAATCATGCCATATGGGCAGTCACGCAGTTTATGTTGAAATTACAACTTTTTTTCAAACTGTCATTACAACTTTAAAACAGACTAGCCAAATTTCATGCCGCAATAATAAATAATATGTAAACTGGATTCATTCCAGTGTCTGTGTTGTAAGTCAAATATGTCGGCGTCTTAGCTAGGTTTAAGTTTTTCGGTAAGCTAGTTTCTCAGGAATGGCTTGAGGGATTTCATTCAACATTTATTTTTCAACTTAAAATGAACCTATAGGCCAAGTTTGGTAACTATAGTTTGCAATTTGTCAAAATTATGGGCAAAATTTTTACTCTTAGAAATTTTACAGATTACTATATGGACAGGTTAAAGTTTTTCGGTAAGCTGGTCTCTCAGGAATGGCTTGAGGGATTTCATTCAAACTTAGAACACTTGTTCCCTATATTAAAATGAACTCATAGGCAAATTTTGATAACTCTAGTTTGAAATGTGTAAAAATTATGGGCCTTTTTACACTTAGAAATTTGCATATAAGCTATATGGACAGGTTAAAGTTTGTCGGTAAGCTAGTTTCTCAACTTTTTGTTTCCGCTCTCTGACTGGAGAACGGATTAAGCTATTGTAATGAAACTTAAAACATAGATACCTTATAGCGAGACCTCGCTTGGGATTGCATATGGGGTGGGTGGGGTCAAGGTCACTGTTACTAAAAAGAGAAAAATGGTTTCAGCTCAATAACTAAAGAACGCATTGAGATATTTTTATGAAACTTAATACATTGATACCTTGCATCGAGACCTCGCTTGGGATTGCATATGGGGTGGGTGGGGTCAAGGTCAAGTTTACCATTACTAAAAATTTTATTGATGTGCTGACTTTAATGCATTTCGTCTGAAAAATTTGTTTTTTGTGGAATTTCCATGTTTCTTGTTTTAGAAAAAAAATGCCAGTAACTCTGACAAGCACAAGAAAAGTCGAGCGCGCTGTCCTCCAACAGCTCTTGTTAAAGAATATTTTAATTAATAACAGAATAGCTTTAGAAACTAGATGTGTCACAGACACGGATGCCCCCACGACATGATAAGGGGTTAACATTCGGCTAAAATTTGTCACAGCCAAAATTCCTTCTTTTACAGTCATCTACACATAAAAGTTCTCCAGCAGTAAAACTTTGAGCAGATTCCACACAGCAGTTAAAGACAAGTTGAGTCCACAAAATTTCAGGACCTTTATGCATACGGACGGACAGACGGACAAGAGCAGTAAAAAATGCCTCTCACTTTGTGAGGGCATAACAGTAAACATATAATAAAGGACTATTAGCTTTGTTTATTCTTCCGCCAAAACTCAGTCAATATGGTGACGGTACGTATATAAAATTATACATTTATGTTAGTATTTTATATACAAAATAAAACTAGACTATTGTTAAAAATATTTTAAAAACACACATATAACTACCACAGACATGTATCAGTTCATAAATGCTTGATTGTTTTGGCACAAACGATGACAAGACAGATCACTGTGTTTTGTTGTAGTTTTTATTTGGGTTAAATAGTATGAAGTTTTCGATTCGACAATCCTGAGTGTTTTTCAATGCAAAGGATAAACAGTTTTGGGAAAATTTAGACGTGTTTAAAACTTTGACTAATAAAATTATTCTACAACAGCCCGTATCAAGTAAGCTGTCCTTATTGACGAGTAAGCATAGCTTTGTGATATTTTGGTTTCCATTTGCTCCAGAAACATTTTAAATGTATAATATTACTGTTCAAAGTTGCCGCCTGGATTCTAGGCGTCGCGTTGGGATGAAACTGATCATTAACAATTGCAACTCCCAGCGACCCAGAGGGTCATATAGCTGGGAGTTGTAATGTTGCAACTTGAGGAATGGGGTACAGTGGGTATGAACCTAACAGCAATTTAAACATAGCGTAACATTTGTGATCGGCTAGGAGCACATACTTCTTGCTCTCCATCCCCCTTGTTTAACTACCATTTCAGGAATATAAATGAGGTGCGTCGTGGAAAAACCAGACTTAATGCATGTGTGTAAAGTGTCGTCCCGGATTAGCCTGTGCAGTCTGCACAGGCTAATCCAGGACGGCACTTTCCGCTTTTATGGTATTTTCTGTTTCAAGGAAGTCTCTTCTAAACATAAATCTACTGTAGGCGGAAAGTGCCATCCTGGATTAGCCTGTGCGGACTGCACAGGCTGATCCGGGACGACACTTTACGCACATGCATTAAGACCGGTTTTCTAACGACGCTCCACTAACTTACATTCCAGGGTTAGGGGCTAGTTGTACTCGCAACCCTGAAAACTTACAAGCCCAGCCTTAATATCATGAGCCACTTAACCGTATTAGGTGTACAAGTTACAGCCGATTTTAAATATGTGGCGCGTGTGGAAAATCCGGACTTAATGCATGTGCTAAAAGTGTCATCCCGGATTAGCCTGTGCAGTCAGCACAGGCTAATCTGGGACGGCACTTTCGCCTAAAGTGGATTTATGGTTAGAAGACACTTCATTGAAACAGAAAATACCCTAAAAAGCGGAAAGTGCCATGCCGGATTAGCCTGTGCGGACTGCACAGGCTAATCCGGGACTATACAATACGCACATGCATTAAGACCGGTTTTCCCACGCCGCGCCTCATATTGAAGTGTGATTTACATAACTGAATGAGACATTTTCAGCCATTGATTTGTTCAGGTTTTTAAAGTCTGAATGAATTATGTAATATTTAAGTGTGTATTTACGATCTTTCATATTGATTATTTTCAAAATAAGCAGATGAAAGTGACAATAAAACTTGAAAGCAAGCATAAAATCATAAAAATGAAGTAGGAAACAATTCAATATGGAATAGTGTTGATCCGGGTAAGTACGGACAGACGGGTCACTTCGGACAAATGCGTTAGTAGATCAACTTTTCTACATGTTTTTATGTTACTTGTTATGATTTTACCTTATTTAAGAAAAGCATCTTTTCGGGGAATACTTGTCTAAAAGAAGAAAGTGACGTAATGCATTGCTTGTTGTAAATGGTACATCATGGGAACAACGTATTGATGCTGTTCGAGTTTTCCTGAATTTTAAATCTAAAATAGTGTCCGTAGTTTTCCAACGTAATTTGCAATAGCAAAACCAGTATTTTCCGTAGTTTTCCTACTCTGTCCGAACTTACCCGGTTTTGGGTTGCCTTGTTTCTGACATAGTTAAAGTACTTTAGACTACAGATAGCTATATGGAATCAACGATAAAATCCGAGGAAGACGGGGATTTCCCGATTTTGTCATCATAATATGGGGATATCCTACAGAGCTAGGCCCATCATATTGACAAGGGGTGTCCTTGTAAAAACTGTCCGTACTTATCAGCCCTAAATCAACAAGAACTAGTGTCGACTTTTGCATCGTTTATTAGTGTTATGTAACCTAACCCAACTGTCAAGTCAACGTTTGAGTTTCCGCTTGTACAGACGAAAACTATTTAGTGATTAAAAACTAGCTTATTGTGCGTTTAAAAGCCTCGGTTGTTCTTAACTTTTTTTCTATTTTAAATAGAAAAATATGTTAATTAACTTTATTTTGTTAATTGTATGTATGCCACTATTTCTGTTATAAGATTGTACATACACACTTTAAATTAAGTATTTTAACTATAAGTACTCTTGTTTAGACTGCGTATTTACGGTATGCACTTCGAAACGATGCTAAATACTGGTTGGACCCTGTCGCCCAGCTGCAAAACTACTTGCCATTGGTGACTCGGCTTGTGTTAATTTATATCCCTGTATTATAATATAGAATTATAATATATGTACTCCTGTTTGTGTATTCAGTTTCTAGCTTCATTCATTTTTAGCTATGGAAATGCAAGCATTATATTTTTAAGATATAAATATTTCATAATCTTGTACTTTTTCAGACATTCATTTTCACGGACCAGTCAGATGAAGCTTTAGAAAATATTTTGCAAGGTAAAGCAAAATCATTTGGTTTTACTAACAGCATTTGCTCATTATGCACCTATCAATATTTTCCCCCAGGGGGGAAGAGGCGGGCAATCCTAGGGGAATTTGACTAATTGTATTTCTGGGGATCTAATTCCCCACCCTAGAGCCAAGCCTTTTTGTCTAAATCCCCTCAATGGGGGATGCTTTATTGGTGTATCGACTGGCCGGGGGCCAATATTACTGGGACCTAAAATCCGAACAAATTATATTTCGGGGGACCCGGAATCATTCGGCGTGTCAAATTCCCGCCTGTTGGTTATAGCTTTCAGTCTAAAGTCCCGTATATGCCCGCCGCTCCATCCGTGGGGGAAAATATTGATAGGTGCATTAAGAGCTCATGTTTGGGTAGTTTTATCTTTTAAGGAACTTACCAATATTTTCTTAGTATTTGTCTATAAGGGGTGATATATAAAAATATGTTTTACTGCTGCAGAGAACTTTTATATTACTATATGTAATAACCATTATAAGTTATTATACAAGAGCCTAATTTCATAAGAGTTTACATATGAGTTCCATGATTGAAATCAGTGTTTTTTTCACCTTTGGGGTTAAGGGGGCGTGGCCCTTCAGACAGGGAATTTTATGGCAAAAGGGGAATTGTTTTTTTAGAAAAATTTGTATTCTACTTTGTTATAAAACACTAAACAATTGTTTTGCTACAACTGATAGCTTGGATTATTCACCAGCTTGGTTTGATAAAAATTGCTGGGATTGTTTACGAAAATTCCTCTATCTTAGTCAGTTTTTGTCCGAATTTGGTCAAGTTTAAAAAAAAATAAAGCTTACATTCTGAGGGGAATTTTATCGTCAATATAGGGAAAAATATATACTTTTTAAGCATGGGAATGGGGCAGATTTTCGGCCCCAAATTGGCCCTAAAAAAACACAGGAAATATATACAGTACCACTAGATGCATTGTTTCTCAAAATTATTAGAACTGTAACACTTATAATATACCTATTCAAGTTTGAACAAGAATTCATTATGTGAATTAGAAGTTGTTCAAAATCCAAGAAATTTGTGTCTAAAAACTAAAAGAAATACTGTCTATTAGATTTTTTTTTTTTTTTTTATGCCCCCACTTTCGAGGGGGGGCATATAGATTTGCCCTTCTCCGTCCGACTGTCCGTCCATCAGATTTTTGTGTCGCACGTAACTCAAAAAGCATAACTGCTAGAGTGATGAAACGTAAGCATATTTATCTGCATCGGGGCTTGCGCACCTAGATATTTTGGTGAAGTTTTTTTCGACATAAGCAGAGTTATGGCCCTTTTTTAGAAAAAAAAGACATTTTTGGACTTGTGTGGTGCGTAACTAAAAAAGTATTGCTGCTAGAGGGTTGAAACTTTATAAACATATTAATCAGCATGTGAACTTGTGCACCGGGGTATTTTGGTGCATTTTTTTTCCCGACATCAGCTGAGTTATTCCTATTTTTTAGCAAAAAAATGACATTTTTGGACTTGTGTCCTGCCTAGCTCTAAAAGTATTACTGCTGGAGTGATGAAACTTTATAAACATATATATATATAAATTAATCAGCATGTGAACGTGTGCACCTGGGTATTTTGGTGCAGTTTTTTTTCTGACATCAGCTGAGTTATGGCCCTTTTTGTAGCAAAAAATGACATTGTTGGACTTGTGTCGAGTGCAACTCTAAAAGTAGTAATGCTAGAGTGTTGAAACTTTATTAACATATTAATCAGCATGTGAACTTGTGCACCTGGGTATTTTGATGCATTTTTTTCCGACATCAGCTGAGTTATGGCCCTTTTTTTAGCAAAAATGACATTTTGGACTTGTGTCATGCATAACTCAAAAATTATTAATGCTAGAGTGATGAAACTTTATATACATATTAATTAGCATGTGAACTTGTGCACCTGGGTATGTTGGTGCATTTTTTTCCACCATCAGTGGAGTTATGACCCTTTTTTTAGCCAAAAAATGACATTTTTGGATTTGTGTCGCGTGTAACTCAAAAAGTTGAACTGCTAGACTGATCAAACTTTTAAAACATATTCATCAGCATGTGAACTTGTGCACCTGGGTATTTTCTGTGCATTTTTTCCGACATCAGCAGAGTTTTGTGACAACCAGCGGAACGTGGGGGGCATCCGTGTCCTACAGACACATGTCTAGTTGTTTTAGATTTTGTATAAAAAAGGTATATTTGTTATTATTAATGTTGCAGGTCACATTGTAAATACCAACTGTTCAAGGGACCATAATAGGTTTGAGTTTTAGTTATTTAAACTTTAAAGCATAATAATTAAAGCATTATTATACATGTATTGTACACATTGGTTATACGGCAGAAAACGGATACAAAGATGCGAAATCATCAACATTTTATGGACCTAGTTATAAATATTGTGACTTGTTGTGAACACTATTACAACACATTTGTTGTTAGTTTTATAGTAATTGGTAACTTAAAAATTATGCAAGTATAATAAATATATTAGTTTTATGTGAAATAAAGCATTCTAGATAATTGTTGGTTATCATTTAAAATACCAGGTACTTGAGACATTTTGATTCATGAACACATACAACATTCCTGGGTCATCAGGGCTCTCCAAAAGCCAAATTTAACTTCCGTTTGAGGAAAAATGCTTATTTTCAATACTGGTTATTTGTATGTTGTTGTAAAGAAAAAGTGTAGCCGAACATACTTTTCTTTAGGCAGATATGCAAATTTGTAGCCATTGGCTTACTGGGAAATGACAGTTTTGGCCCTGGCGAAATGTGACTCGTGTTATTTCGTTGTCTTCTTGTGTTCATGGTTATCTCCCTTGTTGTTCGCAGACGATCGCTGGTGTGCAAGATGGGTCATGAGTTTGACATGTACATCGTGTCGGGGCTGCGCTGGTGGTGTCACATGGACGATGACACGTACCTGAACGTGAAAGAACTCGTGAAACTCCTGGCCGGTTACCGGCACACAGACGACTGGTACCTTGGTAGGCCCAGTCTCGACCACCCTATAGAAGTGATCGACCATCTGAAACCAGGGGTAGGTATTGAGACATGCCTGCAATTGAATATGTCTTCATGTTGACAGTTACTTATTTACAAGTACATGTATGTACTAAAATAAGTATTGATGTAGGTATGAGTGCTCAGGGCTCGCACTAATGGTGAAAATTTTGGAAGTCCTCACTTCCAAGTGTTGGATATTGGAAGCAGTGAGCATTCTTTTTGACTTTGTAAGCCTTACATGGGACTTCCATGGCTGCAATTTTGAAAGTCCTATGACAAAAACTTGGAGACTCCCCTTAATGCATGCCCTGAGTGTTTAGGTGATACAAATTCACTTTCTAGTCTTTTAAAATATTTTATCATTAGTGACATTCTTTTAAGGAATTTGTGTAATTTCTGAAAAATCTCAATGAAATATTCACAATGCTCACAAAAACACTACTAATTATTAAGTCCTGGATAGATAGTATAAATATGGCATCTTCTAATGACAGCAGTAGAATGCTTTGTACTTAACTTTTCACAGCCTCAAATGTACTCATTTTCTCCTTTAATGGCTGCGTATGATTGCCAGACTTAACTAACTGTTGAATGTTATACTCCTTTTAACTGCTATTTTATGTTAGTTATACCGGTAGTTCGGAAAATGTTCCTTGGGTGTATTCACCAACATATTCATAGACTTCAGATGAGGAATAAAGAGTATTCTTGCAACTGTTCTGTCTTAAGAGCGCTGTAATGTTGAATCTAACTTGGTATTGACCATCTCTAATTACAGCATTCTTTATTTAGAACAATTTGTTAATGAAATAAGCAACATTGGTACCCAGTAAATTTTCAAACGCTGAAGTATTTTTATGCCTCCTCTTGATGCGGGAGGCATATAGTGATTGTCCTGTCATACCGTCCGTCCTTCCGTCCGTGACAAGGTTAAGTAGATTTTATCGTTTCCTCTAGCACCAACACCGCTTGCTACAACACTTGGATACTTACACAGTTGTTGCTTATGGCTATCCCCAATCCACCCATATCACCCAACCTCACTTTGACCTTGACCTAATTTGGACTAAGAAATGGGCTATCCAGCACCAACATGTGTGTTTATCAAACACAGAATCTTGTTTCTTAAGTCTAGTCCATTCTTTATTCTTAAGTCTAAGAATGGGTTGGTGAATAAGGGCCCTTGTCTATTTACATACATGTATAACATAGTTGAGTGTGCATCTCACTACCTCCTGGACAAACAGGAAGTCAGGTAGTAGAATAACATTTCCATGGTAACAGGATTAAGGGGTTGGACTGAAACAAAGTCATTATCACAGCATATCATGGGTATATCATTGCATGTAAGGATAATATTAATATTTATTCCTGTAACTACAAAAATATTGTCTGTATTCCAAGATAATTTAAACTCAGATGAAAGCTGTTTGGATGTCTACTGTAATTGATACAAAATTTGATATAATGTACATCGCTATGTTATCACCATGAATGTCAGATTGATAAGATTTGATTGACCGTGCAATGAATACATTTATCCATTAAGATCTTCATTGTTTGTTCAAGGTATCTTGTAATCTTGTAAAAACAGTTTTATTGTGTCGCCTGGCGGCAGCGGCGGCCCATTTTGCTTGTCCAGAGCATAACTCTTAGACTATTAAAGCTATCAACATGAAACTTCATAGGCAGATAGATCTCATTGAGGGGAAGTGCAGTGCATAAGAACTCTGCATCAAATACTTTTGGAGTTATTGCCCTTTGTTTATTTTCATACTTAATTTTGTCCGGAGCATAACTCTAAGCCTATGAAAGCTATCAACTTGAAACTTCATAGGTAGATAGATCTTATTGAGGAGAAGTGCAGTGCACATGAACCGTTACTCTGCATCACATACTTTTGGAGTTACTGCCCTTTGTTTATTTTCATACTTAATTTTTGTCCGGAGCATAACTCTAAGACTATGAAAGCTATCAACTTGAAACTTCATAGGTAGATAGATCTCATTGAGGAGAAGTGCAGTGCACAAGGACCATTACTCTGCACCTCATACTTTCGGAGTTATTGCCCTTTGTAAATTTTCATACTTATTTTTGTGTTGCATTTTTGGTTTTAATTAGTCTTTTCTTTGCAATTATCCGGAGTGCAGTGCTTTTGAAGATTTCAATAAATCTGTTTTTGAGCATTAACCTTAAGTGCTTCTTCATTCGTAAGCTATCCGGTGTCAGGCGACACATCCGACTCGCGAAGTTCTAGTTCTGTAAATAGTGTCTGTTGGGGATCAAAATTAGACAGTGAGGTTATAAATGTTCAATACATGTATAAAGGTCTAACGATCAAATGCTGGAACCAGCCTGTGTATGTGGGTTGGTCGTTTTAAATAAGATTTGTCCATAGTACTATTATAATATTAAATATTATAATATTAAGACATGTATTATAACATTAATTTGTGTGTTTCGGCAGTTTTTCCCTTAACAGCCATCGTGGTGTAGGTAATGCATTTGTGCTTTTGTTGGTTATCATGTGTTCAAGTCTTGTTTTCAATGTCAGTTTGAAGTGTTTAAAACTGAACTTATATTTTGTTGCCCTTATTTACTTTGAGCACTTGCTGTTACTAGCTCTTGTTTCAGTTTACAGTATAAGTTCACGTTGTGTTGTTTTGTGACATGGGTACTTGTATTTTAAGAGTATATCATACCTAGTTCAGTAGTTGTTTTAAAATGTAAAATTAGAAGGTAATTATTATTCAAAGATGTGGTTTCAAACTCTACCAAACTTAAGCAAATAGTGAGGAGTTAATAGTCTGTTAAAATGTCAGACATAAAAATACCGAATATGAATCTTTTAGTGTGTAATATTTTGTATTATTATGCCCTCATCGAAGATGGCAGGGTATACTGGTTTGCTAATGTCGGTTGGTCGGTCAGTAGACCACTTTCGTTTCTGTTCTCTAAGTAAGACAGTTTTCATCTGATCTTCACTAAACTTACTGAAAATGTTTGTGGCCATAATATCTAGGTAAAGTTTGAATAATCAGCCAAATCGCCCGTGGAATTGAGTTATGGCCCTTGAATTATCTAAAATTGGCCGTTTTAGCCATTTTCGCTCTCCTAGTCAAACAGTTTTCATCCAAGCTTCACCAAGCTTCACCAAGCTTCATGAAAATGTTTTTAATAATAATATCTAGGTCAAGTGCGATAATCAGCTAAATCGCCCCAAGAATTGTGGAGTTATGGCCCTTGATTTATTTAAAATTAGCCTTTTTTGCCATTTCCGCTTTCTAAGTCTAACAGTTTTTATCCAATCTTCACCAAACTTTATGAAAATGTTTGTTATAAAATTGTCTAGGTGAAGTTCCATTATCAGCTAAATTGCCTCAGGAATTGTGGAGTTATGGCCCTTGAATTATCTAAAATTAGCCTTTTTTTGCCATTTCCGCTCTCTGAGTCTAACAGTTTTCATCCAATCTTCACCAAACTTCATGACAATGTTAGTAATAATAATATCTAGGTCAAGATCAATAATCAGCCAAATCACCCCAGGAATTGTGGATTGTTTTCCCTTGAATTATCTTAAAGTCCAAATCTCCATCTTTTCACCTTCTAAGTCCAACACTGTTCTTCCAATCTTCACCAACTTTCATGAACATGTTTGTGGGCATAATATCTTGGCCAGGTTTAATAATCAGCCAAATGGACCCAGGATTTGTGGAGTTATGACCCATGATTATCTAAAATTAGCCTTTTTACCTATTTTAACATACAGGAGGGCATAACTGTTTTACAAACAGCTCTTGTTATTATTGAAACCTGCTTAAATTATGTGCCATTGGAGTGTTCAACTTAGATTTAGATAAATGATGTTGAAAACAAAAAGTAAAAATACTATCAATTGGGTCGTTCCGGGTCACTAACTACAAAACTGCTCTCTTCATTTGTACTTTCAATCACGTAAACCTAAATATACTTGGGAATTGATATCGCAGCTTCAATATGCATGTTTGAAACATTTGGTAACATTTGGTATTCTTGTTAAATATTTTGTTTAACTGTATGCACTGATTGCGGGGGTTCCAAATAAATTATGTGTGTTCCGGGTCACTTGACACTTCTGCTATAGTTTCCTTTAAGGTTTGTTTTAACGTAAAGCTAATGGTACTCTAGACTATTATGTGAAGGACACTATAGATCAATGTATATAAAAGTATAGAAAAAAAACACATGATAAATATGGAACACACAGTCTCTGCTTCTATTAAAAAGACAGTATTTAACTATCTGACATTGTATTTACATACAATACATATAACATACACTTATAATATACTTGCTTACATCTCTACAACTGTAATAATGATATTAAGATAAACTATCTGATAACATTAAAACATTGAAGGGTCTTCTTTGTTCGCCTAATGGCTAGCACCAGTCTTCAGTTTGAAATACCACGAAAAGCTGTTATGTTATTTATTACAGTAGATTCCGCTTAATTGAATAGCCCATTTGTCACGTCCGAATATTCAAATAACCGGAGTATTCATATATGCGGAATCAGTCATATTTCAATTATTTCAATGTTAATCAGAAATGTTATGATCTTTTTTAATCCATTTTGATGATATAATGTCAAACCTGTTACGTAACAAAATGTTTCATACTTTAGAATGCTAATAAATATGCAGAAAAGCATTCATAGATGTTTGCTATCCATTATATGGTGCATTTGAAAAATAATTCACTTGTAATAATCACTAACAGGCTACATTGCTTTCTAGATGTGTATGCGCTGTACTTGACCCGCAAATTACACCTATTAGTCACGTGACATTCAACAGACGCTGCATTCATGCGTGGTGTGAAATGATAACAAAGGCGGTCATAGAAGCGTGACTGTCAAAACTTGCGATATGATACGTATCCTCGGAGATTATCGAGCCGACTATACGCCTACAACTGATAATTGGCTATTCAATTAACCGGAGGACACCATATTTTCTATCAGATTAGGCGGTGTTTTTTCAATGGGAATGAATGCAAACGGTTTGGTGTTTTTCATCTTTATTCAATTAAGCGAAATATTCAATTATCCGATATTCAATTAAGTGGAATCTACTCTACTAATAGAAGGGTAAATCAAACATAGGAGAAGCATACATGTAATATACCCTTATTTGTGTAACAAATAATTCATATTGGTCAATAAATAATTGTCTTACATGGTGCATGAGTCAACTGACCCAACCAACCCATGAAGATATTCCATAAAGCATATACACAAGAAATTGCTTGTCATGTCCACCTTAAACAATGGTGTCCGTTCAAGTGACCTGGAACACCCCAATTCACATGTGTTGATATAACCGTTGTTTTCTGCAGTAATTTAGAAAGTAGGTGTTTTCTGGTGTATTAATTACACAGAATATACATTTATTTACCAATTGATACCATAAATGTGCCCATTTACAGGACATTTTTTTTTTATGTTTTATCGCGATGAATAAAACGTAGCATAGTTTCTGCAACGGGTGTTAAGGTAGATTTTTGAGCATGTATTACTCATAAAACATTCGTTTCGGTTCTTGAATCAGCATACAGATATGAAACTTTGGTAATTTACTGCAAATGTATTGCTGTTAAAATACCAGTTAATAAAAATCGAAATGGGAGGGTTGCAATTATTTCCAGAACCATTAACCTTAAAGTGACCTGGAACTACCAGTAGTTCGGAATTCCTTCAATGACTGTATGGATCGTTAAAAATAACGACGATTAAACATTTAATATCTGGACACTTTTTGCCTCGTTTAATTTTTTTTCTTGTCATTAGTGGTGTTGTTAACAAATTGTGTGTATGTTTTATTTTGTGGATTTGTTGTTTTGGTATCAGATGTGTTTTACTCTTATGTGTAACGGCATAATATGTTTGTGTGTTGAACATGCATTTGTAAATAACAGCACAATTACATAACTGTTGTTTTGCAGCTATAATATTCATAATTCCCTGGAAAACCAGTTTTGCCCACTTAACAATGTATATTAGATTGTCGGAAGATGGTGTAATTGATTTGTTATATTGTTTCTTAAAGTATGTTTGTACGATGTTTAATATCAGTTCTTTTCAGTATTCATATAACAGTGACAAAATGAATATAAAAAAGATTGAACACATTAAAATAAAAAAAACCAATGAAACACTTTAGTATCAAATAAATAAATATTTGCCGAATTTTGCATTTGATATTTGTGCTGTGTTGCCTAAATCTACTGTTGAGATAGCTTTTACATGCACTGAATTTTTTACCTTTACAGTCAAAAACTATTCAGTGATTAAATACTAGATAATAATGTGTTTTTCAGCAAGTCTGCTATATAATTTATAATCTTCCACTTTAGATCGAGCTATGGATCGTAAACTCTGTTGAGATATTTTCATTTATACCAATATTTCTGCTGCAAGATCATAGTATCCCTCGAAAGCCAGAAGGTGTCATCAGCATATGAGGGGCGTCGTGGGAAAACCGGTCTTAATGCATGTGCGTAAAGTGTCGTCCCAGATTAGCCTGTGCAGTCCGCACAGGCTAATCCGGGACGACACTTTACGCGCATGCATTAAGTCGGGTTTTCCCACGACGCGCCTCATATGTGCACAGATGGCTGATAGCGCCCTCTACCTTTCAAGGGACGATATACAATACTACCTTTAATGGAAGACAACAGTTGTGAAATCATTGCTGTTTTCCTGTGAATAAAAGCTGGCTGTCCTATGATAATATTTTATGATGTATTATTTCAGCCAAAGCTTGCATTCTGGTTTGCCACTGGTGGAGCAGGGTTCTGTATCAGCCGAGCTCTGGCTCTTAAAATGGTGCCATATGCCGGGTATGTATTCCTGATTCTCAAGGTACTGTTCATTCCATGATGCCCTAGAATAATAGCATAGGTATATGAAACCCTAAATGTCCAAAAATAAATGAGGCACCTCGTGGAAAAACCAGACTTAATGCATGTGCGTAAAGTGTTGTCTGTTGCAGACTGCACAGGCTAATCCGGGACGACACTTTACGCACATGCATTAAGACCGGTTTTCCCATGACACGCCTCAAATCCATTTTATTCAGACATATTTTTATTGTTCAGTATATGATTCCACAAAACAATATTATACAAACAAATAAATTGCTCTTTTAATGCAGTTTTAAGTAAAATAATATTCTCCATGTTTTCAACAGCAGCACTTTTGTTCCATCATTTTCCATCTACACTAAAATTAATTTTTATTAATTAAAATTGAAATCAAAATATGTAGCTTAATATTTTTATAAAGAAAAAATAGCTCAGACACCAGCCAAAAATGTCATCATAACACAAACAATGACAACACACTGTATTAAGAGACACTTGTTTTTCTGAAATATCAATATCGGAGACATGTTCTTGATGCTTTCTTTTGTTTACAAGTAATCTAGGAATATTTCACAGAGTAGTATTTTAAAATTAAGAGACATAATTTATTGTATTTAAATGTATTTAAACATGTATGATCAGAATTATTTTATGCAGTATCCGTTTTGTCAACTTGTATTCCTTACTACTAAATCATCCCGGTATATCCCAACTGTTATGTCATATCCCAACTGTTATGTCATATCCCAAATGTTATGTCATATCCCAAATGTTATGTCATATCCCAACTGTTATGTCATATCCCAAATGTTATGTCATATCCCAATGTTATGTTATATCCCAAATGTTATGTCATATCCCAACTGTTATGTCATATACCAACGTGATATACCGACTGTAGTGGCGGTAGGCTGATGCGATCTGGAGACCAGATAAGACTTCCAGACGACTGCACCCTGGGATATATAATAAGTAAGGATTTAAATTGTATTGGATACTGCTTTATATTCAATTCTGTACGATCATTGTTGATTAAATCATTAAACCATAACTGTACCCTGGAATATATAAAAACTATGGATTTAGTTTGTGATTGATAATGCTTTACATTCAATTTTGTATGTTTGTATTTAGTTGTTCAAAGCATTATTCCATGACTGTACGGTAGGTTATACATGTATTGTAAGAAAGGATTTGCTTTGTAATTGATAATATGCACTGGCAGAACATATACCAGTAGTTTATTCAAATACCTTTTTAAAAGGCTCTGCTGCCGGGCTCGGCTAGCTCAATTGGTAGCGCTGGACTGTCAATCCGGGGATCGTGAGTTCGAATCCCAGCCAGGCCACATAACTGTGGGGATTCGTCATGAAATTATTTCTGCGGCCACTCTGCCCCTACCTCTGATTCAAATAGGGCAGTTGTCAGTTACTGGCATAGGTATGTGCACTTAGTACTGGTAAACCGCTTAGATCGGTTAAGCTTGCCCAGGAAAAGTGTGAGTAGGTTAACTGATCGCCGTGATATGACTGCAATACTGTTAAAAACGGCGAAAAATCCATATAAACAAACAAACAAACAAAAGGCTCAGCTGCTTTGTAAACAACTGTAATCATTCATTGTTATAAATGCTCGTACATATATTTCCATGTGCATAATAGAACTGGCAAATGTTCTATGAACATTTCAGATAGCCTATTGCACAAGGAGTTGACTGTGATAAAGAAATTCCATTCCCACCTAGAGGCCCTGTGGAGAATCAGTCCAGCAGATATTAAAACACAGGTACCTCTCTTGTCTGACAAAATTATCTTTTATACAAATTGAATATCATATGTTCTGGTAATGTTCAACTTAACCTTTAAAACAATGTTCACAGTTGAACCTCTTCTGTAATGTTCACAGTCTTAGTTCACAGTTAAACCTCATATGTTATGCTCACATTAACACCTCCAATGTTATGTTCGCCTTAGAACCTCTTGTGTTCACAGTTGAACCTCATATGTTATGTTTTCATTAGAATCTAGAATGTTATGTTCACAGTTGGACATCTTATGTAATGTTCACTGTCAAACATTTCTTATCATTGTTCACAGTTGAACCTCTTTAAGTAATATTCCCGTTTAAACTCGTATCTGTTGTTCAAAATTGAACCTCTTATCTTATGTTCACAATTAAACATTATAATTTATAGAATGTTCACATTTGAACATTTTAAACTGTGTTAACCGTTTAACATTTTATTGAGTGTTAAGAATTGAATTTATTTTCCAATGTATTATTGTCATTTAATATGCATACCGGTATATACAGTTCAACATTTTATTCAGTGTTTACAGTTGAATTTCATATGCGATGTTCACAGTTTGACTTTACCATTTTACTAGTATTCCATTTTCACAGTTGATTCTTGTAAGTAAGGTTCATAGTCTCTTGCATATTGTTACAGTTAAACCTCCTTAACACTTTTGTAGGGAAGTTTGTCGAAACAATGGATTTGTTTTCAGATATCACTAAGTTATCTGCTGACTAAAGAACGAAAGAACATTGTGAATGTGCCAGGATTTCCAGAGGAAAAAGACCCAACCAGGTTTGTATACGAGTGAATTGCATTTGAACCTTCTATCTAATTCCACAATGTAAAACTTTGAGGTTTTAATCTGCCTTGGACTTTTGAATCACATACATTTATTCAGAATAATACTTTATGTGCCCTTGGTCGTATGACATCTTAAGTTTATTTTAAAATGTTTTCCCTTAACTGTAAATTTTTGCATTGTAATATTTCCTAAACAACACATGACGCGTGTTGTGGGAAAACCGGTCTTAATGCATGTGCGTAAAGTGTCGTCCCGGATTAGCCTGTGCAGTCCGCACAGGCTAATCCAGGATGGCACTTTCCGCTTTTATGGTATTTTCTGTTTCAAGGAAGTCTCTTCTAAACATAAATCCACTGAAAGCGGAAAGTGCCATCCTGGATTAGCCTGGCTAATCCAGGACGACACTTTACGCACATGCATTAAAACCGATTTTCTCACCACGCGTCTCATATAGATCTGTGAAGCCCTTTACAGTCAAGTAAGCAACAATAGTTAATATAGATGATTATGAATACATACAACCTTTTCTATTTATGCATTTTATAATGGGATATAAGTTTCAGAAACTCATGATTTTAAAGTTAAAGATACAATTTTACTTAAGTTGTTTCTGGACTTCACTTGTACCCTGTTTTGTTACAGGTTCTGGTCCATTCACTGCCACATCTACGCCCTGAGTGCCGAGTGTCTACGTCGTGAAGACAGTTGACACCCCTGAGTTCCGTCACAGTGACATTCAGATGTCTGCAAAACATAGATCTCATTTTTACATTTCCATGTTACCATGTAACAAACTTAGAGAGACAATGGTCTGCTTGTGTTTGAAAGGTTACTGTAGTTTTCCACGTAGTGTTCATTGTAGGTCTTCATTTTGTGTTCATTTGTTATTTCTTGCACCTTTTACTTCTTGTTGAATTTTGGGGGGAAAAATATGGGCTTTGTTACTAGTCATTTGATAATAATTAAGTGTTAAATTTAAGACAGTACATCTCCCTGTAATAAGATAGTTTTGTATTTTATCTCTAAGCACCAATTGGGTGTCAAATCAAAGTGTAAGAGTATTCGTGTAACAGGACCCTCAGGCTTTCCAACAGATCATTCTGAAACATACAGATGAGGCATGTCATGGGAAAACCAGGCTTAATGCATGTGCGGAAAGTGGCGTCCCTGATTAGCTTGTGCAGTTCGCACAGGCTTATCCAGGACGGCCCTTTCCGCCTACAGTGGATTTATGTTTAGAAGAGACTTCATTGAAATAGAAAATACCATAAAAGCGGAAAGTGTTGTCCTGGATCAGCCTGTGCGGACCGCACAGGCTGATCAGGAACGACACTTTATGTACATGCATTAAGACCGGTTTTCCCACGACACACCTCATATGCATTATATTCCATGTTGTTACATGGTTATTTAAAAAAACATAAGTTTATTGCAATTGTCTGTATATTGTTCTTTAAGCTTTTTGAAAGTGTTCTTTACTTTCTAGCATAATTTATGGTGCCATTTAATATGTATATTGAAATACCCCGGTAGCTTGATTTTTGTAAGAAATCTATATAATTATGTAGGTGTGTATAGTGCATGTATGGGTAATACAAACACTTTAAGAAACTACTGTAATACTGTGCATCATTTACAAGTCTGCTATAACTGGGTAGACTCGTATGTATGTATTTACTGGGATTGAAAGAGCTGTCAACAGTGTTTTCTGAACCAAAATTAGGTTTTTATAAATCATATATAATTGATAATGCATAGATTTAGATCATGATTTACATTACATTAATGGATAATGTATTATGCAAATTTTAAAAGAACATCTTGATGAGCTTCTTTTTGTTAGTGCCATTTCGGTAGCTTTGCTATTTAGGATCTCTATGTTTTTGTAACAGGTTTCAGCATTTTTCCTCTGTATAAACTTGGTACCCTAAAAAGGTACCTTCCCAATCCAAGTTACTTAAAAAAAATTCCATTTTGAAGTTAAAAAAATCCCAGATATATGGGAAAATAATCCAAAACGATCCCAAAAAGATTCACTGCATATATGAACCTATAATTAACTTTCATTTTACCCCCTTGAAACACGAGTACATGTGAAAGAATCAATAAAAAAGTAGTTGTATTATTTATTTATTGTAACATAGTTTTCTTATTCTTTTTGGCAGTTTTGCGGAAAATGATAAAATTCCCAATTTGGTTGAAAACGACGGTAATTTTCCCAATTTGACCGGTACCAGTACCATTCCCAAAGTGGAAAACACTGGGTTTCTTCTTTTGTGGGTAAATGCCTGTTATAAGAGAAAGATCTAGAGCGAATTAGCAGGGTGCTGCACACTGCCCATTTTGGTCCCCACCCTCTGCTACCTGTCTGGGCTGATCAACACAGGAATGTTGAATATCTGATTAAGTACATGTATACTATAGCTTCCCCCCACCGCTCCGTTGGAGCAACACCCTTTACCTTTTTGATCCTAGATCTTTTCCTAATTGTAGTGTAACAAAAATTCCTTCCATCAAGTAGGTTATGTTTTTGTTACTGTAATTGTTGATTTATATTGATTTGTATGTTTGTTTGTCTATTAGCAACTTTTTACCGAAAGTTTTGAATGGATTTGCATGAAATTTTCTGGAGAGATTAGCAATGGGCCGATGAACATATATAAAATTTAGGTGGTGATCCGCAATACTGTCTGGATCCAGGAATATTTTAAAAGAATATATATTTATTATTGCTAGATAGGGCAAGGGAGGTAACCTACTGAAAAATGTAGTTTGTTATGGAGGGCTACATTGTACATATTTTGGCGGAGGTCTGCGCTCTCTCGAGTGCATTCTAGTTATAAAATAATATGTTTATGCAACACAACAAATGTTTAAACCTACACATTGATAGACCTAGAATTACATGATTCAACACTGCACATGTTTCAAGACTAGTTTGCACATTTAGCTTATAACAAACTTGGATTTTCTGTTGAATATTGCTTATAATTATTTGTTTATAGGGAACAATATTTGTTGTGAAGAGAATGCAAAGATATATGATCTCAGTTGTATGTGCACACCTGCAAACTAATGAATTCAGTTGTGTTGTGTTCTTTGATTTGTGATGATACATATTTGTGATGGCCTCTTTTGCCATGATATTTGGACATTGATTTAAAAGTGTTGGCTTTCTTACATAAGCGACTAATGAACAACCTTTGTAATGCAAACACATACATTATGTACATTTTTCCATATTGGAGAAAGTTGTGTGCCATGCATGTGCATTTTAAAGAAGAGTTAATACAATTGTGGTTATTTACACACCTTAATGTCTTTAAGCTATAACAGGTACAAAAGCTTTATTCATCATACATTTATATGACTACTTAGATCATCATACTATTATTTTCTGAGCATTTTGCTTTGTAAGAGTGCTCATCTGAAAAAAATGTATCAAAATGTTATAATTTATTTAATATATACATGTATAAGCTTTGAAGCAGAAACAATGACACACATATACACACACACACACACACGTATGCGGCTATATATGTGCTAAATATCAATGTGTGGTGAATCATGAGTTGAAGTATATGTTTTTGGTTTGTTTGTTTGTATTTTTCGCCGTTTTTACAGTATTTCAGTCATATCACGGCGGTCAGTTAATCTACTCACACTTTTCCTGGGCAAGCTTAGCCAATCAGCGGTTTACCAGTACTAAGTGCACATACCTATGCCAGTAACTGACAACTGCCGTACTAGAATCAGAGGTAGGGGGAGAATGGCCGTAGAAATAATTTCATGACCAAACCCCACACAAGTTTTGTGGCCGGGCTGGGGCTCGAACTCACGATCCCCGGATTGACAGTCCAGCGCTCTACCAACTGAGCTAGCCGGGACCGGCTTGAAGTATATACATGTAGGAGAATTGACATTTTTAAACACTGTCACTTATTGTCACATATCTGTGGTATATTAGGAAATCTTGAGTAGCAAAATGTAAAGGTGAAAATTTGATTCCATTACAGTTCGTCAGGCTAATCCAGGAGGACACTTTCTGCTTATATGGTATTTTCTGTTTCATTGAATTCTCTTCTAAACATAAATCCACTGAAGGCGGGAAGTGTCGTCCCGAATTAGCCTGTACGGACTGCACAGGCTAATCCGGGACCACATTAAGCCCAGTTTTCCCACGACACGCCTCATTTTTTCTTTTTTTTTCGTTTTACATGACTTTGTGTAGGTTGTGTTTCATCCATTTGTCTTGGTATTTGTGCTTCGTACTGCTTTTAAACACGTTTGATATGCTTACACAGGGATGTTCATATGTTGGACCAGTTATATTTACGCAGTATTTCTATGCTTTGTTTTTATTTTACATTTTATAAAATGCATTATATATCTTATTTATACACTGTTAATCATAAGAATTATTTTAAGCTAAATAAATTAGATAACTTAAATGTGATGAGTTGTGTTATCATTCAGCAATTAATGTAGTAGATACCCAATACAAAAAAACAAGCAGTTTTCTGTAAGTTTTGGAAACGATAAGTTAAAGGCACTGAAACCACTTTGTATAAAACTGTTTTGTAAAATAATACATTTTGTTTTTACATGGTTAAACATAATTTACATTAAAACAACTTCGTATCCAATGCCTTATCATATTAAATCAAAACGCTGACAGCGTAGAAAGACTGTTGGCGAGAAAAGAAACTAAAAGCCAATGAATAATGAGATTATTTTTATCATAAGGAACATTTATTAAAGTAAGTCACCTGTATGTTATATCATTCTACAAAACAAATATCGAAACTCGTAACTATACACTACTTAAATAAATTAGTATAAGCTGGTATTTGACCTAAGTTAGGATAAATATCCATGCCACTGTCTTTGCAAATTAAAACTTGTATAGTGCGCGTCTAATTCAATACTATTTATATACGAAATTCTCATCATTATGGTTTTGTAATTCGTGGGAGGCAAATATTTTTGTGCAAACTATTTAAAAAGCAAACGGAGTTATATGCATACAAGTCAATTTACAGCGGGTACAAATAGTCGATGAACCTAAGTTCGAATCAATGTTCAGTGCTTTTGGTTACGCATGCGCAAATAAATTCCTTTTTGTTACATATAAAATATTCAACGTTTGATCTCAATTTTCACCATGGCCAAGCTACTTTTAAATATATCACCATAAATTGTTGGAAAGATAAGGCCATAACCTTTTTAAAAAAAATAGCATGTCAAACAATTCTATACGTTGTAACTCAAAATATTTACCTTAGAAAAAACACCGGTTTTGATGGGTATGGAGGCTGCCATTTTGCGCATGAATACATGGGCCAAAAGTTATGAAGCTGGGAACCACTAGACAAAGAAGTGCACAAAAACATGCTTTTTTTCTTATTGCTTACATATATACCTTTAAAATGATACCACAACATATCTTTTAAACGGTGTTTTACAAATTCTATGCATCCTGCGCTCAACCATATGTGCTTATTATCTAACTGACAGCCCTGAGGATGTGACTTTCGTTTTGGGGTAATTAGACCTTTAAGAGAACCGAACCCTTTTAAATTTGAATAAAACCCACAATTTTCATCAATCTGATCTATTTCAAGAAAGAACATCAAGTCCTATTACACTGGTTTAAAGATTTATTGGAAAAAAAAAAAATTTGAAAATGTCACAGATAATGGTGTTTTGTGGCAAGAATTTAGATGAAAAAAATGTACTTGGGTACATCTGGAAAACATGATTTGAACTTAGAATTAATCATAAGTTTGAGTTTTAATAGACATAGCAGATACAATATATAAAATCAGAAGTGAAAACAATCTTCATTAGCATTCTAAATGTTTAAAAAAAGGTTTTAATCCGTTTCGAACAATTTTTTTATCTAAGTTTCTGCATTTTTGGAGGTAAAATCCATATAAATGTTGCATTTCAGATGCCATTTGACCCCAGAAAAGGCTTTGTTTACATAACAATCAACCGATCTGACCTCCTGTCACACAATAAACAAAAAAGAATTTGATCCCAAAATGTCAATGCCAGATATTAATTAACAGTCTTCTGTCACACCTGAACCTATGGGTGAGGTCAGTCGCCTGCAATCTTCACTCTGTTTCAGGTACTCTTTGCTGTGTAATCTGTGAAATAAAACGGTTTTCTGCGCATGTTTACTCAATATTGTGATTACTAGTGTAAGTTAGATGCAATAAGTGTACATATACAATAGTTTAGAAAGTCTTTTTTATTGCGATAAGGCTAGTCGCTATGTAACCCTGAGGATGCGACTTCCGTTTTGGGGTAAGAAGACCTTTTGTAAAACAAGCGCTATGCTCGTAAATACCAATTTAATTAAAAATTGTAATTAGTAAGATTCATTCAAAACTCTCTTTAGAAGTACAATGCTTTTCCACAATTTTTATGAATACTTCAAAAGCAATAGCAATCTTCAATCGAGTGGTTACGATTGCCCGCTATATGTACTGAGTCAATACAAGTTGTTAAACGTACACAATATGATGTAATTCGTACGCAGTTAACCAGTAAACAGCACAAACAGATACGCTATCATACCTATGTTAAAATATATTGATTGCGTAGCTATATTGTGTTGCGACAGTGCTAACAACGTAGCGTAACTACTGAACAATTGTATATATGTAAACTGTGCACGCTGTGAGTTATAAGGCGCAATAGTTAGGTAAGTTAGGCCTTGTTTGCGTTTTGTTTTCTAAAGAGCACCCGTATTATCGGAATTTGATCGTCGAAGATGAAATCGTGCTGGTCGGATTTTTATCCAAATAAGCATGGTTGTAAAGCAAAACGCGATTTAGTAACCTAATTATTCCGGAGCGGGGACTGTACGTTTGATTTCATATATCTGAACGCTTCTGTGTTTGAACTATAGTTTTCTCTGCCAGTCACATTATTTTAAAATGTGCTTTTTGGAACTGCTGTTTTAAGATATATTGCCAGAAAATAGACTTCTAACACGTGAGTGTAACCAGCGCTGCCTTTGATCCTCAGTCCAGAAGAGTTTGGTAGCGCTTAACATTCATACAAACGTGTTTATCTTCAGCAATATGTCGCATCAAATTGCTAACAGCGTAGAAAGACTGTTGGCGACAAAAGAAACTAAAAGCATATGAATAGTGGGTGCCTTTTTGCTGAAAATGAATTTGTTTGAAATCAGTTCAATTTCCCACTTTTAAACTTGATAATATGGCTTAATCAATAGTATACAACATCAAATTAAAAATGTATTCGTAGGCAACGAACAAATATTTTTAAAGCTAATTATCTAATGCAGACGTATTATATGCATGCCAGTTAACAAGTCGATCTTCAACGAGCCATGCAGAATAAGCGATAAAACGTGGTGGTTTAAGTGCTTCATAATGATTAAATAGTATAGAATTGCGTGTTTTCATGCATCTTGCCTCAGTTTTTATTGTAATGGAGTTATTAAGGTTGCAGTAGCTGATTTTCGTGACAAATTTTATTCGTTTCAAATGCATTTACTTGACCAATTTTAAAAATCAGAATATAATAAGCTAAAAGCATTTTTGTGGCGTTTCCGCTATTCAGTCAAACCGCTTTCGGTAGTATTTCTTTGGGTTAATAAAATCAAAATGGCGTCTCTCGTCAGAGGACTGTCGAGGTTGCCAGTAAACAATGCAGTATTTAGAGGAATTGGTTCATCTTCGAGACTCCTGGCCGCTAAAGAACCTGTGAATGTTGATACTGTTACACACACAGGACAAGTATGTCAGTTTTCTGGTAGAAAAGCATGACAATTGAACAAAAATTTGATAATTTTGGTGTATAGCTTGAACCAGTTCTTAACTCCGTTAAATAGTTTGTGTAAAGGCGTCTGAATTGCACGTATTTGTATACAATTTTTATTAAAGCTTATTTTTTTGTTGTGTCTACACCGGTCTCAGGGCGCTCACTGGAAAAAAATAATCTTTCACCACCATTTTCGCCATTTAAAAAAAATAAGAGCCAATTTGTAGCCATTCTTAATCCATATGCTGTTCAGTCAATAGATAAAATTGTATTTGTAACAATTTATTACTCTTTATTTGGCGGTCATTTTAATTGCAATTAATTATAATTATTAACAATTTTTTTATTTCTTTGTCGGTAATACCGATAATTAATTAAAATTATTAAATTGCTGCTTAAGTAACTTACTTTAATCACCACCTATGTTGTTTGTAACATCGATGTCAAACTGTGAAATCAGCCACTGAAGTATCACACAGTGTTGACACAAAGCACACTCCATCGATTACAACAGTCAATACTGATCCTTTAAGCCGTTTGTAATGCCTAATCTGAACAAACAATTTAAACGTTCTTTCACTACAACGTATTTATTCGCAGAGCATATGTCTATATTTAGTACAGGCACATGGCCGATACACGCAGGCTTTTCATGCGTAGAACATGACATCATTTGTGTCAATATAACTTTCGCGCGCTTTTCTAGCACAACAAAGGTTTTACGTGACATACAAAAATGTGTTTACAAGATTTTGGATATAAGAATGTGTTACGTGAAAATTTAAAATCATTGTAATTGGATTTGGAACCATGTTCTACCAAATTTTACAGGAAAGTAATTTAAAACAGTGCCTTGTTTAGGAATTAAACTAAATTTGGATATGATGAACAACGAAAATGTGTAAGTCAATTGTGTTTACCAGGGTGTTCGTTTGACCCGAGCTCCCGGGTTTTGACCCGTGGTTTTCATTAAAATCATGAAATTGACACATGGTAAAATCACCCAAAGAGTCATATTGACCCTTGGTAAATGTCTGGATTGCGTCATCACTTCCTTTACAACTGAAGCCAATCAAGACACTATCTGTTATTAACACATTAGGCCTACCTTATCTTAATCCATTTTGCATTTACTGATAAGATCTTCCATGCCTGGAAGGTATCAGTGTATGTATTTGACCCTTCCACCTATGAAAACACAGACATTTTTCATTATGCATCTTTAGCCTCATTGTAAACTTCAGTTTGTTACACCTTTTGTTACGGCATTTGTGTACTGCCAACCTGGATAATTCTGATGTTTACATGTTCAAATGTAGATGAAATGACGTTTAAAATGTTAAATAATAACAATATTTCACATAAAATATAATAATCTAACAACAATACTGATTAAAAACACCAGAAACACTTACACAAAAATTAGCCGAAAATTTACAACTGTCAATAATTTTGACAACACTTTCGGATATTTGTTGATAAAACAAAAAAATAGCAGCATTTAGTTTTGTCTTTCATTCATATTGATCAATTACTGCAAAATCTTACCTTTTCACTCAGTTTTCAGGTCTTTCTAAACAATTGTACATTGAACGAAAAAAACAAAACAACAACACCTAACACAAACGCACAAAGTTTCACAGTGACAAAGGCTAATTTTTAATACTATGATCATACCAGGTAGATTTGTTATTTTAGTAATATTTTGTAATTTATTATATTTATTAGTATAATGTGAACCTTGAGTTTGTCTGTTTTGTTTTGGTGACTTGTGAATATTTGAATTTGACTCTTCAGTGTAGAATTTTGACCCTTGACAATTTTGGTCAAAGGGTCAATGACCCTTGAAATTTACAGTCTACTGAATACCCTGGTTTACGTTTTATGGTCGGGGATAGCCGCACACGCTTTCAAGGGACGCCTGTTTACACTTACTAATGTGTGCATACATGTATTTCACGCCGATTGGTCGATCGTTCACATCATTGGCAAGTGTAAATAACACTGCGTTTTAATGGGATAATGAATATTTTTCTGAGCAATAAAACTCCGCCTGGGGGGGGGGGGGGGGCGGAGCTACATGGTGACTGACTGCAGCTAATGAAAGCATTGTGCTAGTAACATGTCTGTGATGCGCGCACAGAGGCACATGTTTCGGGTCTATTTATGTCGAGTCGCTTACACCATTTGTTTACCAAAAATTAATAAAAATATGTTTTCGCCACTAGTTTTCGCAAATTGAAAGATCTTGTCGCCACTTTTCAAAACTTTCGCATTTGGCAACAATTGCGATAGGCAGTGGGAGCCCTGGGTCTGACAGACTGGTAAACTGGTAATGCTTAGAGTCTAAGCATTATGGATATGTGCTACTTTCCAACGTAGCTCGCAATGGCTGATTTTGTTGATTTAAAATCGTATTGAGGTTAGATACCAGTAAATCAATGTGTTTTCCTCCGTGTTACATTGGAAATATTGCCTTTTACTAGAGTTACTTTTTTTCTTCTGCTATGAAAAGCATTTAGCAATGTCAGACATACCTTTTTTTGTGTGGTTATTTCTAATATCCTCTGTGTGTTAAGAACATTTTTGTGCATTTCTTTGGACGCTAACTTAAAAGATGAACTTTTGGGGTGTGTTTACTATGGGGCTTTTGTTGAAATATTAGTGCCGAAACCATAGTTTCTACCGGTGTCTGCATTCAGGTGAGACGCATTTTCTTAGAGGTAACATGCCATATATTTTTATTGCAATATTTGGAAGAGGAAAGATTCATCTTTAAACTGACAGCAAGCTTGCACAAACTGAAATCTGAAAGTTCGCCGTTTTATAATGGGACCCTATGGGAATTGGATTTACTAGCATCTAACCTTGAATTTTCACACAGGACGAAAGTGAAAGTAGCTTTTTATAATAAACACGCTTAACAGCGTTAAACAAGAACTACTGGTATTTTATTTAACAGAAATATATTCTACTATCAGTATCAACTTAATGTTAGACAGATTAATGGTATCAATAAAGTCATTTCATGAAACAACTTTCATATGGGGATTACTTCATGCGAAAGCACATTTCGCCGTTTGGGGCGAAATAATGCGGTTAAGTACAGAGGTTTGGCGTGTGACGTCATCCACTGTCTATAGAATGCTTATTTTTAAATAAATTATAAAATGGCTACACGCTACTAAACTTTCCACTACTGTCTGACAGATCATTAATGGTTATTTCATTCGCTGTTTATGTAAATCTCATTTTTTCCAACAACAATTTCGTCCTTCTTACAATTATAGTCAGAAGTGGTAAACAGTTATTGTACAATAGACATTTCCATAAATGTGATTCATATGCAAATCAAACTGGTATTCAGCTATCACATTTTTAACTGTTGACCTATCTTACACATCTGTTTGTGTTTATCAATGCATAGAAATTTATCCTTCTACAATAGCTAGGGAGGAATTTAAATGTTAGGGACTATAAACTGGAAAGGTCTTTTTGTCAATAGTATTTGGTCACTTCAATTTCTATTGATATCATTGACAGTGATTGCCTTCTGACACTCTCAGTCAGTCGTATTGTTATCGGAACTTGATAATTTAAGGCCTGTAAGGCCACAGTACATACGATAAAAACAATGAATGTCAAAATACACAAACTTTTGCATATTTTTTTGTCTAAAATGTTGGTAATCAATGCATACACAACCAATGATTAAATAGTGCTCTAAGCAAGTTGCTGAGGGAAGAAACATGTGTGAGTAAAAGTAAAAATACAAAAAACAACAAGCAACAACAAGATAACAATACAAGCTGCTGATGGAAAAAAATAAAAAAGATGGGCATAAATATGGAACACTTCAGCTACAAATATTACAACATGTTATCAGATATTGAATATTATTTTATCACATGCTATACCTTGTTTCCCGTGTAATACAACCATTACAAATATTTATATCTTACACATATGTAAGATAACAGTTTGAGCGTTTTCATTGGCGACATATTCTTTGACCAATCGGATGACATTATTTTGGTGAAATGACGTCGTCAACATGAAATGACGGCATGTCAGTACACATCGTTTTGGATTTATCAGCATGTTTTGGTAAAATTAGAAGATTTTTGTTTCGTTTACAAGCATGTGATAAAAATGATCTGACACTTGTTGTCATTTTATACCATATTTTATCAAACTCGTCCAGTAAATTCCTTAGCAAGCTCGCCAAAGGCTCGCCTACTAACAAAATTCCTGAACTCATTTAATAAAATATGGTATGAAATGACAACGCGTGTCAGATCCTATATATCTAGGAATCAATTGCACATGTCACTTTACGGTCATGCTGGATGCATTATATTCCAATATTTATTGTGAACCTATCCTAGATTTAACATGAAAAACCTTGTTTGGATGGCTACTTGACGCCTAAAGTGTAAAAAAAAGTCCATGAACTTTTGTTTTGTTTTTTACATATAACCCAAAACAGTATTTATTATATGTTGATGTTTGGAGATTATTAACTTTTCATGCATTGCATTCCATTAAATAACTCGTCTTTTTGTTTTAAATTGGTGAAGTTCAAGAAATAAAAGGATTCATAATATACTGTACTGGTATTATTGATGAGTTTTATACATGGATATAGAAAGCAGACATTCTGAAAATTGTTTGGCTTTACTGGACAGAAAATGGATCATATTTAGAGCATACAAATATTGTAATGCATACACATAATATTTTTATAGGGGACCTCTTCTGCGTCGTCCATCCGTCCGTCGTCAAGGTGCCGTCAACAATTTGGACCGTTCGATAATGGGCCCTATTGGACCAGTAACACCAGAGTTATTGCCCCTTTTTCATGCAAAAAAGTGCCCGTTTGCAACGTATAGCCTTTATTTTCCATCCAGATCGTGTTTCAAACACCAGAGTTATTGCCCTTTGCTTATTTAAAAAATATACAAAAATGGACATTATTGAGGATAGAGAGATACATTTTTCATCCAATCTTCACCAATCTTCCACAGTTTGTCTATTACCATAAGATTACAGTTGAAGTCGAATATAAGCAAGATTGGACCAGAAACACCAAAGTTATTGCCCTTTGTTTGTGAAAAAAATATGCAAAAATGGACATTATACAGGATAGATACTTCACTTTTCATCCAATCTTCACCAATCTTGCGCAGTTTGTCTATGACCATAACATTAAAAGTGAAGTCGAATGTAAGCAAGATTGGACCAGAAACACCAGACTTATTGCCCTTTGTTTGTGAAAAAATATGCAAAAATGGACATAATTCAGGATAGAGACTTCATTTTTCATCCAATCTTCACCAATCATGTACAGTTTGTCTATGAACGTAAGACTATAGGTGAAGTCGAATATAAGCATGATTGGGCCAGAACACCAGAGTTATTGCCACTTGTTTTTGGAAAAAAAACATCAGTAAGTTTTCAATGATTGGCTTGCACACACGATTTGTTATTCAATGTTGACCAATCTTGTACTGTTTGCGCTTGACCATAAAAATTGATTGATAAAATTTGATTTCCAACAGTTGCAAGACTTGCATGCAGTTATTTGTACATGCAACTTTGATGTCTTCAGAGCCTGCATTAACTTCATTTATCATAATTGGAAAGAAAATTATCAAAGAAAAAGCAAAACTTTACCTTATAGCACAGCAATCGCAATTATCGCATTGCAACTAGATTTCCAAAACTGTTTGCGAAAAAGACATCAAAATGTACTGTTTGTGCATTTTCCAGAATTGTCAATGACTTAATGAAAAAGGGTCAGGTAGGAATAGCGAGAAAAATCATTTGAGGTTCATTAGCAAAAAAACGCACATCCACTACCCAACTCATACTTTAGTTAGCCCATTGCACTAACCGATGTTTTAAATCAAAATTGATCCTACCCCCTCTGTGTATTGTTCTGATACCTTAATTTTAAAATCTGTCACAACAGTATGATCTTCATCTGTACCAGTTCTCAGGTGAGCGCTTTGGGCCATCATGGCCCTCTTGTCTTAACTTACTCTTTGTCAATATATCTGGTAATTTTTTTAATCAAATGCTCATATATTGAATATATGTTCTAGAAACTAAACTTATGATATAATAAATGTCATTAATTTAATTGCATAATTGCAAATGTTGCTGGACATTTGGAAAGGCAACCTTAAAATTTTCACAGTACCTGCTTGAAAATGACAGGTCGGGTACATCGGACTGGCACTTTTCAAAATGTCTGCAATGATGTTGAATTGGTGAGGCGTAGGAATGTATCTGTTGAATACAAATTTGATGCTCAAACTTGTTCCAAGTAACGATATAAAATGCAATGCAACATTGATCATAAATCATACTTTAAATTATAGGTTCATGCTAAATAGTTAAAATACTGTCGTAATTATGGTGGTTTGTATTGCTTTTTGCAGGTTTATGAAAAAGATGACTACAGAAGAGCTAGATTTGTGGGCAAGGATAAATTGGTTTGTTCGCAATGATGACTGTAAACAAACATTTCTTTAAACCTATCCAATAGTGTTCATGATAGTGCGACCATTGAGTTATTAAGTACATGTTCACAGTGAGTGAGTAGTCTTTCATTTATTAACATGTCCTTGCAATAAACACATTAAAGGTTAAAACACAAGAGAATGTTGCTTTGTATTTTTGCTGTGCTATTTTTAAAGCCATGTCTTCTTTTAGGTTAACCCCCACTTTGCCATTGACCTGATTGCTGAGGACCCTGTAGTGGTGTGTAACCGTAGAAGGGTTTCCAGTAACAGTGGAGGGGCTCTTGGACATCCTAAAGTCTTCATTAATCTGGTATGATTTGACACATGTTAGTTTTCATAAATGCTTTGTTGACTTGAGGGTTATAAAAGATGATTGAATGGCCAGAGGTGAGATTCTTCTTATGCTGATTGTCTCCCTTTTATTGTTAGGTTGTGCATACAAATACATGAAGGGATGAAATTAATTTAAAAAAAAAAAAAAAAAAAACAAGCACAATACCAGGCATTTCCACAAAATAAATAACACTTGATCAAATAGATCAATTCTTCTTTGCTTTAGTTTCTCACATCAGACAAGTATATCCATGTGTATAGTAAAGTAAAGTAAAAGTAAAGTGTTTGTTTATTATAGTGTCACCCCTCGCGATTAAGGACCAGCCAGTTTTTAGCTCACCTGAGCACAAAGTGCTCATGGTGAGCTTTTGTGATCGCCCGTTGTCCGTCGTGCGTGTGTGCATGCGTGTGTGCGTGCGTCGTCAACTTTTCATTCAAACAACATCTCCTCCTAAACCGCTTGGCAGATCTTCACCAAACTTCACAGGAATGATCCTTGGGTGGACCTCTTTCAAAGTTGTTCAAATCTTTCCGGTCCGCCGCATATGTAGGTCACCAGAGCTAAAAATAGATTTAAATAATGAAAACTTTAAAAATCTATGAAACCGCAAGGCTCAGGGCTTCATATTTGATGTGTGACATCCTCTAGTGGTCCTCTACTAAGATTGTTCAAATGATGCCCCTGGGGTCAAAACTGGCCATGCCCCAGTGGTCACATGGTTTATATAGACTCATATAGCAAAATGACTTGTAAAATCTTCTCCTCTGAAACCGCAAGGCCTAGAGGTTTCATATTTGGTATGTAACATTGTATAGTGGTCCTCTACAAAGAATGTTCAAATGATGCCCCTGTGGTAAAAACTGGCCACACCTCAGGGGTCACATGGTTTATATAGACTTAAATAGCAAAATGACTTTAAAAATCTTCTCCTCTGAAAGCGCAAGGACCAGAGGTTTCATATTTGGTATGTAGCATTGCATTATGGTTCTGTACAAAGTGTTGGGGTCAAAACTGGCCACAATCCAGGTGTCACATGGTTTATACAGACTTAAATAGCCAGATGACTTTAAAAATCATCTCCACTGAAACTGCAAGACCTAGAGGTTTCATATTCGGTTGGTAACATTGTACAATGGTCATCTACAAAGATTGTTCAAATGATGCCACTGGGGTCAAAATTGGCCACACCCCGGGGGTGACATGGTTTATATAGACTTTAATATCAAATTGACTTTTAAAATCTTTTCCTCTAAATCCGCAAGGCCCAGAGGTTTTATATTTGTTATGTAACATTGTATAGTGGTCCTCTACAAAGATTGTTCAAATTATGCTCCTGGGGTCAAAACTGACTACACCCCGGGGGTCACATTGTTTATTCTGCAGCACTATAATTTCAATAAGCCTCAAACACTCAAAAATCAATATAGCAGACGACATTCCAGCCAGGTGTATACATTGTGCTATTTTTAGATCTTATCAAACCAGCTAGCCAGTTACACAGTGTTGTGAGGGTGCTTTAGAGAATCGTTGGAGATGACCATTGAAATGCATAAAAAATGTTACCCACCAGCATGGTCAATCATGTTGTTGTGTAAGTGAAATGTTTAGGCAGTGTGTAAGAAATGTAGTCAATCTGTCTAAGTATATAAGACCATCTTATATCATATATTTTCACTTTAGATCTACTACATTGAATTTGTTTGCAGGCAAAGTGTATATATCTAATTTTATAATCAAATGCCAAATATGAAATGATAGCATTCTTTAACAAAATTAGCATGGTCTGATCAATCTTAATATACCGGTACGTCACTTGTAAATTATTCTCCATTATATCAACACTGTATATTATACAAGAGTCTTGATTAATAAACAATGCAACCATCATGTGTTTGGAATCTATGTAATGAGAAATTTGTGTATGGAACGATTAACAAATTAATTAACAATACATTTAACAATATCTTACATTTCTTTATATTTGCCTAACACTCACTGAGTTATATCGCTCATTTACCACTGAAACAAGGTAAAACAACTACGTACACGTAGTAAACATATTTGGGATAGGTAAATATTCAGACAGAGTGCCGTGTATAGTAGTATTTACAAAACGAATATTCGAATATATTCGAAAACCTAAAACGAATATTCAGATATTGATTTCAGTAATCGGTCCCATCCCTAGTTTATATAGACTAAAAAAATATATGAAATTGCAAGGCTCAGATCTTTATACTCAGGTAAGGCGTTTAGTGCCATTTTTCCCTCTTGTTATTAGCCATTATGCCTTAAACTCAGGTGAGCGACCTAGGGCCATCATGGTCCTCTTGTTTACTTATGAGACACCTTTACTGATGAACATCTTTACTCCCGATTCCTATCCTATATGCCGGGCGCTTGGCAGGAGGGCAATCGGTACCCCTTGATTTAACTAGCTTCTGGGTAGACAACCGGCCATATCAGAACTCGCCCTGTGTAAGACTCGAACCTTCGACCTCCCGCTCCATAGACGAATGCCCTAACCACTAGGTCAAGTTATACTAAGAGGTCAATTTGAAGGAACTATTGCTAGTATTATGCATTTTCCTAAAAACAGTGTATGGGTATTCTGGTAAAAAATTATTCCAACAAAATTAATATGCAATGTAAACACAAACATATGGCAATGTTATATTCAGATTGAGAATGTCCATAATACTTCCAGGATAAGCCAGAAGTTTCCGTGTGTGGGTACTCCGGTAGAAAATTCATCCAGGAGAAATACTACGACCCTGCCAAACACGGGCCATCTATAACATATGAACAGTATCTGGCAGAGATGGAGGCCATGAAATCGTAACACGATCTTCTGTTTTGACATAGAATTCTTTGTTTGGTGTGTGTGAAATTAAAGATACAAACTTTTATATAGATTGAAGAGCATTAAGAAAAAATAGCGAGAATATTTGTTGATAAAACAGGGCTGGAAAATACCCGTCTTCCCTTTACATGATGAGTAAGAACTTAATATTAACTATTTCAAGCTTAGCTGACACTAGTCTGATAATGAAGTGCATTTTGTGACTCGTCGACTGTTCCCAAACCACTAGTAATAAAGTTTCATAAGTACATATGTACACCAAATAGTGATTTCATATTATACTTATTTTCTGTTATCTTTAGGTTTGATTTTGATTGTGCTTGTTTATTGATGGATGTTATTTCCATAACAGTGCTAAATAAACGTTACCAATTAAACATGTACACTTGTGTTTGTTTGAAAGTAAATTTGTTTCATATGTATAACTATTATACAGTGAAAAAAGATGGGGATCTGCATTAAGAAATTAAAATCTCAGTTGAATCTATGGAAGTCATAGCATATTTACTCCCCTTTGTATATTCCACTTGTTGCTAAACTACTGATAAAATACTCTTAGATGTGCCTTTTGAAGTATATGCAAGGATTGACCATCAGGGTTGGCATAAAACCCGGGTTTTATAGTATTGACCGGCCCGGGCGGGTAATACTGGGAAAAACCGTGTTTTACAGGGTTTTACTGGGCAATACTGGGGAAAAAGATATTGCACAATTATGTGTACATTACATTCTAATAACGAGTTTCTACATGTATATAAACACACATCAAATAAAAAGTATACACTGTAAGTTACAGTGTTTATTTCATGTGGAAACATATAGGTTTTTTTTTCACAAAATTTAAGTTGGATTTTGTGTTCAGTCTGGACAATACTTAGTATTACTTGGCATCTGTGTTTTTACTCACTTTCATTATATTGTTCTCAGTATATAGTGGTATAATGTAAAAGAATTATGTTTATGAAAGAAACAGATGAAATGGATGTATAAGAAATTTGACAATTCTAACATATTTTTATGTTTTAAAATATTTTAGTTGATGTCATGTTGCAGCAAGACCCTCTTGCAGCCCCATGCTGTACACCAAATTAATGACATAATATTGTGATATCATTCATGACCCATTCACAATATGTACACCCTTTTAAACATACACAAAAATTAATTGAATTGACTGATCTATGCAAGTGCTCAACAAACAATTAAACTGTACCCTTTGACTAAACATTAGAACTATCTCAATGAAGGGCCAGGCAAAGGCCCATGTCAATCAGGGACCTTTTTCAAACTGAAAACATGCATTGATTTACTGGCACCTTAAGTGACTGATTCCTGCTGTTAATTGTACATCAGTATAAAAATAATTATTCTTTATTGCTTCATTAATATCAATTCTGCTTTTAAAAGTGAAAAAAATGGAACTAAGTAATGACAATGGAAGATAAAAGTGATTTGTTCCGTAATCCCCCGGTATTTCCCAATATTAGATAATAATAATATTGACCAGGCTTGCATTATTATCCAGAGAAGGCCTCCTTAAGTTTTATTGTTAACAAAACACAACAACAGTTCGATGCAAGAAATAAAGAAGGATGAATAAGTGTTAACATATTTCAATATCAAGCAGAATCATTTCACAAACAACATCGAAAATATTTCATGATAAGCGTTGCCATGGAAAAATGAATGAATAAACCAATGGATATTTGCCTGCACTTAAAAAATACTCTTAGTCTCTAACTACCGGTATGCATATATTGGAGCTGCAAAAGTTATAAATAAGTCACTTTCTTAATGACATAAGTTAACTGAGCATTTAGATTTATAAAAACAATTAAAACTGCATAGTAACTGAAAAAAAGTATTGCCCACTTTCAGAGTATTGACCGGGGCGGGAAAAACCGGTAAAACCCGCCGTGAAAACCCGGGGGTGGGTGATTCATGCCAACCCTGTTGACCATACAAACATGCTTCAGTTGTTTATGGTCATCTAAAATTATAACTTTTGTTATGACCACAGTTTGTTTGAAGGTGGGTCAATAAAATGGTATAAACTAGATTTATGTTAATTTAATAAACATGCAATTTATTTACAGTTCAGTGTAAATGTTTATTTATAACTGCCCTATTTCTTATGAAAACATGTCAGACTGTAAATGTAAGCACTTAATTTTAGTTAAATAACAAATAAAAATGGACAATAGGCGCTTTATATTCTCATTTATGAAACTTTCGTTTAAAAAGACACTCTATACCTGCTTTTGTTTGAACATGATAGTAACGTGTATGAAATCAAATTAAACGCCATGCACCATTATGGGCTTAATTATTAAAAAATCGGAATAACCCTGCCAAATTTTAATAAACCGACGATATACAAGGCCCGTTAATTTAACAATCTTGCAATCCAACAAGATCTGTAAAGAAGAAAACAACATTGCGGTGTTTTGATAAATTGAATATTTATGTTTTTACACATTAAATCTTAAACACAATTATTTTCATGTCTGAACATTTGTTATTTGTTGAAGACTTGGTGCACGTGAACACGTGTATATATGTATGGTTACTATCTAGCAATCTACGTTGTTTCACGTGTCATTGTAGTCATTTCGTGACTATTCATGGCGTCACAAATTAATTACAATACTTACTCTTCAGTGTTCCTGGTGTTCAAACATTCAATATTGGTACTGGTCCTGATTCAGGTAATGATGTCTCCGTGTCTATGCATCCACTATCATCCTTTGCTAATAAGAATGTTGTGAATTTGAATTAGGTAATCTGAATACAGGACTCTCTAACAATGACACGTGCTGTACGGAAAAGTTAGTTGACCGTGGCGTAGCAAGAAATATGGTATTATAATTTATTGCTGTATTTCAAGCAATTGTCTGTCCTTTAAGCGAAGTGTTTCATGTATATCACTTCCAAGACACCGTGTTCAAATAAATTCGAATTAGAAAGTCAAACATAATACGCAGGAAACAGTAAAATGTGGAATAAATAAACGCCCAGTTTTGGCGACATTTCTAGTGTTTCTGATTTCTGTCGGATGATGTTTGAACCATTGAACACTTCGCTCCCTCTTTGGAAACATTAATCCAAAGATTCCGACTAAAGAAAGCACTTTTTACCAAAGGCACCTTCATCGCAAACCCACTTGCTTACCGTTGCTTACCGGTTGCATTGTGAATTGTTTAGTATTCCAAGTCATGTGACAAAAGAAATAAGTAAGAATACATTTACGGAGCCGCTCATTTAGCACTGACTATTTTAGAACTTGATTAAATGGTTTCGGAAACAAGAGCATTTAAATGGTCATAATTTCATGTACATTTCCACTACACACTTTCAGTATATTGAATTTAGAACTTCTCTGTCGTGCAACAAGCAAACGGTAGTGGTATTTCATAGTTTCGTGTGGTCCTTTCGCGCCGTTGCATATTGCTAGTATGTGTGTCCTCTCACCCCTTTTAATTCGCTGGTCAGGCACATAAAATGTAATTTAAAATTCCATTTTTACTGAATTTAATTTTTTTTAGTGACAGCTTTTTGAAATGTTGATGTAGTCTTGAATTTGCACTGCCGTCTTGAAACAGGACAACCCCAGGGGTCCACCAAAAGAAACAAACCTGCAAAATGCTTATAAATGTTTTGGTATCCACCAGCGATTGGACTTATTTCATCCCTAAATATGCTTATCTTTTGTTAGTACTATACGGATAGGGGACGTTGTGCCTTTGGGTTTATCAGGCCGAATTTTATTGTCGTGTTTTTTTTTCTTTCTTAAAAACATTTGAGTCCAAACGGTTGCTAATGGCCCTATACCGTGCGGTCACATTCTTTGATGACGAAGAATTATAAAATTAATTATTCAAGCCAAGATAATACGAACTAAATCTTTGTGTCGCTGTGAAATAGTGTTTAACTGTCTTCTCGTATACAATAAAGCTCGTAATACACTGCGGAGGCGGTGATATAAAGCATGTAACAATTTTGCATAAAAAATTTGAGAGGCCAAGCAAATATAAATGATATTAAACATCTACATTGTAGTCTTGTTTTAGGTAAGTGTCCACGTGTGTTTGAAAAAGAAACAGACAGTAACCATATCCAGAACAAACACCGGAGTTGTGATATGTCTCTTGGCCAGGTCTTTCCTCCGCTTGTCATAGTTACAGCTTTGTGATTTAATAGTACCATCACATGCAGAGGGATTCTCTCCGTTTAATGTTCGACGTCAGATGACTTGCTAGTGTTGGTATGTGGGGTATAGTGCACGATAAGGCTTTACTGAAGCGCAAATTCTTGTATGAAGCATTGTTCAATACCCGAAGCTGCGAACACGTACAACCCCCTGAAGGCGGCTCATGGTGGATACATTTAAAAGCTTCGACATTTGCTTCATAATTCGAATCACATATGCAATTTACCGGTACACCAATTAAGTTTTACTAAAGTTCATATGCACATTTTTTTCAATTCATTAAAATTATACTTTGATCTTGTATATTTGACAGTGAAATGTGTGTGGGTGGGGATAACCACTGCGCAATATGAATGAAATTTCGTCCGTTGAAAGCTATAGAAGGTGTCATCACATATGTGCAAAGAATGTTGTTAGCCACTTCTGGCTTTCAAGGGACGTTATGTTCGTTTTAACCAAACTGGCATTCAATCCGTGTCTCTAAAGTGAGAATTTAAGCGAGTGTGCCAACCACTGCTCAAGTTGGACAACCAAAATGACGAGCCGTATCGTCCAACTGATACTTGGCCAAAATCAACACTCTCATCGCCATAAAAGCTGAATTTCTTATTGGAATATGAACAGATCTTATGTAAATTAAGCAAAAATACTAATAAGTCGTGCTCAAGCGACAGACGTATTAATAAGGGGAAATTTTACAAGGTGTAAGGTCTAAAATGAATTTGAAATTTCTTTACTTTCCAAACGAAAGTGGGTCAGCCTGAACTAGTGTATTCCAGTAGTAAAGGATGGGGTATAGTGACATATGAATGCTTAATCAAACATAGCCCGGAGATGAGAGCAGTAATAGTATCAGTATCTTAGAAGATTTGCATACCTACGTAGCTATTATCGTTGTTCGCGTTTCAATTCATGTACGACTTTCCATTTTCCATTATGGAAAATCTTGTTCGCGTTAGGATAATATCGCATATTTAGCGAAGCGTTTTATAGGTGTCCTTAATCGTAAATACACGTTACTGCATCTGAACGAAATAAGCATTCAACACATTACAGTTGGTTCTGGTTTGTTACGCTCTTTACCAATATTGACTCGAGCGCTATTGTTATATTGCATAAGACTTGTATGAAGTAAATACCGTTTTCGCGCTCATGTGTTACTTAGCTGCGTTTTTACGGGAAGAAAGAATAGTTATTTTTGCATTTACACCGTATATAGTTGTGCCCGTATAAAGTAGGGTTTATAAGTGCCGTGGTTGCAGTGTTTCTCACTGAAATGCGAGTACGCAAAATAGGAATAACGCCTGGAGTTAAGGTAGAGAGGTATCTTAAATCAAAGTAATTGTGAATACACCTTTAATGTACCCGTGTACGAAGTTAATAGATATTGTCACTCTAGCGAGCGATGACACAGTCCATTTTCTATGACGGAGTAGGCAGTGAATTGTGGAAGATGTGAGAGAGATTGTTGTATGTTAAAAGGATGTATAATTAAAGCTGGATTGGCAATATTCACTGAACAAGAACTGCCGAGATAAATACCACATAACTCACGGGTTTATTTCAATAAAGTGAACCTGTCGATACTAGAATGTCGTACAAGTAAGAACTCAAGTTTATGTATACAAATGGTTTGTTTGATATGTGGTAATTTTTAAAACAGGCAAACTTACCGTAAAACAACCAACGCGGGGTGTCGACATAGATTTGCTTATAAGAATATAAAATTAAGGGCAATGGGGCGCGTCTATGCATTAGGAGCCGCGGTGGTCGTGTTATTGGGGCTATGGTTGGCTGGATGGGGCAGTGTGGCCATTTTAGGGATCGTGCTATCAATCGCCTTGGTGTGTTTATATCCTAGAAAGGTAGAACCTGTGGATCCTTCGGGCAAAGCTGTTTTTATAACAGGTAAGATCTGAACTTGTTTAGTTGTAATGATTTTAGTGTAGCTATTGATTTGTTTTTGTATTTTGACGTAGCAATTTATTTTATTCGAATTATAATTATTAATATGCATACAAGAAAATTGTAGTGAAGACTCACAGCACATATATTACTTTTACTTTCACACATACTGTTCCATAATGTTGCAAAACGAGTCTTTGTCAGGATTTCTTGAGTTGCTCACAAGAACGGTCTATTCAAAATTAAGCCTCTTTTCAGTTAAAGTAATGTTACAATAGACCATTTTCACATTCCCGTAATCGAGAAGTGTAGGAGTAGCAGTCGAAGATTACACTGTGCTAAATACGTAAAACTATGTCATCAAATAGCTATTAATCAAATAAATGCGCCCTTTCAAAATAGGTCGTATGTAAAGAATGTATAAATATGTAACCAACGGCGGGCTAATAGTAATGTGTATTGATTTATAGGAAAACAAAGGTATTATCTACCACTAGATGGTAACCGACTGAGGCACTGATATGCGATATTGGTATTAAAGGAATTCAGGAACAAAATACAGGGGCGTAGCCTGACATGAGGACTGCACGCAAAAAATAGGATACGAAAAATAACATCGCACAATTAACACATTGTAAATTATATTGTAACAGTTAATTGGTTTATATATTTTTATACGAACATAATAAGTCATTTAATGCATTCAGATCCTGGGAGATTATATACTCAGTACATGTTAATATAGTTAGAATATTCATAAAAGAGACATATTTTTATCACATGCTATATCTTGTTTCCCGTGTAATACAGCCGTTACGAATATGTTTATCTTACACATGTGTAAGATAACATTTTGAGCGTTTTCATTGGCTACATATTCTTTGACTGACCAATCGCATGACGTTATTTTGGCGAAATGACGTCGTCAACGTGAAATGACGTCACGTCAGTACACAACTTTTAGGATTTATCAACATCTTGTGGTAAATATTAAATTATGTTTCGTTTAAAATCATGTGATAAAAAAGATCTGACACTCGTTGTCCTTTCATACCGTATTTTATCAAACTCAGTCAGGAAATTCGTTAGTAAGCTCGCCAAAGGCTCGCTTACTAACAAAATTCCTGAACTCGTTTTATAAAATATGGCCTGAAATGACAACTCGAGTCCGACCCTGTATATATCATTTAACTTTATTTTTTGTTACTTTTCAAATACTTACGAAATAATAGTTATTGTCATACATATCAAGTACTAGACCAATTTTAGTAATTGAAAACAAACTGCTGAAACTGTGTATGAAATGTAAAGTACGACAAATCCTTTTTCCTTGTTTTATCTTACCAAGTTACATTTCCTTAGGAGAGTTTTCAGTTACCGTCTTGAGTAAGATCAAAATGGCACCCAATTGTACGTTATACAAGAAGCAACGTAGGAGCAAAGTAACATAATATTTGATGAAATCGATATTTTACAGAACTGGTGAGTTCGATATTTTACAGAAACGACTGCATCACTCTAATCGAAAGTACACAAGGGTACTTGTACACAAGTATCGAGGGTTCAGCGTGAAACTGTTGTATTTGCTATTAAAATATTAAGCAGGTGCAACAGTTTAACGTTGGACCCTCGATATGAACTTTGGGTTTGAGGTATGATTATACGAAATATAATATTCGTATTCAAATATCGAGTGCTACATACACCTGTAAATACAACATACGTCGTTAACAAGAGGGAAGGCACAAATGTCAGCTGGCTGCGCCATATTAGCGGTAAATAATGAACGTTGACGGTTAAATACCCCGAGACAATGCTAATTATTGAATTACTTAATGACCTGTCATGGCCACCCTGCGGGCATATTAAAAGACAAGGCCACATTCCGTAACGTAAACAAGACCAAGAAAACAGCAGACCTTTACACATTTAAAGGGACATGTTCACGAATTGAAAGAGGTGGTGAAATATGATGTTGTCATACTGTCAAATGCTATTTGCCGCTTGTCCTTACAGTAATAAAATGCATATACATGTAGTAAATTTTAGCAAAATTTCACTTGTTCGTACATGCTTTTGGGCAAGCCGGGCAGTACTGACAATTGATTTCGCCACCCCTGATTGAATACCTAATTGCATAAGCCCGTACAAATAATGATTTCCGATTTGTAGATTTAACGTTTGCCTCAAAAATGTAATGTTCAACTGTTTAAAATGAACGTTACAACAACCAATCTGTCTTAATAATAAATATGTTGCTTTTGCCTTTGGCAATACATATTCATTTGCAAATGTATATCTTTTTTAAGTCAAATTTATTCACAACCATGGTAAAAGTTATTCTTTTTTTTGTTCTTTTGATAAAAACAAATTGGTTTTCACATTCGTACATTTAGGTTATCTTGAATGAACTTGACACGAGATTACTGGAGGTATACTTGCGCTTTAATAATCTTTATAAACTTCTGCAGTAAACATTCTTGCCAAATCAAATAAGATCGGTAATACATTTCAAGATTACAAATGTTCTGCCTGAAATAATCTTACTGAATAGGATATCTACTAACAGTTATCTCATGGTTTCGTAAACATTAATGCTAAATCGTAAAATATACGTGCCTTTGTTTTACAGACTAAGAATTCGCAAAGAAGTTGAAACAACATACACCGAGTAATAATAATGATGATAATGTTAAAAAAAATAAAAAAAAAATAAAAAATTAAATAATGATAATAATAATAGAGATAGACGGAATAGCAGTAATCATTGTTGTAGAGATTATAAAATGCATTTCTTATATATGTACAATCAGTACATGAAATTATACATTATAGTTTAAGTACATTTTACTGCGTATACGTTATGCGCTTTGTATAGATATATGTATTTTAAATCGTTTTCTATAAAGTCATATAAAATTTAACAGAACATACGTAAATTATCATATTAAAGGCTAAGTTTAATCCTTCTTTATTGGACCCCTTCCAAATCTGGGGTATTGTACCCCGTGTACACAGTGTGGCGACCCTTATCAGCTGACATCAAAACACTGCTGAAATTAAAACAGTGCACTCGGCCATTGCTCGTTCAGCTGAGAGAAAAGATTGCAGATAATGATATGAGATTTTGTTGTGGACCAATACACTGAGTGTACCCCATGGAGAGGCCAGACATTCCTTAAACTAGGCTTTTAACACGAGCTTTATTCAACCAGTACTATTCACCGTTGCACACTTTCAACTTGAGCCATGCAGGCTGCGACTGTTTATTAGCTACGCCCCTGACGCGTTTGGTTTGACAATCTCGTTAACCTCATAAAAATAGGTCATAAAAACACTTGGCCCAACCTAAAAGGTTTTATCACTTGTATAAATAATTCAATAACGAACAACTGTCGTTTAATGAGATGTGTTGACATAAAGGATATTGAGTTTTTGTAAACGCTCTAGATATTGTGTGAAACTCATATGTAGCAATATTCTGTTCAGTATGAATTATAAATTACGGGTAGGAAAAACTAACAGAGGCGCGTCGTGGGAAAACCGGACCTAATGCATGTGCGTAAAGTGTCGTCCCAGATTAGCCTGTGTTAGTCCGCACAGGCTAATCCGGGACGGCACTTTCTGCTTTTATGGTATTTTCTGTTTCAAGGAAGTCTCTTCTAAACATAAATCCACTGTAGGCGGAAAGTGCCGTCCTGGATTAGCCTGTGCCTGGTCAGATTTTTTGTTTATTTTACTTTTTTCCAATAATTAAATGTTTTTTTGGATAAATAAGTGTTTTGTTTTGATAGCATCCACTTCAAAACAATGTTTATGATATTAGAGACATGTTTTGAGTATTCTTTCAGTTTTAGAATTTTCAAGTTGACCATTTACAAAATACAAATATAATAAAACAATAATAATTCCCTACCTACCTACCCTAATTGTTTTAAGCATGTAACCTGAAACAAACATATTATTTTTAAACCTAATATTATTGAAGATGCGGCGTTTTTTACTATAGCTAAAAAGATAATAATAATAATGTCGATACTTCACGTTCAAATTCTTTGCAATGTATAAAGTCAATAGAAAGCAGCTCACGGACTATAATACAATTATATATCTATACTGTAATGCATAATACGAAAAAAAAAAATTATGAGTAAGTAAAGCACATTACAGTGAAGAAGTCCACTACGCGACACTTAAATACAATACAGTCTGTATAATGTAATCATGTACATTTAATTACTGTATATAGTACTTTGTTATACATCTTTCCCATAATGAAAACTCAAGATAAACAAAAACGGTCTGTTTCACAATGACCACGCACCATTCAAGATCGTCTAATCAACATTCCTCGCGTAAAAGCACGCATCATTGTATGCGTTCTTACGCCTCAACCCACCGTTCGCGTGCCAAATCAGATGTAGATGCAGATAGTTCGTAAGAAAAGAATCTTCTTCAATCCCCAGAAGGCCTTCATACCCTCTTGAGATAGAAGAAGATCAGTTGATAAACACAGATATTTATTTCTGCTGAAAAGATTTCACGCTAAATCCAGCCACTACGTGTAGCCCAGATAAGATAAATATTTCAGTCAAAACAACATGGCGTTCGTTTTTGCTATGAAATAATACATAAAAACTAGATTTTTAGATTTCTATCGCAACGATGCCAGAGCTATTCGACTATTAATTGGCTTTGAAAGTCGGTTTTCAATAGGGTTGAGTTACATCGTACAGAAGAAAACATGGATCTCTTGTTCACTGTTGTTGCATTTTTGTTCATATTGCAAAGCATATCTCATTTAACTACTCCATATATATCTGCCTATATTGCTGCTATGACGACAGAACTAAAACATTACTTCGACCACCACCACCACCACCACCACCGCCACCATCATCATCATCATCATCATCAATATCATCACCATCATCTACAACACAGATCAGTCACTCCGTCCGCTAAATCGCTGACCTGACAATTCGGAATGTATGAAATATGGTAAACACAAAAACTTAGCTGATAACATAATTAATCTCAAGTAGTAAAGTGCCCATTAAATGAATTCGCCACTGAATCATTTGGTGAGAAAAAACACACACTAATACTCGAGAATCCTGTTGGATATTGTTTTTCGCTGCTTTTTGTACATGCAAAATCATGATCATGGTTAACATCATTTACTACTATTAATACCACTGTATGTATACTATAGTATTTCTCCACGTAGTCAGTACACATTCGAAGTCACCCAATATAAATCAGGTCAAAATAAATAAATGGTTTCCGCTTACATCTCCAAAAAAAATCTAGGAGGGGAGGTAAAATATAACTTTTTGTCTTGAACTTTTTTTATTCTTCGCCGCATATTCACCACACAGTTTAAGTATATTGGACTGAATATAAAATGTTTAAATACCAACGAAAAAACTGTACCTTAACTATAAATAAAGTCATAAAAAAAGAGATTTCTGGGCAAGATACTTATAAGTGAAAACTGCTCCTTTTCCTCGAAAATCAGACAAAGTTAATGATTGATAGGCAAGAAAACCGTTAGGGTCGGCGGAAAAAATAGGGGGGTGGGGGGTGGGGGTGGGGTCGGTTAAGCGGAAACCAACAACTTTTTGGTTTTTTAGGCCTCAGTAGAAGTATAAAATCAGTAGAAGTTATGAACAAATATAGCACTTGTTCCCATATTTGAACATAAGTATATCAAGTTTTTCCTCCCTAAGCATTAACATAAAATAGATTGCTTAACGGAGACTTGGTCACGGCATATTAGCCTAATATGATAAGCTGAAGAGGAAAATGTGGAAATGCATTGTTGAGAAGTAGATAATTAATTATACGAGAAAAGGTTAAGTATGATAGAGCGGTATATAAGGTCAAAAGTTAAAGATACCAGCATGAAATAACAGTTTGATTTTACTTACACTTTAAAGAAATGTGTGAAAATACATTAGTGGCAAAATGTCAGACAGCGAATGATTGCTAATGTAGACATAATATAGTTTTAACGCTTTAATAGCCCCAACCCCTCCCCCACACACTTTCAGCAGACAATCGCGTTATCATCTGACATTAAAAATAGGTTGTTTTCATATGAAAAACAAGTACTGGTCTTAAAAATCTGCATGACAAGCATAAATGTAACAGCAACCATAACTTTGTCAAAAGTAAAAGACCACCCATGATTTCCATTGACGCGACTTATCTCCATATAAATTGCAAAAAAGTCGTCATTTTTCGGCATTTCAGGTTGTGACAGTGGATTCGGCAACAGTCTTGCCAGGCGGCTATACAAAAGGGGTTTTCTCGTGTTCGCCGGATGTCTCGCGCCCGACAGCGCAGGCGCACAAGCGCTTAAATCCGAGTGTCCGGATCGACTGCACGTGATAAAGGTTGACGTCACAGATGAGTGGCAGGTGCGCGGAGCAGTGAAATATGTTAAAGAGAAGATTGGCGACAACAGTATGTAATATTTAAGTAAAGTTTTTATTAATTTTGCAAGTCCGTCTACAGTATCTTTGTAATACAGTGGTAACCCTCATTCATAATTCAGGGATAATATTTTACGAACACTAAGCGGAAGAAAATATCCCCCATCAATTCCTACAGGCATCAAATTCTGAAAGTCGGAGGCGTTTTCTTTGACAATTCAGTTTTTATTCAAAGTTTTAACCTAGTAAAGGCTAGACAGAGGACTTATTTTACCATAATTTAAGAGAGTTTTATATATTTTGAATAGAAAAAATTGATGTGAAATTTTCACTTAATGTCGATTAAAGATGTTCCGAATGAGCTTTAGGTATACACACCTTGGTGGGCGTAAGGTGTGTCAAACCATGTGTTAGAAACTTAATATGTATAGGCATGTTGTGATTCTGATTGGATGCAACTTTCATTCAGATAGTTATGAAGACACACTTATGATTCGGTATTAATTCATCTACATAAGATGTGCTAAGCTGTGTGTTTAGACATTTATTTGTATGACTTATTTAACAGATCCGTCGCCCAAAATATTTACAAATGCATGTAAGAAAAGCCATTTGCACGCATATTAAAACCTAGAAACAGCAAATTTGAATTGAGCGACCTACATGTAATCGGCGAGAAATGCACACAACGGAAAGTAGAACGTCAGTATGAGACATTTTAAAAATTATAAAATTAAAGCCGGCCTTGATGATAAACTTTCGTTCACGTGGTTTTACCATTCAATGTTGTTTATTTCTAAAATGGGTTTTCAACTTTATGCTTCATGTATCGAAAGAGGGTAGATTTCTTTCCCACTATACCAAAAATCTTGCTAAAAAGGCCGTTAAACACTTAATACAAAATAAATGGCCTTAGTACCTTTATAATTGTGTAGGCCTTTTACGTATGATTATGAAAGGATACACATTTCAAATATTATGTATGGAGTATAAACACTAAATTTAATATCGAGACATTATTTATTCCAGGTCTGTGGGCGCTAGTGAACAACGCCGGTATTGCGATATTCACCGAGATAGAATGGTGTTCCGTTAGCCAATTTCAACGCGTGCTTGACGTCAACGTGATTGGCGTCGTCAGGGTAACCAAGGTGTTCCTGCCGCTGCTGAGGAGCGCCAAGGGCCGCGTTGTGAACGTAGCAAGTCTTGCAGGCGAGTCGCGTTAACGTACATACATGTTAGGGGTATAGGAAAAAATCCAAAACAAAATAGCAGGGTGCCGCACTCTGCTTCTTTGTTGTCCCCCCCCCCCTCTTTTGGCTGGTTAATATCGTTTGAATTTCGATACAATTTTTGCAAATATTCAATTGTTAATGAAAAGCTATGAATAAAAGCATTAGACTGATACTATGTACGTTGTTTGATCCTAGATCTTTCCTTAGGGGTAGACTATTTTATATGTATTTCACACAATTTCGCTCAGTAGCTTTAAACGTGCTTAGTGTTAGCATTGCGACAGCTCTTTCAGGTCGCAGAATGTTTTTATTTCTTATGTTTATAAGTCCATATAAATAGTCGCAATCGGTGGATTCTAAGCAACATGTTGTCTGGTTGAGAATACCGCATATTCTACTTATATATTAACGGTATTGGTAAAAAGATACATCATAATATAAATGTAAAATACCGAAAATAATACTCATATAATTTAGATGTATTTTATAGAACATTTAATTTTCTACATACAGGTCGCTACACGTTCCCGGCGTTCGCAGCTTACTCAATGTCAAAGAGGGCGTGCATCGCGTTTTCAGACGCTTTGAGGATCGAGATGAAGAAATTCGGCCTTAAAGTCATAACGATCGAACCAGCGCTGTACAAGTTAGTATCTTACATTTAAAAAAATAATTTTAGATTTATCGTTTTTTTATCAGCCAATTAATAACGATTTGGAGTTCTGATGCGTAGGAATTTAGCCACAAGGGCGTTAGCCCGATTTGTTTAATAGCCACGCATGAGAACGACAAAGAGTTGTTTATTGGTTAATAAACAACGATAATGCGAAAATTGTTTCGATTCTAACATGATTTGACATATATTTTTGAAATTGTAATTTGAACTACTTTATATGATGCTCCGCTTAGAATCGGGACTTTCTATTACGTTGTTTGTGGATAGTTTAACAACGCTAATTTTGTTCTTTGTCTATAGAAAATTAGCGAGCATCACGTTAGAATTAAAATTCATAACATACATTACCAGTTTACCACACAGTAGACCAAATAGGAAGTTGTACGACAGAAATCGCGCTGGCGATCCATGAACCGCTGAAATATGCCATTTTGCGACAAGAAATACAACATGCACAAATAATCATGAGTATACGAGAACTAATATTTATTTCGCTCAGAGAGGACTGCCATTAAATTTTAGTTACACTGATCTGATAACAGTTGTGTTCAGTTGTTAATTTTTGTTTCCGGCTAGCTGTTTCAAATTGGTTCACGTGCGGAGACATCTCTTACTTTATTTGTTGTAAAATTCCTTCAATATTTCGTCTAAAATTAAAGTAAGGAACAAAATTATTATCCTACCATTGTCACATTTTATACGAGCGGGTATGTTTTCCTCATAATCGCGATATTTGTGTACGTTGTTGTAAATCATTGAGCTTCAACAATTTACTAGCACATCACCTGTTTCTGGCTATGGGAGACACTTTGTATAATACAATCTCAGTATCTAAATACTGCATTAAAATTATGTATGATACAAATCATATATGTTTATTAGGACACCGATAGCGGAATCGAATCTGCTTGAGCAGCAAAACCGGAAGTCGTGGAGCGAGACGCCACCGGAAGTGAAGGAGGCTTATGGCGACGAGTACTTTGACGCCTTTTTGAAAAACATCAACGTCCAGATGAAGCGGGCCATACCGGATACCACTCACGTTATTGACCTTATGGAAGAAGCCATCATTGACGTCAACCCGCGTATACGTTACGTCGCCACTACGCCAGTCGGCCAAATTCGCGCTGCAATCCTAATGTTTATGCCGACAGTCTTGACTGACAAACTTTTCGAGAAAACGACGCCAAAATGCTTACCGCGTCAAAGCACCGGTAGTAGCGTTAGTAGTGCCTCGGACAATGACGTCACATCGCGTTAGAATAGTCATTAGCGTCGGGAATTACCTTATGACGTCACTTCGTTAGAAAAGCCGCCAGCTCCGGGTGAAGTGACATGACATCGCATTCGCACCTAATTCATTGCTGTACAGAAAGACGTCAAATGTATGTGACGCTCTGTAAGAAAATTAATGGCAACATTTTCAATATTAACCTATTTTTACATGTTTATTAACTACATTACTTCCCGGTTAAGTAAAAAACCACTTTATTACGGGAGCATTTACTTATGTGCACTACTTAAACTCGCATGTAACGTTTGAACGAGCTCTAAAATACGACTTGATTTCTTTGAATATGTAAAACATATTTACCCTTTGTGTCACACTAGTTATATAAGATAGAGGCCTCCATTTCTATGTAAATATCGTATATATTTTGTTGTACTACACATTTTGTAAACGTATAATCACCTTTCACATTTTGTTCGAACTACATATATTAAATTCGTCATTCCCAATCTCACAAGCAATGGTAACTATAATAAATCAATTAAAATACAATTAATATGGCGTTGTTCTAATTATAGGCTAAACGAATATGTATAATCACAGGTTCATACAGAAATTCTCTAACAAGTTTCAAGCACTTTTTATTGACAGAAGATCCAAATTTAAACACTTTTTAGTTTGCCCTATTTACATTTTCCACAAGTGAGACTGTATTTATTGCTATAATTGCTAAAACTGCTATAACGGTTAAATTTAACTGAGGTGTGTCTAGGGAAACGGCTTAATGCATGTGTGTAAAGTGTCGTCCTGGTGCAGTCCGCACACACTGATCCAGGGCGACACTGCGCAAATGCATTAAGCCCCGTTTTCCCACGACACGCCTCAACTCGACTACCTCGACAATGTCGAGTTCGTTTCCTAGGTAAAACCGGGAGGTATTTTGTGTCATCGACAAAGATGGCAAGAACGTTTCTCGATGTATGATTTCCGAATTGCAAGGCGGACATAATATCCATTACACCACTCCGACTTCTAACTGTTCCGTTGTTCATGTACATTCATGTCTTTATAACGAAAATACACATAACGTAAAAATCCCCTTATTTGAACGTGACTTGATATTTTTAGTAGTTCAATGTAACTCTGCACAACAAACAGTTAAGTAACGGTGATTGAGTACATTTTACGCACAATTTGGAATACAATTTTCACAGTTGCAGAAGGTTATATCTAACAAACAAATACTTTATTTAATATCAATAGCTGCCCACTCTTAAATTTTGTCAGTAATTATCAACAAGGGAGGCAACTCAAATTTTGATATACATCGAATCGACTAGTATTTGCTTCCCTTTATGGACGTTGTATGTAATTTAACTTAATACTGGCTTTGAAGTATTTGTTGTGTGTCAAAGAATACGGCTGCGTTTCAACATACGGGGCAATAACTGTAGAGTTAATACATGAAGCATGAACTAGCCCAAAAGAATTGAAGTCCTTGCATAATCAGTTAGGTGCGATTTGGACCACTTGGGCTGGTATTCACAAAGCATGTTAAGTACGTTCTTAAATAGTTTCAATTCAGTGCAAAATTTGAATGTATTATATTTCTTTACTTAATAAACAGATGTATATGTTGTTGATATTCCTCAAATAACACTTTCATAATGATGCTATTTTAAAGTGTTGCTTTATGGAATTATACAGTTGAGGAAATTTCCAAATTTTGGATAAGGATAAAATTTAACTTACGATGCTTTGTGAATACCGCCCCTGAGTGTCTGTTGGGCATTCAAGTATTTGATGACAATGGGCCATAACAGTATTTTGGTCCACCATTCAATCATATCTTATGGAATTACACATCTTTTCTTCTTAATTAATAGATTTATATAGAACAAATTTCTTTCAAAAGAGATACACATAATAAATCCTTTTGAAACTATGTCATAGTTTTAAAGATATTGTTTGTAACAATGAATGTTTATTACTAAAGTATGTGAATCAAGACAGCAGGTTAATTACTGTGCTTATTAAATACATGTAAATGATGAAAATCATTGAAAAGGGCAGTAACCATTCAAATACATAACATAATACTGACCATGCATATCTCATAGTAAAAGAGAAATGACACAAGCTGACATGTAAACATATTTTATAAATAAATTTAAATAAAAAATGTTTACATAAATCAGGAAAGTATTTAAGTAAGTTAGTCAAAAAACAACAGTATGTGTTGTTGAAATTAATAAAAAAGATTTTAATAAATGACAACCATGAACCTCCTGGAATAGTTTACATTAAATTTACAAACATAACGTAAAACATCAAAACAAACCCTATACATTGAGACAACTTAAAAGACTTAATTACTAACTAAAACCTCCAAATTATGCAAACAAATCAGTGTAAAATTATAGTGACCATGTTTTCTAAAATCTTCCTCATGTATGATTAAATGCAACAACAGTTTTATGCGAATTTAGCTAACACACAATGGGTAATGAAAAACTACTGTAATTCCATAAAACCTAAATAATATATTTATATATATAAATGTTAATAAAATTATGTGAATAACTGGCAATGAAAGTTAGGAATATTTTTTTTCAAAAACTTTAAGAAATAAAGCTGCAAATAAAAATCCTTAATACCTATTAAAAATATATTTCTTTTCTTAAAAGAACTGAAAACTAATAAGCCACCAAATATAAATATCCTTATTTCAGTCTTGCAGGACAAAATAAAACATTGGAGGTCAAAATAAAAGCACTATCACAGTCAGTTTCAGTAACAACATTACAATGTACACTGAACAGCACTTCTAACCCTACACTTACATAAATACCAATAAAATTGGTATTTGTTAAGCAAATTTGATCAAATTTTGACAGCGATTAAATCAATGACACAGCTATTGACTTGTAGATTTTATTGCATTCTTCGCAGTCTGATATTACCATTAACACAAACAATAACCCTAAAAAGAAAATTCGCAATATACTGTTTGTGGTCATACGCTTAACTAAAGGATCATAATGCACAACTTGGCATTCATAAAATAACTATTAATACAATGTGTGTCCTTTCATGGTTCTTAAGACATGCAGGCACCTTTGTCTCATGGAAATACCATAGTTTCTTGCGAAAGATTAAGGAATTTTCCGCCATTCCTCAATTAGAGCCAGCTCCAGTTGCACCAGCTTTCAAAGGGCTACATTTCGCTTCCTAACACATCTGTAAAGTTTGTTCCACAGATGCTCAATCAAGTTTTATTTTTTAATTGAATGATTTTGTTTAAAATGATACATTGAAACAACAAATCAATATTTTGCACTCACCTACCTTCCTTGTGCAAAATGATGAAAACGGACCTGGATATCGTACCTTAAAAGGTTGCAGTTGTTCATTGCAGAATTTTGCAAAAAAAATTGGGGGGGGGGGGGGGGGGTATCGTGTTATTATGTATATTCAATAAGTTTTACATACGAATACGTACGTCAGTCAATTAAGGACTGCATAAATGTTATCAAATTTCCCCCCAAAATGACCATTTTATTACGAAGTGTCGGGTTAAAAGTGCTGTTCAGTGTGTGTAAATAAAATACATTTTCATCCCAAAAATATTTGTTCACTAGGAGAGATCATATTTAACATCCTCAAAGAATCTTGTATCGTAGTCGCAGTGTCAAAGTTTTCACTCGTCCGTTGCCAACAAGTTCCAATCTGTCCTCATACATGTAAAAAGTGCCGAAATCAGACTTGTACTTGTTTTCAAGCACACCAGGAAAAGCCATGTGCAAGATTCCGTGTTTGTCGAATGTCATTCCGCCGGAATGATCGTGCCCAGAGAGGTATGCCACCATGCAGCTGCTGTGGGAATGCAGCACTTGAAGGACCTCTGGAGCGTTCCAACAGAGGCAAGAGTCATCTGTTGATCCGGGACACAAGCCACAATGACCTGGGTGTTGTAAAAGTGTCCAAATTGATTGCAAAATATAGGTGGCGCGTCGTGGGAAAACCTGACTCTGCGTAAAGTGTCATCCTGGATCAGCCTATGCAGTCCGCACATGCTAATCTGGGATGGCACTTTCCGTTTACAGTGGATTTATGTTTAGAAGAAACTTCATTGAAACAGAAAATACCATAAAAGCGGAAAATGCCGTCCCAGATTAGCCTGTGCGAACTGTACAGGCTAATCCGGGACGACACTTTATGCACATGCATTAAGACCGGTTTTCCAACGACGTGCCTCATATATGCCATATGTACTTTGTTTAACAACTTGTAAGTGCATTTTCAAATTAATTAAAGCTACTTCTGATAGTATTAATACACAATGTAATTTAATTAACAAATTACATTGGACACATATTTCAATACACATGAACTAGTAATATTTCTTTTGTTAAAAATCTCACAGATTATGCTGACCAAGATGTGTCTTCCAATAAGTACTGTTGTTTCCCAATGATGTTGACAATTAGGATAAACATATTTTATAAATGTACATGTATAATGCCATTTTAGTACTTAAGATAAACAGTGTTCAACAAATCTCTCCTATTTCTACCCCTGCTAAAGCATTGCAAAGTTGTACAAACGAATTAAGAACATGAATATAAACCACCTATACCTACCTATAACAATCACATTCTGTTTCATCCGTTCAGCTTCTGTCAGGTTCTCCTCAATCCAATCTATCTGCTCTGTACTAAGTGCACCATTGTACTGAACAAACCTCACTTCTGTGCCTTCCAGTCCAAAAGAACTGTTGAGATCCTCATTGCGATTGTTTTGCATGTACTGGTTAGCCAGTTTGTAATCTTCCGAATCTTTCGGACTAGCCAGATGACTAATCTCATAACAGTCCAAGGCAAGGATTCGCAGCTGAGGATGGGGCATACACATGTAATACGCCTTATATTGCACAGGAACAGCATTCTTTTCAAGACCAGAATATATTGGAGAATCGAGAAGAAATTTTCTGGTAAAATTGTAATATTCATGGTTTCCCCATATATGATACACAGGCCCATCAAACTGAGAAAATTCCGCAAGAACGGAATTTAAAGCTGTCTCTGATATAGCCTTCACTTTATTTTTGCCATCAATCACATCACCAAGCTGTAGGATGAAGCTTGGTTTCCTAATACTGTCGGAATTCCAACAGCAGACAGCTTTTCTAAGCATTGTTAAGGCAGTTCTGTAGTACCTAGGTTGAGTTTGAGCAAAATTGTATCCATCCTCCACATCAGCATACTGTATATCAGCAATGGCCCCAAATGATAGAACCGGCTTTAAATCCATATCTGAAACAAACATTTATATGTATGCATATTTCATATAATGTTTAGTGAAGAACCTAAGCTTTCATACACTGACAGTGCTCAAAGCTCTCCGATTTTAACCATCATTTGGCTTCAAAAATATCTAGGAAACCTGACACTTATGTTCTGAAGATTGCAACCAATTCTGAACAGTACTTAATACCGGTATCAGGGCCCAGCCGTGAGGGCGATAACTTCGCCCGGGACCCAATGACTTCGCAATTAAATTTCATAAAAGAGAAGTGCACGTCGCCATCTCTTTTTAACTTTGCCTAGTAATAATTATTAGTCAAACACGCGTCATAAAACCTGTGAAGCATGTATTTTATCAAATCATTGCTATGTTAATTGCAGCAGATCGACCATTTCCGCTGGGGAAGCATATCTCATAAGTTTTTCAGTCGTCTAGGAACATGTACATCCACTCAAAATAATCAAGTCGCTGTACTTAAGATCAAAGCGAGTGTCACTTCGCAGAAAATTCTGACAATTAACAACTATTTCTAAGACGCTATCAGTCACAGTGTAGCACCGCCTTGTAGGCGGAGTTTCATCGCACAGTAAAATCGATACTAGCCAATTAAAACGCATTTTATACCTACGCTTTGCAATTGACGCTACACTTTGCAATTGACACTATGACTGATAGGCATTTAATCACACAGAAAGTAAGCTTATTCCCGCTTCTTTGATACTTTTGTGGTGTCATTCTCTGTGTACAGACGGTGCATTCAAGCAATTACATGGATAAGTTGATAATAACAAGCAATTAGCAGGATTTAAGGGGCAGTTATGATTGTTAATTGACATTGTCGGTATTTTCTGAGCAAATAGGTAGGTGTGTGATAACAAGCATCAGAGGGTTTATTTGTATGCATACATGTAACAATGTATTTTCAAATGCATGTCTTCAAGCAATGCTTACAAATTATGTATTTTATAAAGTTTTATGATGCATTGTAACGTTTTTTTGAGTTGTTTTTTTAAATGTTCATCTTGTATGAAATATGTGTTTAAATGCATTTTATAGTGTGTATTGCAAGAAAAATGATGTATTAAAATTTGAATATATTTTGTTATTAATTTATGGTGATGATTATGATGATGATGCCAATAACAAGCAAAATTATGATTTAGCGATTTAGTCTTCTACTTTAAGTGGCTTCACTTCTCCCTAAATTGACCTGAGAGAGGTCACTTCACCCTCAAATATTACCCTAGGCTAAGCCCTGCGGTATACGAAGTTTTGTCTTTTGTCAAGAATATCTTATTGTTACCAAATTGACTGTTTATTTAAGACAGTGGACTACAACCAATATCAAAGATGATATGTCTTTGTAAATATGAATGGTTGGTGACAGAAACAAACAGAAATACGCTTCTATAATAAACCAGACTTTGAAGGCCTCAGAAGTTTAATAAGCCAAAGTAATTAAACACCATAGATTTTTTAAAAAGCCCATAGATTTTTGTGGAAATGTGAAATTCTCTCATATAGAAAAATCCTTTCCCAGTCACTGTGCTCACAACAGGTTTTGTTGTGAGCACAGTGACTGGGAAAGGATTTGTCTATATGAGGCCAAAAAAAAAGTTCCGTTTCTGGTCTCCTGCCCCAAAAAATAAGGATCGGTAGGTAGGGATTTTATTTATTTTATTTTTTATGATGGGAGAATAGTTTGTGTTGTACACGGTAACAGTCTACTTCAGGCTTTTTTTTTTTGGACCAAAAATATGTAGGGTCGGCAGCAAAAGTAAAGGGTCGGTCGGGAGACCAGAAACGGGAATATTTTTGTTGAGCCTGAGATAATAATTTTTCAAGAACATTCATGTCAACCATGGTAAAATTTAATATTAAAAAAAGTAAACTGAAACCACCTGTACAATTAGCAATTATGGTTAGTCACTAACACCAACTATTATGTTAGTGTACTGTATCCGAATATTCTGTACGAAAGACTTCCAAGTTTATGGTAAAATTTAATATATAAGAAAAGTAAACTGAAACCACCTGTACAATTAGCAATTATGGTTAGTCACTAACACCAACTTACTATTATGTTAGTGTACTGTATCCGAATATTCTGTACGAAAGACTTCCAAGTTTATCCGGCAAACTAGTGACAGTCTACTAAAACATTAAAAGCAGTACAAAAACTGATAAAAGAATGGTAAAGTATATAAATGATTTAATAAAGAAAGTAGCACGCGTCAGTTATGTGTCATTGTAAATGATGTCATGTAACAAAATAGATTTCAGCATTCGACTTTCGTTCTACCGCTAAACGTTGTTGTTGTTTCAAATTGCTGATATTACGACAAATTTATTTTTGTTGTAACCGTTTTACATAATAATAAAAGTGTATTCTGACTTAATTGATGTTTTTTTTTTTGCTGTATGAAGATGTGGCATTCAACCAGGGAAACTTCCTTCCTTGAAAATTTGCGGTAGACTTCCTCACAAATCAATCCTTACTGTTAGTATATAAGTTAAACTAAATCAATGCTGAATTTATATCAGACTAAACTGCACTGTACTGAAGAAAATGAGTGACATTAGTAAATACACCTTTACTGTATTTACTCAAATTACTGGACTTTGTAGGATTTATTTTTATGTACTACTTTGTTGTTTTTCGTCACTTGTCAGTATTTGAAATAGAACACTTGACACCCTACTCTTGTATATATGAGGTCGGTATACACCAACCTCATATCGGTGAGTGCTATTTTCCTGTAGCATCGTTCCGACATGAATTCATGTCGGAAGCTTTACAAGCTGCAATTTCATATTTTACCACTCATTATATATTTAACAATGATTCAACCTTAAGTATAAACATTAATTTACCAACTGCATGACAAAAAGTCAACATAAAACTTACTTTAACACTTAATCCTTATACAAATGCACTGTTCAAATTCTATGTAAAGTCCTCCATATTGCACTGAGTAATGTGAAACTTACATACTGCTTTTTCATTGGTCAGTAGAAATATGGATCGCATATGGCTATAGAATCAAATCTTTAAACAAAATATTTTACCATGTGCGCAGTAGAAAGCTGTGTCAGCTATTAATATATTTAGTATAAAACGGAAATTGGTTTGACCACAGATATGTGTAAAGGCAAATGTAGTTTATTTGATAACATTATGATGTTTTGTTGATAATTGCTTGATTTATGTGCTGTTTTCTTTTACAGTATTAATTAATAACATCGTTATATGCATGATACTATTGATATTTTGAAGTTTAACCAGAAAAATCGTAAGTTCATGTGAAATTGCTTTGCTGCAGGAAATTAGCATAAACTGTTTAGACGTAGTGTGGATTCTGCCCATACAAAAAATAGTTGAGAATCCACCGATTACATCTAATTATTTGGACTATTGACACCCAGTTTTTAATTCAGCTTATATTAGGTTATGATGTGTTTTTGGGCTGGTGCATGCGCTATTTAAGAAATAATTGCTGATTTATTGTTGTTTATCGGCCAATAAACAATGTTTTGGACTTTTGATGGGTAGGAATTAAACCACTAAGGCATTAGTCAGAGTAGTTTAATAGCCATGCATCAGAATGACAAAGAGTTTTTTTTTGGCATATAATCAACGAGTCACAATGCGAAAATTACTTCGATTCTAACATGATCTGACATCTGACAAATACTTTAGCAATTGTAATGAAACATACATTTTAATATGCTGCTCTCAGAATTGGGACTACTTATTGCGTTGTTTATTGGGTAGTTTAACAACGATAACTTTGTTCTTTGTCTAACGAAAAATCAGGGAGTACGTATCATGTTAGAATGTTGAGTATTGTTCTTTGCAAATGAATTGAACAATTGATTTTAATCTCACTTTTAATTTTTATTCATAAAAATAGTCTGTATATTGATTTGTTGCTAGGATACAAACATAATATATGTGTTCAGAAAATAGTACATGAAAAGAACACTTCATTTGTTTGTATAACATTATGGAATTATTTACTGAAAAAATATGACAGCATAACATTTTAGGAACAGTCAGGCTTTCACATGCTTCTACAATATTCTAGTCACTAAAAGGTGTCTCTTGTGACAAACGGTATCTTGGGGTGAACGGTATCAAGAAAATACGAATTATACAGTGTCTGGACTAATATTCAGTGTATGGGTCTCCACAGTGACTGTCACAATCAACAACTTGAATACATGTATTACGCGGGTGGGGTTTATGCACCGAATCAAGATTAAGAAAGATGTTTAAGGCATATCTAAAAATTGGACTCAGTCTGACAGACTTATAGAGCATTCTGTTATAATTAACTTTTTTTATCAAAACTAATTTTTAAATGTATGTATATTCATTCTTTTTCAGAGGTAATACAACTGAAGATTGTAATATGGAGTCAGTTTGCGAATACAAACACTTTTGAGCCTATTGAGACATTGCAGTGTAGGTTTTTTAAATAACTACACGGCATTGCAATCATATCAAGAAATGCTGCTGAGATTTGAGATGTGGCGAAGGACTCTACAGCGAATTTTGTGTCAGAGACGATGCACGCTGACAAGACTTATAGCTGTGGTGTTCCTATTAGTTGTTTTAATTATATTAGTTCAGAATTACAAAGATTCAGGGTGGTCTAAATCAGAGAAACAGATTTACAGAGGACCTCCCCCCTCTCCATATACAACATGCAACATGCTTCATAACAAACAGCTCTCAAACAGGGGTCCACACGATCATAATGTCCCACATGAAACAAAAACTGGACGAAAGGTGCTCGTGATTGTAGAATCTCTTTATTCCAAAAGTGCCAAAAGTTTAGCTATTATTATGGAATCCGCTAGATTTGTGTTCAAAATTACTGATGATAAATCATGGCCAACTTTGACTCACATGGGGAAAGGGCGATTTGGCATCGTGATTTTTGAAACAATTAATTTGTACTTGAACTTGCAAAGTTGGGATAGGCAGCTTATAGATAAATACTGTTACGAATATAAAGTAGGCATGATTTTCTTCACTAAACCTCCTAGTGAAGATGAAGTGACTGTCGAAAAATATCCAGACTTTGCATTTACTGTTCAGTATCATGTCGGCTTGAAAGAATATAAATTAAATCCACACTCAGATATATGGCGGATTACAAAACCAGGAGAAATTATAAGCGAAACATTTCAAGAGAATGAATGGGCTGTGTTCCATACCAATCATTCGACCTACGAGTATATAGCCAGCGCAATGCAAATTGCTCCATTCTACTCCGACTATGATCCTCCGACTGCAGACAGCAATACTACGGTGTTCCCAGCAGTGCTTGATAAGGGTTTTAACGATGGCATCCGACGTGTGTTCTTTGGCCAGGGAATCTCGTTCTGGTTGCACACGTTGATGCTGCTAGACAGCATGTCGTACCTGTCCTATGGGACCATAAGCCTGTCACTGGAAAGGAACATTCAGGTGGACATAGATGATATATTTGTAGGAGCCACAGGGACCAGGATGAAAGCAGAAGATGCACATGTAAGTACCTCGATTTCTTAAGTGGTGTACTGGCTGTTTACAGTTATTTTATTTCAATTTTTTTTTGCATTGCACTTAGGCACATTTGAATAATTCTTGAGATGATGTTATATTATGTTTTTGAAAATCAGCTGTTCACAGGACTCACTCTGCCATTCCCCACGATAAGCCAGTGGGTACACATATGAACATTTGGCGAAATTAAAGTCTGTTTGGCTACAACATTTTCTTCATAAAAATAGTAAAATATATAAATTACCCCCAAAAGATGCAGAACCCTGATATTTTACTCTTAATAATTTTGTAGAGACTTACTTACAAGAAATATGGTATACCAGGGTCCTAATGGTGTTAATTATGGTGTTTGAATAATCTATCACAGTATACCGTTTCATAAGTATGCAACCAGCATAATATTAGCAGGGTATGGCAGGTTTATCCAGTAAAAACATGACATTTTGGTGTCCCAATATTTAGGGACACAAAACAGTTCAACTTTCAAAAGTGTCCCAATATTAAGGGGCACAAACAAATAATTATTTTTCAAAAATTAGGGGTTTCCCAATATTAAGGGTAAATATGGTATTACGCTGATTAAAGAAACATATAGCAAACATGAACCAGTAGTCTAACAAATCATTGTTCCATTCAGGCACTGGTGGAGGCTCAGTCTAGGATCCAAGAGGTCGTGGAAGGGTTCCACTTCTTGCTCGGTTTCTCTGGCTGGTATTACAAGCATGGAAGTGAGGAAGAAAACGCTGGAGATGAGAAACTGATTGGTAATACATGTAGTAATAGCTGTGTATTGATATAAATGGGCTTAGTGTCTGTTATCATGTCTTTTGTTTTGTACCATATTAAATGTATATAATGAAATTTTACGCGACTTCAACTTTCGTTTGACTTTGACTGTGCTATTGATCTTTTCAACTAAGAACCAGGATCTATGTTCAATTACGGTAGGTTGTCTTTTGTCTACTACAATATTTTGTTATTGTTAAAACTGTTTACATACTACTTTAAAATAATAATAGATTTTCATGGTGTTGACATGACTTCTACATGAGCATTAAATGCAAAGTTACTTTGCAATTGTTAGTTATGTAAAAGTATATCTACAAATGACTACTCAAAAAGCCTGCAGGAAACACTGCACTCCCAGAAATTAATTTTAATTGCCCAATTTCAAGGCTATTATCGTGCTTGCATTCCATAACAAACATGTGTAAGTTAGACACTGTTGTTGCAGAGTACAAGGTGCGTTGAGTCACACACATGGTTACATTAACCACTGTTGTTGCCGAGTACAAGGTGCGTTCAGTCATACACACGGTTTCATTAAACACTGTTGTTGCAGAGTACAAGGTGCGTTCACTCACACACGCGGTTACATTAAACACTGTTGTTGCAGAGTACAAGGTTCGTTCAGTCACACACATGGTTACATTAAACACTGTTGTTGCAGTGTACAAGGTGCGTTCAGTCACACACATGGTTACATTAAACACTGTTGTTGCAGAGTACAAGGTGCGTTCAGTCACACACATGGTTACATTAAACACTGTTGTTGCAGAGTACAAGGTGCGTTCAGTCATACACATGGTTACATTAAACACTGTTGTTGCAGAGTACAAGGTGCGTTCAGTCACACACACGGTTTCATTAAACACTGTTGTTGCAGAGTACAAGGTGCGTTCAGTCACTCACATGGTTACATTAAACACTATTGTTGCAGAGTACAAGGTGCGTTCAGTCATACACACGGTATTTAACACTGTTGTTGCAGAGTACAAGGTGCGTTCAGTCACACACATGGTTACATTAAACACTGTTGTTGCAGAGTACAAGGTGCGTTCAGTCATACACACGGTTACATTAAACACTGTTGTTGCAGAGTAGAAGGTGCGTTCAGTCATACACATGGTTACATTAAACACTGTTGTTGCAGAGTACAAGGTGCGTTCAGTCATACACACAGTTACATTAAACACTGTTGTTGCAGAATACAGTCACACACACGGTTACATTAAACACTGTTGTTGCATAGTACAAGGTGCGTTCAGTCACACACACGGTTACATTAAACACTGTTGTTGCAGAGTACAAGGTGCGTTCAGTCACACACACGGTTACATTAAACACTGTTGTTGCAGAGTACAAGGTGCGTTCAGTCATACACATGGTTACATTAAACGCTGTTGTTGCAGAGTACAAGGTGCGTTCAGTCATACACATGGTTACATTAAACGCTGTTGTTGCAGAGTACAAGGTGCGTTCAGTCATACACACGGTTACATTAAACGCTGTTGTTGCCGAGTACAAGGTGCGTTCAGTCATACACATGGTTACATTAAACACTGTTGTTGCCAAGTACAAGCTGCGTTCAGTCACACACATGGTTCCATTAAACACTGTTGTTGCAGAGTACAAGGTGCGTTCAGTCACACACAAGGTTACATTAAACACTGTTGTTGCAGAGTACAAGGTGCGTTCAGTAATACACATGGTTACATTAAACACTGTTGTTGCAGAGTACAAGGTGCGTTCAGTCACACACATGGTTACATTAAACACTGTTGTTGCAGAGTACAAGGTGCGTTCAGTCACACACACGGTTACATTAAACACTGTTGTTGCAGAGTACAACGTGCGTTCAGTCATACACATGGTTACATTAAACACTGTTGTTGCAGAGTACAAGGTGCGTTCAGTCACACACACGGTTACATTAAACACTGTTGTTGCAGAGTACAAGGTGCGTTCAGTCACACACACGGTTACATTAAACACTGTTGTTGCAGAGTACAAGGTGCGTTCAGTCATACACATGGTTACATTAAATACTGTTGTTGCAGAGTACAAGGTGCGTTCAGTCATACACATGGTTACATTAAACACTGTTGTTGCAGAGTACAAGGTGCGTTCAGTCATACACACGGTTACATTAAACACTGCTGTTGCAGAGTACAAGGTGCATTCAGTCATACACATGGTTACATTAAACACTGTTGTTACAGCATACAAGGACTTCTTCCACTGGTTCCCACACATGTGGAGGCACGAGCAGCCTCACAAGTTCACGGAACAGGAGCTGCTTGAGAACATGAACCTTAACTACCAGTTTGCCAAGGTAGGCTGCAAGCACACTTCCTGGGAGTTTGATGCAAGCTTTGTACACCCCTCCAATTTATCGCATTGTATCTTTTTTTATAAAAAACAAACAACACCCCACCATAAAATCTGAAATTGCCATTGTGTTTGCAATCTCATTAAAAGCATCTGCAGTCTGACTCTTAATATATTATGCACTCACTAAAACTGATGACTTCGCTTTGGGGTGGGGGGGTCATGTTTAAGGCCTGTCTAATTAGTTTCTGTGTAAGTGCTGTGGTATAGCTTTAGAAATAAACCAGAAATAAAACAGCAGCAGGATTTGATTTTAATGACGTTGGGTGCATGCATGGCAGCAGGGCGTGTGTCTTGACATGCTTTGAGCCTTCACACAACTTAAGATATTATTGTTCTTTATGCGCAAGGCTACACACATTAAAGTCTGTTTTAAATATTGTGTGATTTTTTGAAGAAAAAATTGATGTTCATAGTAATGCAACTGTAAAGGATATATTTCAAACCTAATTTGGCATCATTATGCACCAATATTTTCCCCCCGGGGGAAGAGCGTCGGACTTATACGGGACTTTAGACTGAAAGCCATTCCCAACAGGTGGGAATTTGACACACCAAATGATTCCGGGTCCTGGGAAATATATTTTTTTGGATTTTAGATCCCGGTAATTTTGGCCCCCGGGCGATTTGTGACACCAATTAAGCACCCGCCTTTGAGGGGATTTAGACAAAAATGCATAGCTTTAGATCCCCAAAAATACGATTAATCAAATTCCCCTGGGATTGCCCGCAGCTCTCCCCTTAGTGGAAAATATCGATAGGTGCATATTATCTTCATTATCTATATTACATCACTGATCTAATCACACATTATGCATTCACCTCTACTTGCTAACTCACTTCATTATCTATATTACATCACTGATCTAATCACACATTATGCATTCACCTCTACTTGCTAACTCACTTCATTATCTATATTACATCACTGATCTAATCACACATTATGCATTCACCTCTACTTGCTAACTCACTTCACATACATGCTGCATGAAGATTGTCTACTAACAGGACCACAATCTTCCGATCGTTGACAATTACGCTGTGGCCCCTCATCACTCTGGGGTGTTCCCTGTCCATGACCCCTTGTACACGGCCTGGAAGTCAGTCTGGGACATCAAGGTCACAAGCACGGAGGAGTATCCCAAACTACACCCGGGCTGGGGCCGTAGGGGCTTCATGCACAGAGGAATTATGGTCAGTATTTGTTTTCATTATTTTTTAGACAAAATCATTGATGTAGCTGCAGAAAGGTTTTGTCACAATTTTGTTGGATTAAATGTCAATCTATAAGATTACGTTATGAATATCATTGTTCAAGTAAGATTTTAAACTCGCTGGTTACTGCTGTTTGATAAAGAACTTCCGTATCAGTATCAGCAAATAAATTTAATAATTTATAAATTATGATGCTTGCAAGTAAGAAACATTCTGTAAGAATTAATATGTGATGACGAAATAGTTTCAGCTTGAGAAATCTCAGTATCAAAAAGTGCAACAATTTGTCATCCCTTGGCTTTCACAAGCTTTCATGCCCCAGGTTGATAATCCCAAGTACCAGTTACCTCAAGGAAATAAAAGTACTGTAGCTCATAGTTGTACTATTAAAAATCAGCAGAATTCATAGTTCACCTATTAAAAGACTTGTCCCCAGATGTTTAAGGACGCTGTACCCAGACAGTCTTCAGATTAACTGTTTGGAAGGGCTTGCCCATTCAGGCATAAGCCATACAATTTCAACCTGCCCGAATGCACCTGAACTTGTCTGAAATTAGGAAATGAAACCTACAGATTACTGAAAGCTTTTCAATGATAGTTAGTCATGTTGTTCAAGTAGTCAGTCATATAGAAAGAAAATCAGGTGATTATGATGTAGTTTGTGAAAAAAATCTAAACATTGTTGTATTATTGGTAAATTATTCTTATATTTTCATAATTTGTCATGCTTCTTGTACTTGGCCTTCCGGGCAGGCACGTCAAAATTTAAACTTGCCCGAATAGCTTTTTACTTGAATAGATTTTTACTTGACCTGGGCTTTGGCCAGGTGGTTTATTTTGAAATCTGCCCGGACAAATGGGAAGTAACTTCTGTGACTTTGTTCTTGCAGGTGCTCCCACGACAGACCTGCGGGCTGTTCACTCACACGATCTTCCTTAACTCCTATCCAGGTGGACCGGAGAGGCTGGTGAGGAGTATTAAAGGGGGAGAACTCTTTAAAACCTTCCTCTTCAATCCGGTAAGCTTATGGGTCTATTTTCAGTTAGTGGTAGCCGTGAGTGGTGTCCAAAAGCATCAATCAGTACTACTGTACCTGAACAACACAAGCACTGTCGATAGAGCATTAATGAATTAAGTGTTCTAGGGCAAATGTCAAGGGTGTCAAACAATCAGAATGTTGTTTTGCTGCAGTGGATATATTGGAGATTTAAATCGGGTGATGAAATAAACATGTATTGTAATTACAATGGTAACTGTGTAATGATGGAAAACTTATTGAATATTAACATGAATATTTACTTTCAAGTTGGAATAATGTGTTTCGTCTAATGGTGTTTTGAACATAAAGTTTCTATAAATATTGTGGTACAGCAAAACCATATTGCGATACAATATTGCAATTGCATGTATCGCGCTATACCGATATACCGGTTTATCGTTGCACCCCTATTTAGCAGCCTCTTCAGGTGTGGAAATATCAAAATTGTTTACTTGTCCATGGACAAGTTCATTAAAAAAATCTTCATTTTCGCAAGCAACAGTCACATGTCCTAACAAAAATATAGTTTTTATTCAAGGCCTTCGTGATATATTTATGATTTAATAATAAATAAAACACAATTTGTTATTGAAATTTATAAGTATGAAATAATATGATAATTAATTTCCATCTTTAAGATCATTTTAACCCCTGAAATTGTACATGTCCATGGACAAGTAGACAGGAAAAATAGCTGTTTTGGACAAGTCGGGCAAAGGATTTCCACACCCGTGCTCTTATAAGTATGTGCAGTTAAAAGACATTTTATATTCTGTAACATTTAAATGCTATTCCATGTGATTTTTTACATTAATATCTGTGGCTAGTGTAAAGTATTTGAACAATAGTAACTTGTTTCTGCAATAAAGGTTGACATTTATTTCTTAAACTGTGGTATTTACCAGTGACGGAAAACTTGATCAATTAGCAATAGACATTGCTGAATTTGTTTGAAATAGAATGTTTAATTTTTGCCAAAAAAACCTTTAAGAATTCTAATGGTCTTAAAACATTAGTTTATTATCTTTTTATGACGTTCAAGTATTATCTTGTACTTTTACACCAAGCATTTTCTCTTTTTTCTTGATTTTCAGGTGAACATCTACATGACCCATCTGTCCAACTATGGCAATGACCGACTGGCACTGTACGCATTCGAGAGCGTGATCAAGTTCGTGCAGTGCTGGACCAACCTGAAGTTGACCCAGATCTCACCCATGGAACTGGCCATGAAGTACTTTGACATGTTTCCAGATGAGAAGACGCCACTGTGGAGGGTATCCTTTCTTTTTCTTATTCAAATTATGTTGTAATCCCCCTAAGTATAAGGCAATTTAGGGGTGTTCCATAATTTTGGGTGTTCCAGTACCGAGGGTAATTGTGGTATTTGAATTATTTGTATATGTTCCAATAGGACAGAAACCTAATGTAAGAATCTGTAATAAAAATAAACCATCGCTCCCATTTTAAATATAAAATTCATCAAAACGACCGAGAGTTGTTTATTGGTCTTTAAACTAAGATAATGACATGAATGTCACATGATATGACAAATATTTTTGCAATTGTAATGAGAATTACATTTTACTATTATCTGCTCAAATTCAGGACTATTTTGTTACGTTGTTTATTGGGTGGTTTAACAATGATATTTTTGTTCTTTGTGTATAGAAAAATTGGCGAGTGTTATGTTAGAATAATAACTGAAACATGAAATGGCTTTTGCAGTTCATAATATGTTAATACAAACTGTATTTAATTCCTGTAAACTTATATGAGGCGCGCCGTGGGAAAACCGGTCTTAATGCATGTGCGTAAAGTGTCGTCCCCGATTAGCCTGCGCAGTCCGCACAGGCTAATCCAGGACGGCTCTTTCCGCCTACAGTTGATTTATGTTTAGAATATACTTCCTTTAAACAGAAAATACAATAAAAGCGGAAAGTGCCGTCCCGGATGAGCCTGTGCGGACTGCACAGGCTAATCCGGGACGACACTTTACGCACATGCATTAAGGCTGGTTTTCCCATGACGCGCCTCACACATGATTTCAGAACCCTTGTGATAATGAGAAGCATATGGAGATCTGGTCGGCCAACAAGACCTGTGATCGGTTACCACAATTCCTGGTTGTTGGACCCCAGAAAACTGGTATGAGTGAATCTGGTAATCCACGATGTTTTTCTGGACAACCTTGCATGTTTTGATTGGTTCCAAAATCAAGCTCTACTAGTTACAAAGCCAACGGTTGTTACCTAATTTTTATGTGTTGTGTATGTTTGTATGAAAATCTTAATGAGATGTTGCCAAAATTTTATATAGAATTAGTTTATTCACAATTCCCGCATTTAACTCGTATTACTGATCTATTCAATGTTTCTTTGGCTTAAGTACCAGTATTTGATTCAATAAAATATAATTGAAACAAAAAATTGCTCAATACATGAGTCAAATTTTTAAAGGGACCTGTTCACAGATTGATGAATTGACTTTTGTTTTCAACTTTTTGTCACACATTCCAAAAATAAAAGAACAGTGTATACAAAGGACCGAAATAACACTACAGACATAGAAATATACTGTAAATACCGTTTCGTTGTAACGCTAAACGATGGAATAATTTGGAGCGTTTCTGCTGTTTTCATTACAATAGTTGACAACATTTGGATCACTTACTTAAAGTAAACAATGCCAGGTTAAATATAGAAATCGGAATGGCTGAGTGGTAAAAGGCAAAAGCCTTTAAGGCGGAGGTCCCGGGTTAGAACCTTGGTGGGACCAATTATTTTCTTCAAATTTAAAAAAAAAAAATCCTTTTATTGTTGTTTTACTTGAGCACTTTAGGTCCGATGCTTAAATCTGTCAAATTAAGAATTTAAAGGCATACTTCAAAAAATGCAAAAATCTGTGAATAAGTCCCTTTAAGTTCGAGTATTTTAAAGTTTCTGTTTTATAACAAAACAATTTGTTCCAACATGTGAATATGAGCATTCTTTCTGTCTGACATTACATCTCTCACGTTCATGGCAGCCTCATTTCTTCTATTTCCCGCAGGTACCACTGCCCTCTACACATTTCTGGCCATGCACCCTTCCATCCGCAGTAACAGGAACAGTCGAGACTCCTTTGAAGAGGTCCAGTTCTTCAATGGAAACAACTACCTCTATGGAATAGACTGGTATGTCACGTATGCTTATCCGTTACCTCCATGGAATAGACTGGTATGTCACGTATGCACATCCGTTACCTCTTTGGAATAGACTGGTATGTGTAGTTGCCCGTAGTCATATGTGAATCTTCGCATTTCTGGGCCGGTATTCACAAACTTATTCTTGGTCTCTAAACTTAGGCCAATAATTTTTTTTATGTGTTTTGGGCAACCCAACCCTGCCTACCAAAAACAACCAGTCCCACGTTTTTACGAGGGATTGTTTTCCCAGAAATACGTATTAGTCAGATTTGAGATAATTTTCAATGTTTTTTTACCAAAATGTGTCTTTAAAAAAAAAGTTCACAAAAAACGACTCAGTCCAAACTAACCTACCTAAGTTTTGTTTGAGACTGTTGCCTGAAACACACAATTTTTTGGGCCTTAAGAATAAATAATATTCTACCTGTTCTGTTCTAAAAAGGATGTTATTTTGAATTGTACATGGTATTCATCAATGCTAATTTTAGCATTCTTTAATCAGAATGATTTATTAATGACATAAATGATAAGCAACATTTGTATCCGCATATTTGCGAACCCACAAACATTATTTCTTGAGTCTAAATCTACTCTTTATTCTAAAGTCTAAGAATCGGTTTTTGAATACGGGCTCTAATCATACATTTGTAGAACAGTCTTAAATTACACTCACACTGGCTCAACAGTGAAACCATAATGTAGTTCGTTCGAGACAAGTCGGTATTGTTGGAAATATTCAGTAAAAGAAACTTTGCATCCTGCGACCTGCAGTCTGGGCTGGTATTCACAAAGCATCTTAAGTTGTTTCTTAAATATTTTCTCTAAAGTGCAAAATTTGAATGTATTATATTTCTTTACTTAATAAACAGATGCATATGTTGTTGATATTCCTAAAATAACACTTTCATATTGATGCTATTTTAAAGTGTTACTTAGTGCTAAACTGTTCGTTCATGGAATTATACAGTTAAGGAAAGTTCCAAATTTAAGGATAAGGATAGAATTTAACTTACGATGCTTTGTGAATACGGCCCGGGGTGACAAACACAATTTACTACCATTTAAATATAATTTTAATATCGTATTTCTCTTACATAGGTACATGGACTTTTTCCCGATCCCCCAAGAAAATGAGCACCTCTTCGAGAAGAGTGCTACCTACTTTGACAACATACTGGTACCTAAGCGGGTGTACGCACTTCTCCCTGGGGTCAAGATTATTTGTATTCTTATCAGCCCCTCAAAGCGTGCTTATTCCTGGTATCAGGTAAGGCATTAAAAAAATGTTAATTTCAGGTTACATGCCCCCCAAAATTAGGGTAGGTTGGTAGTGATTTATTTTTATTATTATTATTTATTTATTTTTGGTAAATGGTCAACTTTAAGATTCTAAAACTGAATGACTATTCACAACATATTGGTAATGTCCGTAAACATTGTTTTGACGTGGTGTATGCCTATCAAAGCAAAACACTTGTTTATCCAACATACATTAATTATTAGAAAGAAAGACAAAAAAATGTCTGACAAACTTAATAAAATGTTGTGTAGTCGGGGCATGTTTTTAGGTTCGATCAGGTAACCTGAAACATATGAGCTGTGTAGTGGGAAAACTGGGCTTAACGCATGTGCGTAAAGTGTCGTCCCGGATTTACCTGTGCAGTCCGCACATGATAATCCGGGATGGCATTTCCCGCCTACACTGGATTTATGTTTTGAAGAGACTTTCTTGAAACAGAAAATACCATAAAAGGGGAAAGTGATGTCCCAGATTAGCCTGTGCGCACTGCACAGTCTAATCTGGGACGACACTTTACGCACATGCATTACGCCCAGGTTTCCCACGACACAACTCATATTTTTTTTACGCCTAAGGAAAGTAGTGGCACTAGAACTGTATCAGTCGTACCAGTAGCCAAAATAGCCAATGGCTAGAAGACTTTCTGAAATTATTCTGAAATGAAACATATTTGCACATTTGCTGAGGAAAATACTTCATCGAGGCATTTAGTTTTGCAAAATCAAACAATAAGACTACTAGTCGATCCACATAGTAATAGAATGATTTAATATTTTTTTATCCCATTATCATGTCTGCATTGACAAAATAACAACCTGTGGGATAAATTTAGCTGTATTCCACCTTGTCGTATACAGCAAACGCCCGTTATATTGTCGTCATTTTGTTTATTTTCAAGACGTCATTTTAAGTTTTTCGTGTTATTCAGTGATTTTTAAAATAAAGACAGAAAATGATGGGATAAATAGAATACCACTTAAGTGTTGAACACAGATATGTTCATTTGCTTGGCACGAAAATCTAAACCACTCGCCATGGCTCGTGGTTTAGGTTTTCTAAGCCTCGCCATGGCTCGCGGTTTAGGTTTTCTAAGCCTCGCCATGGCTCGCGGTTTAGGTTTTCTAAGCCTCGCCATGGCTCGCGGTTTAGGTTTTCTAAGCCTCGCCAAGGCTCGTGGTTTAGGTTTTCTAAGCCTCGCCCAGGCTCGTGGTTTAGGTTTTCTAAGCCTCGCCAAGGCTCGTGGTTTAGGTTTTCTAAGCCTCGCCATGGCTCGTGGTTTAGGTTTTCTAAGCCTCGCCATGGCTCGTGGTTTAGGTTTTCTAAGCCTCGCCAAGGCTCGTGGTTTAGGTTTTCTAAGCCTCGCCATGGCTAGTGGTTTAGGTTTTCTAAGCCTCGCCATGGCTCGTGGTTTAGGTTTTCTAAGCCTCGCCATGGCTCGTGGTTTAGGTTTTCTAAGCCTCGCCATGGCTCGTGGTTTAGGTTTTCTAAGCCTCGCCATGGCTCGTGGTTTAGGTTTTCTAAGCCTCGCCAAGGCTCGTGGTTTAGGTTTTCTTGCCTCGCCATGGCTCGTGGTTTAGGTTTTCTAAGCCTCGCCAATTAAACTAATCTGTATTCAACTCTAACCTAGTATTCTCTATGTGTACCAGTTTTGATTCAAATTTAACCTTAATATCTTGAGGCATATTTATTACCAGTGGTGTTCATATTAATGTAAAAAACTTTATATTTGCTGAGTTTAACATGACCTTACCATTGTAATTGTACAAATTTTTCTATATATTTCTATAGCACATGAGGGCCCACAAGGACCCTGTGGCCCTTAACTACACCTTTCAAGATCTGATCATGGCCCCTGATACGGCCCCTAGGGAAGTGAGATCCCTACGAAACCGATGTTTGAACCCAGGAGAATACTACCATCACTTGGATAGGTGGCTGGAATACTTCTCTGCCAAACAGGTTTGTATGCGCTTAAAGTACGAACACATAGTTAAGTATAATTGTAAACTAAGTCTTGATATCACAGATTATCTGCCTAATCATACCAAAATCATGCCGAAATGATAAAATGACACAAAGTCTGAATGAAAAATATATATTATAACTAATTAACTTAAGAAGCACTTTAATATTGTGTATCAGTAAACAAATTTGCAGTTGAATTCTTATTTTTTTGTACCCCAAAACAGCCTAAACATTATAAATCATATATTGAGACCGCACTTGGGATTGCGTATAGGGTGGGTGTGGTCATGGTCAAGGTCACCGTTACTAAAAATAAACACAACGGTTTCCACTCAATAGCATGAGAACACATTGAGATATTTTAATGAAACTTCATACATAGATATCTTATATCTAGACCTTGCTTGGGATTGCATATGGGGTGGGTGGGGTCAAGGTCACCATTACCAAAAAAAGACAAACAGTTTCCGCTCAATAGCTTGAGAAGACATTGAGATATTTTAATGAAACTTCATATGTACATAACTTATATCAAGACCTCGCATGAGATTGCATATGGGATGGGTGGAGTCAAGGTCACCATTACTAAAATTTTTATTTTTGTGCTGACTTTAATGCAATTCATTCGAAAAATATGGTTTTGGGGAATTTCCATGTTTTTTGTTTATTTTGTCATCTTCATTATAGATTTAAGAATATATATGGAAAAGTTGTGATACCTTAACCTACCACACAGAGAGAGGCTTTGGAGATGAATTAGATGCACAAATACCATGACTCGACCTTATTAGGTTTTTAATTGTTTCTCTTTAGTCGTTGAATCTTTACCCCAAAAAAGCTTCTTTGATGGGCGTATCTTTGTGACAATGGCACTCTTATCGTCCTAAAATCTATAGCGTCTGCAGACGCTATATCCCATTCTAGTAATTTAAAAATAGTGCCGTTTATATTTAGGCTTATCACGTGGCAGTTTAGTTTGGCGAGTCGTGCATGTGCACACTTGAATCAGGTGCTTGTATTGGGGAAAGCCGCGGTATTTTTAAATCGGGAATACCGTGTTCAAGGAAAGTGTGAGCTTATTCAGCTTCTATTTTTCCATGAAATACACATTTTATGACAGTATTTGATTGTGTTCTATACAAATAGTGATTGTTTTACGCATGTTTTACCATTTAGGCATAACTACAAGAAAAGTATCTTTAAGAACACACACTAATTTTCATAAGAACTTTTGTTATAAGAACACACACTAATTTTCATAAGAAATTCCGTTTTAAGAAGAACACACAGCAGTTTTCATAAGAACTTTTGTTTTAAGTAGAACACACACTAATTTTCATACTAACTTTTGTTTTAAGAAGAACACACACTAATTTTCATAAGATCTTTTGTTTTAAGAACACACACTAATTTTTTAAAAACCTTTAGTTTAAAGGAAGAACACACTTATTTTCATGAGAACTTTCGTTTTAAGAACACACTAATTTTCATAAGAACTTATGTTTTAAGAACACACACTAATTTTCTTAAGATCTTTTTTTTTAAGAAGAACACACACTAATTTTAATAAGAACTTTCGTTTTAAGTAGATCACACACTTATTTTCATAAGAACTTTTGTTTTATGAAGAACAAGCACTAATTTTCATAAGATATGTAACTCAAATTTTCGCATGAGAATATTTTTTTAAACTTCTGTAATTTCTTTCGTTTTAGATTTATATAATTGATGGTGAAAGTTTGAAGGAAAACCCAATCGAAGTAATGGACAATGTTCAGAAGTTTATTGGTGTTCAACAATATTTCAACTATTCCACTGTTTTAAGGTAAATGTCACAAAATGTTGGTAAAGAAGTATTATATGTTTATTGCATTATCAAGTCTGTATATGTTTATTGCATTATCAAGTCTGTATATGTTTATTGCATTATCAAGTCTGTATATGTTTATTGCATTATCAATTCTGTATATGTTTATTGCATTATCAGTTCTGTATATGTTTATTGCATTATCAATTCTGTATATGTTTATTGCATTATCAATTCTGTATATGTTTATTGCATTATCAATTCTGTATATGTTTATTGCATTATCAATTCTGTATATGTTTATTAAGCTAATTGTTCCAAAAATGATATTGTGCCAGTTGACGTCAAATTTTAGAAAAGATAAGATGTGTTTTCGGTTAAAATATAAATACTATTTGGAAGAATACAAACATTCTTTGAACATGCTTGTATACATACATGGACTGTTTACTATTTGTTTAAAGTAAAACAAACAAGTGCCATTAAAAGTTATTTTTATACATGAATGCCTAAAATTTAATTTGTGTTATTTAGATCTATAACATAATCTTGTAAACTCAAGTTTTCAAGGTCTTTAACCGTCAAGCATTTTTGCCAGTTAATTTTTGTTTCCATATTTGATTCCATGAAATAAAATTACATGTACATGTACTTTGAAGTTCTACAGTAGTTTTACAAAGGCATTATCCGGAATGCATTTTGTTTACAGATTTGATTCCAAGAAAGGGTATTACTGCCAAATGCTGTCTACCACTAAAAACAAGTGTCTTGGCACCAGCAAAGGGAGGGAATACCCTTCTATGGACGAGGAAACAGAGAGTTACCTTCAAACATACTACTTGAAACACAACACGCTTCTTACGCAGCTCCTGGAGAAATTGAAGATCAGTATACCTAAGTGGCTCAAACAGGAAACAAAATACAGTTGATATACAACGTTATTTAAGTATTTTATTATGTTTTGTTTCGCAGTTATCTGGTCTTCAATGTATTGTTATTTATACATTTTATATTACCTTCTTTCTCCAGTTTGCTTGCTTATATACATTGATGTAATGACGTACAATTTGACCAATAAATCAAGTATAAATATAAAATAGTGCTTTGACAGTTCTGTAGCAACTTTAAATTGTTTCGTAGACAGTAAATTTGTTGTCATTTTCTTTATATTTAAATATATGGCTATAATATATGTGACTGAAGCGGTTTTTATAATGATTCTTTTCTATCCTTTAACTAGTTTGCTTCAGTATATTTGAGGAAATCAATTTTCAAGGTGTTTTACACAACAATAAGCACAAACGTATATTGAATCTGAAATAATGCTTCAAATATTATGAAGCTGTTTAATAAATATGAGGCGTGTCGTGGTTAAACCGGGCTTAATGCATGTGCGTAAAGTGTCATTCCGGATTAGCCTGTGCAGTCCACACAGGCTAATCCAGGACGACACTTTCCGCTTTTATGGTACTTTCTGTTTCAATGAAGTATCTTCTAAACATAAATCTACTGTAGGCGTAAAGTGTAGTCAGCTAATGCGGGATGTAACTTGACGCACATGCATTAAGCCCAAATCTCCCATGACACGCCTCATGTGTATTCACATTATTCTGTGGCACAATACACTCATGATTGGATAAGTTTTATCAGTAGTTTTGTTTGGCTGTTTGTATATTTTATCCAAAGCACACTCTATCTGCAAAATGAAATAATTTTAATGAATGACATTGATCTGGAGTTGGACTTATTGTCATATCATGGAAATTGCAAGCCTTGTATTTGGAACAGGGGTTATAATATATTTGTTAGAGTGTGCTGTTTTGCACTCAGCCTCTATATATGTGTTAGTCATTGGATCACATTAAGTTACATTTGGGACAGGGTTCCAGGCTTTATTGAGTTACTGTAAAATCATTTTATTTCACGGTGTCTAAATTTCACACATTCTTGAAAAACGGCAAATTACGTGGTCTTAAATTTGCACATTTTCCATGTTTCACTGTATATTTTATAATAATCATGCAAAAAAGAAAATTAACGCAGGGTATTAAATTTGTGCTTTGTTTGGTCCGAGAAATACGCGAAAATTAGACCACTGCGAAATGAAATGATTTTACAGTATTGTAAGCATGTTTGTCATTCATTGCTACAATGATTTGCAAGTTGTACCCATTAACCTTGACTGGTATTCACAAAATTCCATAGGAAACTTTTAACCTTTAGTTCAGTTTTAATATGTTGATTTAAGGTTTAGAGTCCTTATACTGCCTCAGGTGCGGAAAGAATAATCCTTGAATAAAAAATTAACTGAAGTTTTACTTGAGATAAAACTTCAGATCAAGTTTTCAGTGGGAGATGTTATGATTTGTGGTCACAAAGATGTAAAAAAACAACAACACTTGTTCAATATTTACTCTAGATTAAAACGATAAAGTGTAAGAAGACCTATTTATTACATGCTATACCTTGTTTATCGTGTAATACAGCCATTACAAATATTTTTATCTTACACATGTGTAATATAACATTTTGAGCGCTTCATTGGCTACAAATTCTTTGACTGACCAATCGCATGATGGTATTTTTTTGAAATGACGTCAACATGAAATGACGTCAGGTCAGTACACAACTTTAAGGATTTGCCAACTAATTTTGGTACATTTAGAAGGGTTTTATTTCGGTTAAAAGCATGTGATAAAAAAGATCTGACACTCGTTGTCATTTCATACCATATTTTATTAAACTTGTCCAGGAAATTCGTTAGTAAGCTCGCCAAAGTCTCGCTTACTAACAAAATTCATGAACTCGTTTAATAAAATATGGTATGAAATGACAACTCGTGTTAGATCCTATATAAACGTGTAGCCCACAGACTCGAGAAATTAAATGGATTTAAGATTAAGTTTTTCCTCAGCAGATTTGTGAATATGGGGCCCATATCTTATAAATGTAACAACAACAATTGGCAATGTCACAAAAGAATAGTATGCACCCAATATCTGTAAATTGTTTCATATTTATTTACTGCTAATAAATAAGTGCTATAGACTCATTTGTTTTATTTAAGGTTGTGTTGGGGCCATTCTTTTTAATAATATGGCAGCATTTGCACTCTGGGTTAAAATTTACATTGAAGTTTTCTAATTCATTGAAGTGCAGTTTTCTCTTGGAGAAACACAATTGTTAATTTTTACTTGAACAATAACACATTTCCATTCTTTGCTATATTTTCCCGATTATGACATTTTTATTTTTAACAATTAAAAACGTGTTTGTTACAACATATTTTTTCTAACAGTTCTAAATTAATTTCAATTCTTTATTCGTTTTTCACCAAATATTGAATTTCATGATTTTATTCCCCCAATTTACATATCTGGTACATATTTTTTAATTAACGTTAGTGCCGTTGATATGTAGTGTCATATGTTATTTTGTGTATGTTATTGTGTATATTACTAAGATATTACAGTCATTTTCACATATCATAACTCACACGGATATAGAATTAAGACCTTTGCAGGTGCATAAATTCATTTTGGGTTGAATGGTCAGCCACTTCATTTATACAACTCCTGTAGAAACTGTTTCTCCGCAAATGTCTAGCTTCCAATTTGTTGCCGATGTCTTTCACAGGTTGTATAAATCTGGCACTGAAATTGTTTTGACACATTATCTTTGTTTTATTTTATTATTATATTGTATTATGACATGTATATCAGCTTCATTTTTAGCTTGACTTTTCTGAGAAAAGGCAAGCTATTCTACTCGCCCCTGCATTGGCGTCGGTGTCCTTTTTACATTTTTTAAATTTTACATTCCTGCGGGTGGGGTGGCGGTGTCAGCTTTTGATTTCCACTCTCTAACTCGAAAATGAATCTTCATACATAGATACCCTAAAGGAATACTTTACTTGGGATTGCATTTTGGGTGAGGTCAAGATCACTATAACTAAAAAAAAGTGTCTGCTCAATAACTCTAAAACAAATTGAAATATTTTAATGAAACTCAATTTATATATACCGTATAGCGAGACATAGCTTGAGATTGCATATGGGATGGGTGGGGTCAAGGTACCGTTTTGAAAATTATAAAAATGCTTACAAATCAGTAACTCGAGAACGAAATCAACTTTGTTTAATTGGCCCCTACCACCCAAACAGTTTGTTTTAGAAAAGATGCAAGTATCTCTGACAAGTACAATAAGAGTCAAGCAAGCTGTCTGCTAGACAGGTCTTGTTTATTTACATAATTATGCAATAAACATCTCCTAGAACATTGAACTATGTTTAGAAGGATTATCATCAAACATGTCAAACAATATCTGATTACATTATTTCTATATACACTTGTATTATCATCAAACATGTCAAACAATATCTGATTACATTATTTCTATCTACACTTGTATTATCATCAAACATGTCAAACAATATCTGATTACATTATTTCTATATACACTTGTATTAAATCAGATATTCTTAATCAATAACATCAGGTACACAATTCAGGGCTCTATTATTGAGAGGTCTGTCAAAATAAAATAAATTTCATCTGCATTAAACATAACATTATCAAACATTGTTCATTATTCATTATTGTGGGATCTTCTAAAAATGACAATATATTTACTGTAGAACAGAATACATGTAGTTTCAAATAGTGTAATTAGGTATTGCCAAATGATTTCATACATACTTATTAAACAGCTTTAATGTATTCTCTGCTATGGAACAATACAGTATTAATGCCACATTATATTTAATTGTTACTTGTAATTTATTGTAGGAAATCTAGGTTTACTAAAGCTTTTAATAGAAATCTAGGTTATTAAAGCTTTAGATAGAAATCTAGGTTTACTAAATGCTTTAAATAGAAATCTAGGTTGACTAAATGCTTTAGATAGAAATATAGGTTTACTAAAGCTTTTAATATAAATCTAGGTTTACTAAAGCTTTTAATAGAAATCTAGATTTATTCAAGCTTGAGATATAAATTTAGTTTTACTAAAGCGTTTAATAGAAATCTAGGTTTATTAAAGCTTTAGATAGAAATCTAGGTTTACTAAAGCTTTTAATATAAATCTAGGTTTACTAAAGCTTTTAATAGAAATCTAGATTGACTAAATGCTTTAGATAGAAATCTAGGTTTACTAAAGCTTTTAATAGAAATCTAGGTTTACTAAAGCTTTTAATAGAAATCTAGGTTTACTAAAGCTTTTAATAGAAATCTAGGTTTACTAAAGCTTTTAATAGAAATCTAGGTTTACTAAAGCTTTTAATATAAATCTAGGTTTACTAAAGCTTTTAATATAAATCTAGGTTTACTAAAGCTTTTAATAGAAATCTAGGTTTACTAAAGCTTTTAATATAAATCTAGGTTTACTAAAGCTTTTAATAGAAATCTAAGTTGACTAAATGCTTTAGATAGAAATCTAGGTTTACTAAAGCTTTTAATAGAAATCGAGGTTTACTAAAGCTTTTAATAGAAATCTAGATTTATTCAAGCTTGAGATATAAATTTAGTTTTACTAAAGCGTTTAATAGAAATCTAGGTTTATTAAAGCTTTAGATAGAAATCTAGGTTTACTAAAGCTTTTAATATAAATCTAGGTTTACTAAAGCTTTTAATAGAAATCTAGGTTTACTAAAGCTTTTAATATAAATCTAGGTTTACTAAAGCTTTTAATATAAATCTAGGTTTACTAAAGCTTTTAATAGAAATCTAGGTTTACTAAAGCTTTTAATATAAATCTAGGTTTACTAAAGCTTTTAATAGAAATCTAGGTTGACTAAATGCTTTAGATAGAAATCTAGGTTTACTAAAGCTTTTAATATAAATCTAGGTTTACTAAAGCTTTTAATAGAAATCTAGATTTATTCAAGCTTGAGATATAAATTTAGTTTTACTAAAGCGTTTAATAGAAATCTAGGTTTATTAAAGCTTTAGATAGAAATCTAGGTTTACTAAAGTTTTTAATATAAATCTAGGTTTACTAAAGCTTTTAATAGAAATCTAGATTTATTCAAGCTTGAGATATAAATTTAGTTTTACTAAAGCGTTTAATAGAAATCTAGGTTTACTAAATGCTTTAAATAGATATCTAGGTTTACTAAAGCTTGAGATAGATTAATAGAAACATGTATTATTTTGTTTCTGTAATTAAGAAAATACATAAGTTATCTCTCTAGTGTCTTAGTGAACAATAAAATCAGAACAATACATTTATACATTATATTATCTGTAAGCACTTGTAGAAATAATAGAATAGAAATACATGTTTTGCTCAGATTTTCATAAATGAAAGTTTATTTGTTAGATATTTTGATATTATGCATGTCCTACATGTGAGTGTGAGAGTGCACGTGTATTGTGCTACGTGTTTTTGTCCAGGACTCATGAAGTCATGATTTTGTAAGATTTAGTCCCAAAAATTATTAGTAATAATCACACAGAAATTGGTATATATTAACATGAAATATATTTACATTATAAGGATTAATATATTTTAAAATTGCAAAAGTGTGTCATTCTTTGCCCTTGGATATTGTCTTTACTGAAAATGGTTTTTCTTGTTAAACATGATCATTTGTAAATAAAACTGCCATTTTGTGATCATTTTGTTATTGGCCAGTAGGTGTATTGTAAGAGCAGTCGTTTTGTATATAACAAATGGTAACGGAGTATTAACAGTTATTTATAGTGCAGTTATGGAAAGTCATAAACATTTATATTACAAGCTTTATACTTCTATTTCCAAACTAAAATTTGGAAAAGCATGCTTATGCTATTAAATGTGTTAAAAAAGTTTCACCTTAAAACATCTTAACTGCGAAACCGAGTCATCTGGACTAATTAAATTAAAACAAAATAAGAAAAAACATATGAGGCGCGTCGTGAGTAAACCGGTCTTAATGCATGTGCGGTCCGCACAGGCTAATCCAGGACGGCACTTTCCGCTTTTATGGTATTTTCTGTTTAAAGAAAGTCTCTTCAAAACATAATTCCACTGTAGGCGGAAAGTGCCGTCCTGGATTAGCCTGTGCGGACATTACGCACATGCATTAAGCCCGGTTTTCCCACGACGCGTCCATTGATTGCCAAATGGGCCAATCAGCATATGTGCAAAAAATATGCTGATAGACGTTTTTGGCTTTCAGTGGACGATATGGTACTGGCAGAATGCCAAACTGACTCATATGAAGCTTAGTATATTTAAATATCTAAGAAAAACATTCCCACTTTTAAATTAATGTGCGTTACATATGTCCAATAAATTTGTTTAAGTTTTAATTTACTGTTAATTAAGAAAAGCACAGTATTTCTAGTTATTTCAGTAAAGAGTTTTATTTTGCTGCTTTATACTTGCTTTACTGTTCGTATCCATTACAAACATTATGAAAAGTGCATACTTTTTTCGGAAAGTTAATTTAGTCCGTTTTATAGCCGTATTTACATTATCTTGTTACACAAAGTCCTCCACAAGACGTGATAACTGTGTTTAAGTTATGGTCTCGATATATTCTCTCGATTGTTTGTACATTGTTATCCGTGTATTTTTTCTTCGTCAGATTTTACGTTTGTAAAAATATATTGTACATATCGTATTGTAATCTTCGTTATGAAGAAATAAAATTACTAAACTTTCTTTGTATTAGTTTCGTTATTTAAAAAACGATTTTCTACATAAAATATCATAATTATTCTTCGGAACAAAACAGCTACAATATATCTCTGAAACCCTTAGTTCAAAAGGAACAAGCTCTGCCAAAAAGCTTCAACTTCAGTTTATGTTTATGCATACAGCAGTTGCCGTCCATCGTCAGCTAGTGGTACGTTGTTCGTCGTAAGCACAGCTGCCGTCCATCGTCAGCTAGTGGTCCGTTGTTCGTCGTAAGCAATTGCTGTAAACAACTCTCTGAAACCGCTTGGTGGATTTTAACCAAACTTGACAGGAATGCTTCTGGGATGGTCGTTTACCAAATTCCTTCAATTGAATGCAGTATATGAAATACTCAGGAAACCAAAAGCCTAAAAACAATCAAAAGTTAAAATTTTGTCAGAAACTACTTTCTAGATTTCAAAATAGTTTTCACAGAAACGTAATTTAGATTCGTTCAAAAATGTGCCACAAATGAGCGGGATAGTTTTCCTTGTTTGGCTATAGAGAAAACTTTGAAAGTACTCTTGTTAGAAACCACCGACTGGATAATTTCACACAAATGTTCCTTCGGTGACCGTCTACCTAATTTCTTCCAGTCATTTTGATTCGTTAAAAAAAAGCCAGTTGGCCACTCTGGATTTTGAAATAATTACGAAGAAATGTATTTGGGGTGTCTACCAAATTGCTGCAAATCACAGTAGTGCATCGTATGTCGTTCGTTATTAACAGTTTACTTAAAACATCCCCGAACATGTATTAAATTCGTGCAAGCTTTTATGATTAATTAAACTCAAGTGAGCGATTCAGGCTATCTTGGCCCGCTTGTCTACAAAATGCTTTTATGACAACGCAGGTTTCCATTTTGCTGAGCAGTTTTCAGTAATAGTAGTACACACACACTAATATTACATGTAACTACTACTTGTCATTACTGAGGACAAGAAGTATTAACCAAGTTTCTAATAAGTCTAACTGTTGCTGAAGAAAAGCCCAATTTTCCAAATGTCTAAGAATATTTGCTAAAATCAGTTTTTGAATAGATTCTCAAAGTGATGCATATAGCTATCTAATCTCGGCACTAGCGGCATATAACCATAATGACATTTACGTGGAATTGTTTCCAATCTTGGGAATGGTTTCTAATTTATTCGTTTGTTTTACGTTGACCTCTGCAAAGATCCTAATGGCCCTATGCACTACAATTGTTGTGTTATATTGTTATGTTAAGTAACGTACACATTGCCTTATCGATCTCTGACCCCTTCTGATGCAATCGCCTTCTTTATTATTCTTGCTAAATTTGTGTTTATTGTTATTTACAGAATAATCCCTCTTGTTTTTTTTCACTCTTTCTTTTATCCAACTGTTGCAATGTCACTCTAATACATGTGCAACAATGATATGCTTCAAATATTTTGTATATGTATTTAGGATATGTATGTATGTACATTGTATATATGCCGAAATAAATTAAAACGACATTGAAAACAAATTTGCGAAGAATTTGTAACATTCCAATTCATTGGTCAATATAAATACAACATGACAAATACGGTCCTACCAATGTAGGCCGTTTTGACGTACTGGATGGTCATAAACGAGGTCTGACCAAATCCTATCAATTTAGGACCTAATAGTTCGCCATATTAATGAGGTCGTACCGGCCACAATCTCGGGTCGGACCAGGTCCTGCCAATTTAGGACCAAATAATACCACAGAGTCGAAATTCATTAGGAAGTAGGACCTGCCCCTACCTCAGGTACGACCTAATCGGACCAGGTCTTGCTAATTTGGGACCTAATGGTACGCCATATAATAATAATGGACAATAGTAACACGGAGGACCGGTTCACGCATAAGTAAAGCACAAAGCCGGTTATTATTGGCGCGAGATTTTACCGAATAATACACCTTTTACGATAACCGACCGCTTTTTGTGCGTCAACACATCCCTGGAACGGACAGAACATGGACTTTTTATGCTTTAAACTGTGTAAGCGTATGTAATTGTTTCTGTAACTCATTTCTATATTAACATATAAGTTCGCAAATTACACGTAAGTAGTTTAATATAAACAATCAATTTGCAAGCGTTCGTGTTCAAAGCAGTTACATACGTAGTCTTAAACACCAGGATGTTGTCAGAACCCCTCATTCCCACAACAACCGTTCCTGTGATTTTACTGTAGTAGACAGATGTTTGTACTCTCGCACCATCCTTCTCTGTAACCACCTCTGCCAGCCTTTGTCTCCCATCTCTTTCCACCTGCAGGATCGCGTTGAACTTGCCTCCACATACCAGCACTTGCCCTGATTCTGTCACATGGAGACCAGGAGGGACAGGTATGGTTCTCCACTGCAGTGCAGGGTCATTCAGAGTGGAGATCACTGTGTCATCCCTGGACAGCGTGAGCAGCTTGTTGTTGTCCATGTTTGCAACATATATCCTGTATCCATCTGGGCTGACTGCACGTGATGTGAATATGTATCGAAAAAAGTACATTTGAGTCTCTGTAGTTATAGATTATACTCACAACTTGAACATATAAAAACACTAGTGCAACTGTGAATTTATATTATTCTAGTGTTTTCTAATTTCACAGACCAAGTGTATATTTACGTCATGTCAATGGTCCTTATTTGACACTACCGAATTCCGTCCAACCATTATAATTCGTCTTAATACATGCCACAAGAAAGATGAAGCTTCACTCTGAGTTTAACAACCATTGATTTATTATAAACAAATTTCGTCGTACTATTAATTTTTCATACATGGCCATAAGACAAAATCGCACCAACCACTATGATATTTTAAATTTATTAAACAATTAACAAAATGTTCCTTGTGTGACACCACTATTGTCAGTGTCTAACGAGTTCACTTGATAACGTTTCAGTGCATGAAGTTTTCGTGCAATTCCTTATTTAAGTAATCACAGTATTTCTCATCAATCAAACAATTCAATGTTTCATTGATCTAACACAATAACCTTGGTAATATAAACCCATATATAGAAATTTAGCCATCCTGTTTTCTTAAATAAATTAGTTTCAAGTGTAGTGCGCATGGTACACAAACCCACTTCTATCACCACCCAATATTTATCCCAATACTTAATATTAAATAACACCAAATACATTTATAACTAAGTAACACGATGCAACAAATGTACTATTTAGTTGAAACTAATGAAATTCGAAGTTGCAAACAATATTCTTGACTCGTATAAGGTTTAAAAATTAAACTTTATTAACTTCGTTCATAGTTACCTGTATTGCCGCTCGATGCACCTTGATACATCTTGCCTACCAGTCTCGCCACTCTCCGATCAACAGTGTAGTGGTACAGTGCTGTACCCGATGTGATGTACAGGTTGCCCGGTGGTGGGCCAGTCTCGCCACTCTCCGATCAACAGTGTAGTGGTACAGTTCTGTACCCGATGTGATGTACAGGTTGCCCCGGTGGTGGGCCAGTCTCGCCACTCTCCGATGAACAGTGTAGTGGTACAGTGCTGTACCCGATGTGATGTACAGGTTGTCTCGCCACTCTCCTATCAACAGTGTAGTGGTACAGTGCTGTACCCGATGTGATGTACAGGTTGTCTCGCCACTCTCCGATCAACAGTGTAGTGGTACATTGCTGTACCCGATGTGATGTACGGGTTTTCTCGCCACTCTCCGATCAACAGTGTAGTGGTACAGTGCTGTACCCGATGTGATGTACGGGTTGTCTCGCCACTCTCCGATCAACAGTGTAGTGGTACAGTGCTGTACCCGATGTGATGTACGGGTTGTCTCGCCACTATCCGATCAACAGTGTAGTGGTACAGTGCTGTACCCGATGTGATGTACGGGTTGTCTCGCCACTCTCCGATCAACAGTGTAGTGGTACAGTGCTGTACCCGATGTGATGTACGGGTTGTCTCGCCACTCTCCGATCAACAGTGTAGTGGTACAGTGCTGTACCCGATGTGATGTACGGGTTGTCTCGCCACTCTCCGATGAACAGTGTAGTGGTACAGTGCTGTACCCGATGTGATGTACATGTTGTCTCGCCACTCTCCGATCAACAGTGTAGTGGTACAGTGCTGTACCCGATGTGATGTGCAGGTTGTCTCGCCACTCTCCGATGAACAGTGTAGTGGTACAGTGCTGTACCCGATGTGATGTACAGGTTGCCCCTGCCAGTCTCGCCACTCTCCGATGAACAGTGTAGTGGTACAGTGCTGTACCCGATGTGATGTACAGGTTGTCTCGCCACTCTCCGATCAACAGTGTAGTGGTACAGTGCTGTACCCGATGTGATGTACAGGTTGTCTCGCCACTCTCCGATGAACAGTGTAGTGGTACAGTGCTGTACCCGATGTAATGTACGGGTTGTCTCGCCACTCTCCGATCAACAGTGTAGTGGTACAGTGCTGTACCCGATGTGATGTACAGGTTGTCTCGCCACTCTCCGATCAACAGTGTAGTGGTACAGTGCTGTACACGATGTGATGTACGGGTTGTCTCGCCACTCTCCGATCAACAGTGTAGTGGTACAGTGCTGTACCCGATGTGATGTACGGGTTGTCTCGCCACTCTCCGATGAACAGTGTAGTGGTACAGTTCTGTACCCGATGTGATGTACATGTTGCCCCGGCCAGTCACGCCACTCTCCGATCGACAGTGTAGTGGTACAGTGCTGTACCCGATGTGATGTACAGGTTGTCTCACCACTCTCCGATCAACAGTGTAGTGGTACAGTGCTGTACCCGATGTGATGTACGGGTTGTCTCGCCACTCTCCGATCAACAGTGTAGTGGTACAGTTCTGTACCCGATGTGATGTACAGGTTGCCCAGGCCAGTCACGCCATTCTCCGATCAACAGTGTAGTGGTACAGTGCTGTACCCGATGTGATGTACAGGTTGTCTCGCCACTCTCCGATCAACAGTGTAGTGGTACAGTGCTGTACCCGATGTGATGTACAGGTTGTCTCGCCACTCTCCTATCAACAGTGTAGTGGTACAGTGCTGTACCCGATGTGATGTACAGGTTGTCTCGCCACTCTCCGATAAACAGTGTAGTGGTACAGTTCTGTACCCGATGTGATGTACAGGTTGTCTCGCCACTCTCCGATGAACAGTGTAGTGGTACAGTGCTGTACCCGATGTGATATACACGTTGTCTCGCCACTCTCCAATCAACAGTGTAGTGGTACAGTGCTGTACCCGATGTGCTGTACAGGTTGTCTCGCCACTCTCCGATCAACAGTGTAGTGGTACAGTGCTGTACCCGATGTGATGTACAGGTTGTCTCGGCCAGTCTCGCCACTCTCCGATCAACAGTGTAGTGGTACAGTGCTGTACCCGATGTGATGTACATGTTGCCCCGGCCAGTCTCGCCACTCTCCGATCAACAGTGTAGTGGTACAGTGCTGTACCCGATGTGATGTACATGTTGCCCCGACCAGTCTCGCCACTCTCCGATAAACAGTGTAGTGGTACAGTGCTGCACCCGATGTGATGTACAGGTTGCCCCGGTGCTGGGCCAGTCTCGCCACTCTCCGATCAACAGTGTAGTGGTACAGTTCTGTACCCGATGTGCTGTACAGGTTGCCCCGGTGGTGGGCAATACCCGAACATGGATGTTCCAGCGTCGCAGTATTGTATATCTTACAACAATTGTTGGTTACAATGATGAAATTGATTTTATTATCCGATGCAACAGCCACGAGGTTAGAGTCAATGCTGCACATGGACCAAGGACTTGCATACAGGTCATAATGGGCCACCACCTTGTAAGTCTCATACAGCCGCTTAACATTCCTGTTGCTCCAGTCTACTACTATGAGTTCTTTATTATCTGTCTCACAAATACCCGATATACAACAGGTGCGTGAATCTGTCTTCATGTTCACTGGATATTGTATCTTTTCATTAAGTTCGAAGACTTGGTTTGGGCTAGATACCAGGTAGTACTTGATAGCACTCCTTTCCTGGCTCTGTAAAACGACTTTGGTGGTTGGGCTGCTTTCTGAAATAACTGCTTGGCTTTTTCTATCACTGTTTACTTCTGCTTGCTTGGTGTATCTCCCAGGCTCTCTTTGGTCTACATTTCCAAACAAGACAGAGTAGACAAAGTCTGTACTACGGTTGTATCAGGTTGGCATGCAGGCACATTTCTAGATCGCACGTATCGAGCAGTGATTCTACTTCTATACATCTCCTGTGTCTCATCAAATGAAAGATTTCATTATTGTCCGCCATATCATACATTTGATCTTCTAACAGGTTTATGTTTGTAAGACTACAGTGTTGTATATCTGTTTCGATGGATGTCCTCATAGTAGCAAACAGCCTGTTCAACTCCAAGACAGTATTCTGCTTCAGTTGATCCACGGCCTCATTTATTTTCTGGTGAAATGTATCAATGTCATCTAACGTTTGCTTATATTACTTCTGCAGAGTTTGTGTGTTGTTCTCCAAGTCATGTTTCGTTTGCACGACCGTCTCCTTTCTCATGGAGTTCATTCACTTTATCAGCTATCAGTGCCACATTGCTGCATTGTCCGTATTTGCGGAAAAAAAGAACGTCAAACAAGTAATTACAACTTGTGTCAATCATTGCTAATGTGTACTGCTAAATCTAACAATGTAATCACGAATGTTCAAAACTACTGAAAAATGCACGTCTACGTATCGACATTATTCGCATGAAGAGGATGAAATACTCTACACTTGTGTGCCGAACGACGCTAGGATATCATTGAGACCTCAGCGCTTGAAATGCTGTATCGTAATGTAACTTTCGTTGTGGTGACAATTAACGATGACAGAGAGTAATACAAGTTTGATGGTGTTTGTGTTTAGTTCTAGTTTTTTTAGTCAAACAGCTTGAGGTTTTTAAGTTATGACTATATGTTAACAAGTTATGAAATATGTTAACCAGGTCCTATCAAATTAGGACCTAATGGTACGCTATATTATTAAACGCTTGCAAGCTTATATAACAGTATTCTGATATCATGTTAAATAATACTATTTATTACACATGTTATGCACGTTGAAATCCATGTAAAATCCAATTATAAAATTCGAATCGAGATCAACACTGGAACAAAATGACGACTAATTAGTGCGATTTACGCTCGGCTGAACCTTTTCTTTTCGCGATTTTCATGACATGACATTTTCATTTGTTTTTCTTTAATTTTCGAAATAAAGATAATGATGGGATAGACAGAAAACTAACTATATATTAAATGAAGAGACTTTTATACACCGCAAGAAACCATGGAACAGTGACTAACCCGCCAATTTTCTTGTTAAATGAAAATAATTTGAATCGAAGAATCTCTGGATAAATTATATTGAAATCGTTTACCTAATATTCTCCCTGTGCGCTGATTTTCTTTTTAAATATTTCGATCGCTCATATTAGTAGTACTGTGTGACGTGTTCTCTTCCGTTGTGAGCATTGTATTACCATAGTTTTCACAATCATATTGTTCACACGTATGAAAAATATCTCATTTTCACAGGTTTGACAAATAGGATCTCATTCTTTACACATCGCAATCTCATTCTTCACATTTTCTGTGAAATTACCCTTTTCCATTTCAATAGATAACCAAGACCGTGTGGAAAATTTCACTTTATTAACAACATATGGTTGTAGCATAGAAATATGTGGTTAATTATTTCCTATACATGCATTTCTAAATATTCATCATAACGGATTTGTAATTCTATATTCTCGCAGTTATACCCCCATAAACGACGTTACGAAGTTGTTGTTGTTTTTTTTAATTTGGAGGGGGGGGGGGGATATATAGGAGTGAGCTTGTCGGTCTGTTGGTTCGACGGTCTGCTGGTCTGTTGGTTTTCATGGTTTCCGGATGATAACTCTAGAAAGGCTTGACATATTCAAATAATATTTGGTACACATGTGTAACATCATAGAACACAGGTGAAGTTCGACTTTGGTTACAAACCACAAAATGTTGACAGAGTTATGGCCCCTTTTTGACTTAAATTCCCTAAAAAAACATGGTTTCCGGACGATAGCTCAAGAATTGCTCGACATATTCAAATAATTTTGGTACACCTGTGTACAGCATCATAAAATACAGGTCAAGTTCTACTTGTTACATACCACTAAATTCTGATAGAGTTATGGCTTTTTTCGGAATTTCCAAACACAGTGTTTAAACATTCACAATTTAAAGCATTCTCACTGTGTCCAATTATTTCGAATGGATGTCATAGGTTTGTGACAAGGCCATATTGTGGGGGTATATCCGTCAAGCACGTGACACTTCTATTTCGAAGTCAGGTTAATTTGTCCGAGCTATTAACGATAACTAAAAACCAAATTGCTCAACACTATTTTTGGAATTTAATTGCACTGCACCAAAACGTGTTTGAAATAAATTCATTACACACCATAAAATATAAATTTAGCAAGCCCGAAGAAAAGTTTAATCATGAGACAACTGTATTAATATATTTTTGCATTTGATAATAACGCTGTTATATAATGTGCATTTTATACTTGGCGATCATTAATAATACACGTATAAGGTATAAAAGATTCCAGGTAGTCATGGTTTAATAAAAATAAATAAATAACTAAATAAATACCATATTAAGTAGCACATTCGAAATATTATGTTACTGTTTGCCACTTGCTTATAGGGCCGTTCCATCGTCTTGGAACGTTTTGCAATTCCAATACCTGTACGTGATCAAATAAAATATTTGTATTTGTGTGAAAATATACCGTAGCTGACTACAACATTTATAAATATTCACGAATTTTTTTATTTTGTTTTATTATTATTTTTTTTAAATGTTAAATATTTATTCACAAATATGCATGATACATTTCATTACAAGCATCACATGAATAAGCATATATCTATATATACAGTACAAGCATATAATGTGAAAAAAGAGCATGCCAAACTATAATATATATGATTATGCAAAAGATGTAATTAAGAAGCTAAAACATTATAACAAAAATACTCTACCAGTTCCCACGAACTTTTATATTTATCAGGTAAATGTGTTTTTTGCATATAACTGCAAAGGCTAGTTTGCAGCTACTTCTAAGGCCTTGAATTGTTGGAGTTACCATTTTACGTTTACAGAGGTAAATAAAGCGTTTTATTTCGAAACAAAATATATTATACTTTCCAGACAATTTACAACTTGATCCCAATAAAAAGGTTTTACAATCAAAATTAAAGTTATTATCAATGTTTTGACAGAAGATGTGATGTCATGTAATAGCATTTGTATTACATTACAACTCCAAAATAAATGAACAAGCGTCTCTGTTTCTGTCTTACAGAAAGTACGTTTGTCTGAATCACGGATCTTCATTTTATTTAGCAAGTTATTTGTGGCTAGAATATTATGCGTTAGTCTTACTTGGAACCACTGATTATATGAATCTCTTGTCGTTGTAAAGTTCCATGAATGCAAAATTTCCCACTCCGACTTATCAATATTAAAGAAGCTATTCCACTTTGATTGGCATGTAGGTATTTCATTATTTTGTATTAATATTTTATATATACTGGGTTTATTTTTATTGCAACACAATATTGGCTTAATGTAACATGGAATAATAGGAAAACAACAGTCATTAGTAAGTGATGTGATATCCGTGAGCCTTAGAGAACATATGTATTTTTTTTATTGATTGTATCATTCCTTCGAATTGCAGGAAGTTTACGCTGATACCAAGTTTTTGTTCAAATTCTATTCTATTTATAAATGTTCCATTATAATTCATAATGTCTTTCACATACCTAATTCCTCTGTTATACCATGTTGGAACAAAAAAAGGTCTCTGCCCAATTAAAAACTTATGGTTAAAGAAGAGAGGAAGCTCTTGAAATTTTGTGATATTATCTACTGGGAAAAGATAAATAAAATCTGCAAAGGATTTTAAAACATCTTTCCAAAAAGGATTGAACAACTTTGCTGTGGCAGATTCAATATAGTACTTTCCAAAGTTTAATATTTTTTCTAATTCAAGTACATTGGTCAGCACAAATCTGTAGCATTTACTATTATAGCCTGTAGATAGTCTATCTAACCAGAGTATTTTTAACTTTTTAACATATGCAAAAACGTCAAGCATTTTCAAACCTCCTTTATCATAATCTTTAATAAGGAATTTATTTTTTATCCTTGACTGACCTTGCCAAACAAATTCATAAAACATGTCATTAATTCTATTTAATATTTGTGTATTTGGGGTTGGTAATGTGGAAAATAGGTTTGTTAAAAGAGGTAATAAAAGTGATTTGACAACTGTTATTCTGCCAATTGGCGTTAGTACTCTTCTATTCCATAACCTTATACTGTGTTCAATACTTTTCATTTTATCATTAAAAATAAAAATATTCACGAAATTATCAAAACTTAAGCGACCAGCAAAGCTAACATACAACTGAAAAGGTATTATTTTGTTCATAATTTTGTTCGAACCGACGGGTTTTTGGTTTACAACAAACGCAGCTTTCCCATTCTGCTAACATCGTGAACCAGTCTGTGCTGTACTCTATCACAGAATCGTGCATAAATGTGAGGAGTCTTTCTTTTTCGGCGTGTCCGACTTCTTGGGTTTGTTGGCTCCCCGCTGCAACCGGAACTTGAGGCGGCGCTTCTCCTGCGCCTCCACTGTCGCCTGGATCTGAGCCTTGATAGGGGAGTGCTGGAATGAACAACACTGTGATTAAATATTTTGTGGGAGAATACCCTGCTGACAAAATATTAATACCATCCCATATCTTGTGAAGTTCAGTTTACTATATACCGGTAGCTCGATGGTGTAGAAAGCCTCACTTATTGAGACACGTTTCCAGTCCGTTTCTGAGGGTATCCTGTACATGCTTAGGGATCGAACTCCGGATCTCCCAATCACATGCAGACAATGCGACCTCCCGTTTCAAGAAAACCTTAATTACTTCAAAATACGAACGATTTAACACTATGTGCAAAAATATATGTTTAGTTATGTTAACTTCATTTGTATATTGTGCAAATATTTTATAAAGAAACCTATTTCCAAACATTTTTCAAAACAACAACAATTCTAAACATGATATGTATCTATTTATATTCAGATTATGGATATGGATTCGAATCCATATCCTGGCGGATTGTGTCCGTTAACCAAGAAACTGAGTTTTGCCACTCACTGCACTTTAGTTTTGAATTTCCAGTATGTGTTTTCTCTGAGAAATGACTTACCTAAACACGACGAAACACTATAAATCTTTAGGTAAACAATACTAGATCTTTAAATGACATTTTGCTACTCGTTAGGCGTAATAAAATGTTTGTTTCAGGTTACATGCCAAAAAATTAGGGTAGGTAGGTATGCATTTATTTTATTATTTTTTTATTTGGTCAATGGTAAACTTTAAGATTCTAAAAGTAAACGAGTATTCAAAGCATATCAGTAATATCCTTAAACATTGTTTTGAAGTGGATGCTATCAAAACAAAACACATATTAATCCAAAAAACCTTTAATTATTGGAAAAAGGTAAATAAAACAATCATCCGACAAAATCAATCAAATGTTCTATGGTCGGGGCATTATTTTTAGGGTATGTCGGGTAACCTGAAACAAACATTTTGTTTGCCTTACCTGTATAATCTGCGGTATGCTCGACGACGAGGACTGACGTCTGCGTTTTGGCGCCAAAATGAACGAGTTCATGGCCCGCGGTCTCTGACTCGGTTTGGGTTTTATAGGCAGCGTTCTTTCTTCCTCCCCGCCAGATTCTGTAAGCAGACGATTTTAGGAAATTAATCTGAAATCTGCTAGAAATCAATGTTAAATTAAAATATAAATGAATGAATCATATTCTTATGTGATATGAGCTTATCCCGAAATAAAATAAAAACCGAAAGTGTTAAATCAAATGGCACAACGATCGACCTTGGTCATACTCTGGTTAATTTACTACAACATTCAAAACTTTTTAGACAGCTGGTGGAGCCAACGGTCTATTGAGAGGGGAATTTCGAAAACAGGTATCGCGGAAACCTACTTCTTTTCTTTGAAGGCTATTAGTCAGTAAATCGAAACCAGACTGGGTCCTTCTTCAAAACAAGAAAATTTCACACTCGTTTTCTCACATTTTAATTATTTAACATAATGTATGAAATATGTATTATAATGTGTATATAATGTGATTTATTACAATTACATTTTGTAACATGTTTATTTATAGATATTCGGCTAACAAGCACTAACAATCGGTGCGCCTAACTACTACGCTTTATCGGTTATTCTGGCCCTTGCAGATTGACTTGTTAACTGGCATGTATATAATTCCGTTTGCATAAGATAATTAGCTCGAACAAAATAATTTTCGTTACTTACAAAATAGTTTTCATTAAGATGTCGAATACTATTGAATAAGAAGCCAAATTATAAAGTTTAAAGGTGGGACATTGAAAGTCATTCAAACAACTGTTTCATTTTAGCAAAAATGCACTCATAATTCACATGCTTTTAGTTTCTTTTGTCGCCAACAGTCTTTCTACGCTGTCAGCGTTTTGATTATGAATGGAATTGAAAATAATCACTTATCAATACCTGGAGAGAGCTTAAATATTAGATACAAAAGCTGGAAACGTATTACTGCAGATACACATACATGTATCTTTGTTGGTTTTTTTTGTAACTTTTGAACTACATTCTTCTGTATGCGGCTTCAAACTATACAATTATGTCATAATGTTCATAAAATGAGGTGTGTCGTGGGAAAATCGGAAAATCGGGCTTAATGCATGTGCGTCAAGTGTCGTCCCGGATAAGCCTGTGCATGGACGACACTTTCCGCCTACAGTGGATTTATGTTTAGAAGAAACTTCCTTGAAACAGAAAATACCTTAAAAGGAACTGCACAGACTAATCCGGGACGACAGTTTATGCAGATGCATTAAGCCCGGGTTTCCCACGACACGCCTCGAATGATTTTCATCATTTCAAATATGTTACCAGACGACAACTCCAACTTGCTGCCAGCAAACAATACACTCGTGTTTAAGTGTTCCTTCCATACAGACGACACCGACGACATGTCTTGATCTCGAAGCCTACGAGGGGACAATTTAGGGACCTTGGCCGGGGTGTTATGGAGGCACAATATGGGCATGTGGTTGGTGTTCGCTAGCCGAAGCGCTATCCGGTCGGCTACATCCGTTAGCGCGAGGCCCAGAACGGGGAAATGAGCGTCCAACAATGTCATCTGCGTACCGCGCCGGAAGTTCCAAACTCGCACTGTGCAGTCCAGGGATCCTGTTGAAACAAGAGATATTGCGGTTTGAGTTGCAATTAAAATTTGGACTATTTTTTTAAAGATATACATATACATAGTTTAGATTTCATTCATAAAATAAATTTGTTCTAATCTATACTACAGTACACGGAATACGCTTGTGTTGACAGGCATACTAGATTAAATAGAAAAGCTGCAAGACATAAGTTATTATGTCACTTGTAAAAAAAACACATGAACATTTATAATAATTAACTATAATACATTTTTATAAAATATATATTTGTTTATTGATTTTTGTTTATCTTTTTATGTTTATCCTACATTATACGAAGTAATTCCTATAAAATTGTACCCGAAACTAATAAAGAATCGTCTGCGGAGAGAGCAAGACACGTCACTTGGTCGTAATGGCCGGTCAACTTCCGCTCCACGCAGCCGAGGTGCACGTTGCACACGTGTATAACGCCATCGTCACCGGCCGACACGATGACGTCATTGTCTGACGTCATTGTCAAGCATCGAATGGCCGAACTGTGATCCACGATGATCTAGATAACGGTTACAATTGTAGTGATAAAATACCTGGCAAGCGTTTGGATTTCTCTTATATAGATATACCTTAGATTTAATGCACGGTTGCAGTTATTTGAAGTTATTTAAGAAATATTTTAGAGTTGTTTATCGGTTAATAAACAACGACTAGGAGTTCTGATGCGTATGAATTAAACCACGAAGGCGTTAGTCCGAGCGGTTTAATGTACCGCATCAGAACGACAAATCGGTGTTTATTAGCCAATAAACATGACCCGACAACATATTCTGCAATCACAATGCGAACTATGTTTTACAGTTTCGGAACTATTATTTTTCGGATTGTTTATTGGTAGTTCAACAACGGTGAATTTTGTTCTTTGTCTATAGAAAACTATGCGCGCGTCATGTCAGAATAATGAATAACGAGTAACAGTAATCACTTGGAATATCATAGATCTGTTTTAGTAGGTGTTGATACTACTACTACTACTACTACTACTACTACTACTACTACTACTACTGCTGCTACTGCTCTGCTGCTACTGCTGCTACTGCTGCTGCTGCTGCTGCTGCTACTGCTAAATAGTTAATATTAGGTGAGTGTTGGATAAATATGAAGTTTATCATGCGAGGCTTAGAAAAAGCTGAGTGCGAGGCTTGCCGAGTGCTTAAATGTTTCGTGCCGAGCATGATAAACTTCAGCTTTTTCCAACACTCACCTAATATTCTATTTATCATTTTATGCTATGCACATTTAAACGGCGTGAAAATATGACAAAAATAAAAAAAATACAGTTGGTTTCCCAGCTTTAACACTGGGTCTTTTGTTTACTACCAACGTCATCATTTGGAATGACGTCACATTGAAATTTATCCTGCTACTAACCCAAACAGTGACCTAATAAAGCGGTGGCCGTATAAACTTGTTGATATCCGGCAGTAGATCACGTGACTGTGATATACCGTCAATAGGTATTCCTACGCGCCGGATAACAACATGGTCGAGAATGACACAGCATAAAGTCTACTTACCAGAGTTTTTCATCGATACAAACTTTGTGTTGTCTAGTCTAACAGAGTTAAACAACAAATGAGTTTTTTGTCCTCATATTCCATTTAACTGGTAATCAACAACTTCCTTCCAGTTCCATTCCATTTGAACACAATTGAATCTGATGCAAGCGGGTTATTCTTTGTGGACAGACTTTCTTTGGTCAACCAACAGAGCATATTCATCAAAGAAATAACCTTTTATATAAATTTCCGATGAAAAGAAATGAAAAAAAGTCATCAAAACTTTAACGTAGAACGAAACATTTTATGATTTATTTCACTTTCAGTTACACTGTCCCCCACCCACAACTATCCGAGTGAATCGTAAAAAATTGAAAAGAGATCAATCTCACCGTTTACATTCGAGGCAAATAGTACATACACTTTTTGTCTGAATGCTATTGCATAATATAATCCATCCAAAACACAGAAACACTAAATATTTATTCCGATTTCATGTATTTTAAACTGCAAAACACTCGCGTTCTGGTTTGTGTAAACTTACAACTCAAAATGAATGACGTAGTTGGTGTGACGTAATTAAACCCTTTAAAAACCAATATAATCTGGTTTAAAACAAAAGCAAATTGACTACGTCATTTTCGTGTCGTACTGACATCAGCAAATAAGATTTATTAATATTTTACTTTTGCTTTTTAAAAAAGGTGATTAAGAAATAGAGAACTAATTTTTTCCGGGTAGTACGCATTCATGCAAGCGAGTTATTAGGTCGACGCCCGTCTAGATTTTTTAAATTTAAAACTTTAATTAGTGTTTGGTGTTTTTGAATTTAATTGAAATAGAAATCAGGATAAATAGAATACACGGTAGGTGCCGGGAAGGAGAAAGTTTATCCGGTTCGGCCCGAAAACAAAAATAGGGCTCGCTAAAGCCCGCCCTATTTTCATTTTCTAAGCCTAACCGGATAAACTTTCTCCATCCCGGCACCAACCATGTATTCTCTATTTATCCTGCTACTAACCCAAACAGTGACCTAATAAAGCGGTGGCCGTATAAACTTGTTGATATCCGGCAGTAGATCACGTGACTGTGATATACCGTCAATAGGTATTCCTACGCGCCGGATAACAACATGGTCGAGAATGACAAAGCATAAAGTCTACATACCATAATTTTTCATCGATACAAACTTTGTGTTGTCTAGTTTAACAGAGTTAAACAACAAATGAGTTGTTTGTCCTCACATTCCATTTGACTGGTTAACAACTTCCTTCCAGTTCCATTCCATATCAACACACTTGAATCTGATGCAAGCGGGTTATTCTTTGTTGACAGACTTTCTTTGGTCAACCAACAGAGCATATTCATCAAAGAAATAACCTTTTATATTAATTTCCGATTAAAAGAAATGAAAAAAAGTTATCAAAATTTTAACGTAGAACTAAACATTTTATGATTAATTGCACTCTCAGTTAAACCACAGGTACTTGACACAATTTTTTTTTCCTTATATCTATAATATTATTATAGATATAAGGGTAAAAAATTGTGTCAAGTACCTGTGAGTTAAACTGTCCTCCACCCACAACTATCCGAGTAAATCGTAGAAAATTGAAAAGGGATCAATCTCACCGTTTCCATTCGAGGCAAATATTCCATTCGCTTTTTATCTGAATGCTATTGCATAATATAATCCATCCAAAACACAGAAACACTAAATATGTATTCCGATTTCATGTATTTTAAACTGCAAAACACTCGCGTTCTGGTTTGACTACATTGCGTAAACTCAATATAAATGACGTAGTTGGTGTGACGTAATTTAACTCTTTAAAAACCAATATAATCTGGTTTAAAACAAAAGCAGATTAACTACGTCATTTTCGTGTCGTACTGACATCAGCAAATAAGATTTATTAATATTTTACTTTTGCTTTTTGAAAAAGGTGATTACGAAATAGAGAACTTTTTTTCCGGGAAGTACGCATCAATGCAAGCGAGTTATTAGGTCGAGGCCCGTCTAGAATTATTTTTTTAAATTTATAACTTTAGTGTTTGGTGTTTTTGAATTTAATTCAATAGAAATCAGGATAAATAGAATACACGGTAGGTGCGGGGAAGGAGAAAGTTTATCCGGTTCGGCCCGAAAACAAAAATAGGGCTCGCTAAAGCCCGCCCTATTTTCATTTTCTAAGCCACACCGGATAAACTTTCTCCATCCCGGCACCAACCATGTATTCTCTATATATAGCGTTCTAAAAATAACGAGCGAATAAACGTGTGCTGAAAATAGCGATAGGATAAAGCTAAAGTTTATACGATGGGTTGTTATTCGATCGATTCGGCTGTAGTGAAAATAGAAAATATTAGGTGAGTGTAGGAGAAAGATGAAGTTTATCATGCGAGGAACCTATCAATGTTTTCCCCCAGTGGGGGAGCGGCGGGCATATACGGGACATTAGACTGAAAGCAATACCCGACAGGCGGGAATTTGACACGCCGAATCATTCCGGGTCCCGTGAAATAGACTTCGTTCGGATTTTAGATCCCGGTATTATTGGCCCCCGGGCCATTTGATACACCAATTAAGCATCCCCCATTGAGGGGAATTAGACCAAAATGCTTGACTCTAGGGTGGGGACTTAGATCCCCATGAATACAATCAGTCAAATTGCCCTGGGATTGCCCGCCGCTCCCCTCCCCTCCCCTGGGGGAAAATATTGATAGGTGCATTAGAAACAGGTGAATGTGAGGCTTGCCGAGCGCTCAAATGTTTTGTGCCGAGCATGATAAACTTCATCTTTATCCAACACTCACCTAATATTATATTTATCTAATTATCATGCTATGCCTATTAATCATGTAAACGGCGTGAAAATATGTCAAAAATAAAAATAATAACTTTGGTTTCCCAGTTTTAACATTGGGTTTTTTGTTTACTTCAAACGTCATCATTTGGTATGACGTCACATTGAAATACATAGGGTTCTAAAAATAACGATCGAATAATGGCTTTGTTGTTTAATTAGATACTGAATAATCTTTGTGACTGGTTCGTTGTTATGCATTACATCGAGGTCTACCTGTACAATCTTTCCTGTTGTCAGTTCCCAGACTTTCAGAGAGCAGTCCATGGATCCAGTCACAAGCAGCTGGCTATTTTTAGAACAGAGGAGGCACGTGATCTTGTCCGTGTGGTTGACCTCCTTGATAACGGAACCGTTCGAGAGCTCCCAGATCTGTAGCCTGCAGTAACCCGTGTAATTGTGATTGTGCAAAGGACAAAGAAAAAGATCCCAGTGGTGTTGTAGATATGGTGTCCGCCTTGCGATCGGAAGATGGTAAGTTGATGATGATGATGATGATGAAGAAAATGATTATTGTGGTGGTAGCTATGATGATGATGATGATGATGATGATGATGAGAAAGAGGAAAATAATTTCGGTGACGACGAAGACGACTTTGATAATAATGATGATGATATTGTCAAACACGACGATAATGATGAACATGTTAATGATGACGATATTGATGATGAAAAAAATTATAATAGTGGTGGTGGTAGCTATAATGACGATGAATGGTAAGATGATGTGACCGACGACGATTATAATAATGATGATGATGGTTATTATGGTGATGATGGTGGGCTTAGTGATGACGATCTGTTAAAGACGACGACAATGACGATGCCGATGATGATGACAATGATGGAAATGTTAATGATGATGATACATGTATTGATGATGAAGAATTTTATAATATTGGTGGTCGTAGTTATAATGATGGTGAAGAATAAGATTATGTCTCCGACGACGAGGATGATGATAATGATGATGATGGTTATTATGCTGATTGTGGTGGAGGTTGTGATGATGATGTTGTCAAAGACGACGACAATGACAATGACGACGACGATGATGATGAAGATTTTAAAGACGATAACAAAGTTAATTATGACCATGTCTGTGTTGTTTGCATATGTAGTAAATGTCAATATTATTATTATTGTTATTAACATTTAATCTGGAAAATCCGCATGCTTGCTCAATCACGGTACACACATTTCTTACCGATTATCCCCGGCACCGGACACGCAGTGTTGGTTATTTGGCGCCACTGAATGCAGGACGGTGGGTCCGGCGAACAGCCTCATGGTCTGGCCGTCCTCCGAGCGCCACATGTGCAGCTTCTGAGAGGCGTCTAGCGACACCACCAGCCGGCTCTCCGTCAGCACGTGCAGTCCCGTCACCGCCTGGTCGTGACCCTGGGGCAGAGCGGACATGTTATCGTTTTACTAACGTACTTAAGATTGTGTGGTTCTTGAGTGTTTCAATGTATATATGCCACAATAAATTATACCCTTAGGCTTCTGTATTATTCGTTTTTAGACTGTTGGCGGAAGCGTAACTTCCAAAACAGGCATCGCGGAAAAACTACTTCTTTTCTTTGCAGGCTATTAGTCAGTAAATCGAAACCAGAGGGGATCCTTCTTCAAAACAGCGTTTTGATTTTATTTGTTACCGTTCTTCACGAAATACACATGTTAAAATTGAAAAGCATATACTAGTAACTGAACAGGAAAATATCTGGAATATACATAAGGCCATCCTTAAAAAGTGTTTGTTTGCGGTACGCGACCCAGAATTGTCAAGTTGGGTAGGTAGGTCGATTTTTATTTTTTATATTTAATGTTTGTTTTTGTTGTGTTTTTTTTTTTTGGGGGGGGGGGACAGATGTTGACGACCCTTAGACATGGACCAAATTGTCTAAACACAAAATAAAAGAGCAAAACATTGCTTAGTGTATGCCAGTGGTATATTCTTTGTTAAAATTGGAAATATTATTGCAAGGTTATTAGAATGCAGTGTTTTGTTAATATAAAACGTCATGAATTAATAAAGAGCAAAATATGATAAATATATAACTAACATTTTCGAATGGAAAAAGAATTTGCTTCACGGACGCCTATTAGAACTTATGAATCGGGCCCAATGTCGTGATTCGGTCGCGTTACCGCAAACAAACAATTTTTTAAGGATGACCTACATAAGACCATTATTTATTACATTGATAAACGGATTTTTGTGGCTATTGTGTTGGACGGGTGGTGAGAATACATTCCTATCTTTGAATGCAAGTGTCTCCGGTCTAGCTACGCCCTTCGAGGCGGCTCGGGTTCGAATGAACAAACAAAGTCGTGGATCTAGTCTTTAATATGTATTGGTCAGATCCTGTGAATGAATAACGATGCTTATAATAATAATAATAATAATTAGCATGCAAACAAGTATACAAATGACAATTACAATGCATAATCAAAATGGCGGTATGATGAGCGGGAAATTCTAACATCATACAATGATAAAATACAAAATACAAATACACATTATAAAATAAAGCAATAGATCCGAGATATATATAAACAATTCTATAAACTTTTATTAATAATATTTACCTGTAGGTTTATTATTAAACCCTACAAAAATGGTTTCAAATGTGCCGATCAATGTGGCGATCTGTTTGTGTCCGTTGTCTGTGTGTGTCTGACGTAGTGCGGGAAAGTAGCGAAAGTAGTGCGGTGAATAAATATTAGTACTCGTGCACAACAATGGGTTAACAACCACTATTAGTTAACTAATATTTCAACTACTACATTGGAGTGCTAATTTGACTAATGGAAAAGGTGTTTTACTATATATATATCTATATAGTAAAAGGACATCTTAGCTTACACCCTATGACATATTCCCCCCTGTTAAAAAATGACGTCCCGACATTTTACGACAAAAAAAACAACATGACGTCGCGGGATTACAGCAATCGCGATATGCGGTGAATATTTAAGCACAGATTAAACACGACTAGTGTTTTAAATCTCTCTCACAATATAATAGTCAATAATGTCATATTTTAATGACATTTTGCAAACGCATATAATATAATATAATATAATCTAATATATCTTGGTGTGAAAACAGAGCAGTCGCATGATTTTTGTGGGAGCATACTTTTGTGTTTAAAAGGTTCTTAAAGTGTAAATATTGCAAAACAATTGAACTAAAAGATTCATGAAGATAAACTTGATAGAACAGTGAAGTGAAACATTAAAATAAAATTATTAAATAGAGGATTTATTATGAAATAAAATTATTTTGTGTTGAAGTTTAGTGGTGTGTAGAAAGAGTTTTAAATTGAAGCTGAAATCCAATCACCAATTAGTGGAAAACGGACTAAGCGGATTACAAGCGGATAGCTGGACAATACAGGGACATGTTTTTGTTCGAACTATTTATAGCGTATCTGTGTAATTATTTATAGCGTATCTGTGTAAAAAGTGTAAGAAGTGTGATAATCGCTCACGATCATGTCCGAAATTTCGTCACGCAAGATAGACTAAGTTGTACGTTGTACGTTGAACTTCTATCCACATCTGAGCGCACCGCAGCAAAAACAGAAACGGACTATATGGCTCGCTGTTTATAGTCATGTGTGAATTATAATGAGCAAACGTAAGAACTTCGAACGTAGACCTAGCAGTTCCTCAGACTCAGAACAAATATCATCAAAAAGACATACAGACGACTATCTAATAAACACTTCAATCAGTGAGTCACTGGCAGAAGCGAACTCTGTATTATATGAAGACGTTTCGGTTACATGATATCGCTATGGCCTCAACCAAGAGCAGTTCCGATCCGTCGGATTCAAAAGTGATGGATCTCAATGACAAATTTGAACAAGTACTGTCCATTGTGAAAGACATCAAGGCTAACCAAGACAGTCTTAGTAGGAAAATTGACAGCAAGCTAGACAAACTGAAAAACGACCTCACCGCCTTAATTGACGGTAAAATCAGTAAACTTCGGGAAGATATTGTCCTTGACATTGGCCGTGAGAGCTCGCGCATCGATCAGCTGTTCATAACTCTACAGTCCATGCAGGGCCGACTGGATACAATGGATACAATGGAAAGAGACATTCCCACAATTAAAAACGGATCATTTCCGGCGGTTGACTCAATATTTCGCGGACAAGGTAACGCAACAAGACCGGGCCTTGCGGACCCTGATTTGTGTGTCATCACGTCAGGAATGAAAGAGGAAGCAGGCGAAGATATTTTGCAAAGAGCCAAAGAACTTATCGCCGCTCTTGGTCATGAAGTCGTATCACAAGTTCAGGTTACAGGAGCGACGCGCATAAAGTCGAAAATACCGGGACGCCCAGGGCCGGTCAAAATCAGCTTCCGGTCTCTACAAGAAAAAATACTTGTACTGCGAAAGAAAGGGGTTCTGAAGGACTCTGAACAGTACAGCAATGTGTACATAAAAAGCAGTAAATCACATGCTGAGCGCATCATAGAATTAAATGCAAGAACACTACTAAGTCAACTTCCTCAAGGAAAGAACTTCCGTGTAGATGCCAATGGACGGATCAGAGAACGCCAGGATGGGCATAACCCGCGACAAGCCTCTCAAGAAATGCACTAGGAGGAACCCCGTCCCCATGGGTCACTCAAAATTGCTCATCTAAATGTATGTGGCCGGACTAAAGAAAATCACAATCTGCGTGAACAATTAGTACTAAATATTGACGCTGATATTATTTCTATATGTGAAACACATCTGATAGGAAATGGACAAATTTCTGTAGAATCTTACACGTGGTACGGATATAATAGACAGCAAATACACATAAATGCCCCTAAAGGCTCCGGGGGTGTTGGAATTTTGGTCCGAAACTCATTGCTCGAAACATATAGCGTTGAAGTCGTTGACAAGTCTTACGATGGAATTCTGGGTGTGAAATTTAACAATAAAGCAACTGAAAATGAATTTTTAATACTTGCATGCTACCTACCGCCGGAAAACTCTACACGGGAAAGAAACGCACAATCGTTCTTTGCTCATGTGTTATCTCTCGTCTATGCATATAGTAAATGTGATAGTATGTTTATCTTGGGTGACTTTAACTCCAGAATTGGACTATTATCGGAAACATTAGATCAATGTGATGAGCTGCCTGCACGGATACCTATCGATAGAAGTATTAACCAGCACGGACATGATTTCATAGAATTTTTGAACGATGCAAAATTGTGTTGCCTAAACGGACGATTTGATGAACTGAATGATAATTTTACCTCAGTGTCGAAGAAAGGCCGACTATATCTGCGTGCCACATGATGTATTTAGCTCGTGCAAAGACTTTAAAGTGCTACCGCCACAATCTATTATTGATCAGTACTCACTGCACGGGCTTATGGGAGAACGATCAAGGATACCTGATCACTCTGTGTTGATAACCACATTTGAAACAGACTATAATCACTGTTTACAAAACAATGAGGCGAATCCTAGTGGCGTACGCTACAACTTAAAGAGACTCCCCCAGAATTTTATGACAAGCGAAACCTCACGACTAGCCATCGCACATCTGATTGCAAAAATAGAGAGGGCGCGTGAAACGCAGTCGGAAATAGATTCAATCTATGACAATCTGTGTGACATCATCAAAACGGAAATGCGGAACACAGTACCAGTACTTGGTGCAACCAAATCAACAAATAGACGTCTTAAGTTACGTAAACCTTTTTGGGATGACAATCTCCAGCGATTGTGGGACACAATGCGAAGCAAAGAAAATGACTATCTGAAGTGCAGAGACAGCAAGCAGAAGCGTGCACGACTCCGGTCCGAATATATCATGTCAAGAAACGAGTTCGATAGACATCTTCGCAGAAGTGAGCGTTCTTATAAGATGTCATGTTCCGTTGAAATTGAAGAAATGACAACTACAAACCCGAATCAATTCTGGAAAAAGATACAAAAGCTAGGCCCCAGACGCGACAGAACCATTCCACTTGAAATTGTAGACGAAAATGGCAGCGCCCACAATGACGAAAACACAGTCTTTCAAAAATGGAAGAATGACTTTTATACGCTGTATAACTGCGAAGAAAATGGTGAATTTGACAACGTTCATTATCAAAGATCAGTGTCACACAAAGTGTTACTAGAACAGATAATGGAAGACCCTCTGTACGAATCAAACCCCGAGCTGAACTCAAATGTATCAGTTGAAGAGATAGTCTTAGTAGTACAAAAATCTAAAAGTGGTTCAGCATGCGGAATCGACGAACTACCATACGACGTGGTTAAAAACCAGGCGGTAATCATCATTCTGCAACATATGTTTCAATTCATATTTGATACAAGTACCATCCCATCAATTTGGCGTAAATCAATCATTTGTCCTATCCTCAAAGACCCCAACTCGGATAAACGAGTACCGATGAACTACAGGGGAATAAGCCTGTTATCGTGCATAAGTAAATTGTACACGTCACTCCTGAATAAACGTGTGACCGCATATCTGGAACATAACGAGATCCTAGCAGACGAACAGAACGGTTTCCGGTCGGACAGATCCTGCGAGGATCACATCTTCACGCTGAATAGCATCGTCATGAACAACAGCCAGGTATTCACTGCATACATCGATCTCAAACGTTGCTTCGATTATATAAACAGGGACATGCTACTATACAAACTGTTGGTTAATGGTATAGATGGTAAACTGTACAACTCAATAAAGAACATATATACAAGTACTTTTTCAGCTGTCCGTTTAAATAACAAATTAAGTGAATGGTTTAGCGGTTTTACTGGTGTGAAACAGGGCTGCAATTTATCGCCGACACTGTTTGCCGTCTTCGCTAATGACCTCGTCCAGGAGGTCAATGACCTTGACCTTGGATTCCAGATAGGCGACCGGAAGCTCTCCATGCTCTTATATGCCGATGATATTGTACTAATGGCCAAGTCTGAAGCTGATCTACAAACAATGCTAAACCAAGTGAACGACTGGTGTAAACGGTGGCGAGTACTTATTAACGCTAATAAATCGAAATGCATGCATTTCCGGAAGGGTCGCGCGCAGCGTAGCAATTTTGAATTCAGAATTGGAAACGACGTCCTAGAAACTGTAGACCAGTATCGATACCTGGGCGTGTTACTCCACGAAAAAAGTGACTTTAGTTACAATAGTGACTCCCTAGGGAAAGCAGCTGGTCGTGCCCTGGGTTCAGTTATCAGCAAAATACACAACATGAAAGACTTCGGGTTCAAATCCTTCGAAAAATTGTTCATCTCTTGCGTAACGCCCGTCATGGACTATTGCTCTGCCGTGTGGGGTTTCAAGAAGTACCAGAGTATCGATAATGTTCAACATAGAGCGATGCGCTACTTCCTGGGTGTCCACAGATTCACACCCATCCTGGCAATGACTGGAGACACCGGTTGGCTACCTAGCACATATCGACATTGGCACTCAATGATACGCTTGTGGAACCGGCTCATCCGCATGGACGATCACAGGATTACGAAGCAAGTGTTTAATATTGACTTCATCAACCACAACAACGTGAATAACTGGTCAAGTGAACTCAAACAAGTAATGAACACGTTAAATATAAATGGTTACTTTGAAAACAAATCTATTGTGGCTGCGTCAATGGTCCAACAACACCTCCATGCATTCTATGAAAACAAATGGAAAACGGATGTGCAAAATGTTCCGAAACTGCGGACATATATACTATTCAAGGAAAATGTATGTTGTGAATCATACGTCAACATGAATTTGTGTAAAAGTGAACGATCTGCGATATGCCAATTCAGAAGCGGAATCCTGCCCCTAAGAATAGAAACAGGTCGATATGTCGGTGAACCAGTGGAGCAACGACTGTGCAAGTTCTGTGAAAACGCGCACGTTGAGGACGAACTACATTTTGTATTCGACTGTCACCTGTACAATGATATAAGGACTACTCTTTACCACCATATGTTTTTCATAGAGGGAGATTTCAACAGTGCTGATAAACTTAAATATATAATGTCGAACTTTCCACGCAAATTTGCTAAATTTCTTGTTCAAGCTCTTTTGTTAAGAAAACAGAAGATGTACCAGACAAATAGGGACTATCTATCAGTAATGTTTAAGAAAGAAAAGTAAATACACTTGATAACAATGGATATAACTTATTTTTATTCTATTGCATTAAACACATTTACTCAAACATATATACGACTTCCGTTTGCTTAACTAATAACTTGCACTGAACTGTCTGAACGTTCCCAAGATGTATATATCAGTATCCGTTTACTATACAGATAATTATATTATATTATGTCATTTCAATATATGTCTTTCTTTGGTGACATATAGGCCCATTGGGCCGGGTGTTATTTGTTTTGTTTACGAAATACCATGTACTCTTGTATTGTTAAAACACATGTCACAATAATAAACAATTACTTACTTACTTACTTACTTATAATATACCGCGTACACTTAGTAGACGGAAGTCGGTAATAACTATATTATGTTTCAAACTTTTAAAATACTTAAATTCAATGCATAACAAAACTAATGACATTTGTACATCGATTAGGTAGTAAAACAATCATTCCAACACTATGCTGAATATGCTAACACTTTGCTTACATTTGGAAATGGCCCCTAGTTTGCCACTTCGGAGCGCGGCGGTTCCTGGTCGACCTACGTAATTCCGGATATACGTCATCATCGGGTGGCGTATGTTCTCCTCGCCTCTGTGGGATGACGTATTTAGTACCGGCTGGAGCGACATCTTCTGATGTTTTAACATCAGTTTGTCTTAGGGGCAAAATAAGATTGCGGTGTAGTCTTCGAACCCGTCTTGCTTTTGGATCATTCCTTTTAACGTCATAGACGGGAACCTCCGGATTTGGTTGGTCCAAGACAAGGTAAGGGTCATTCTCCCATTTGTCCGCTATTTTCTGTTTGCCTCGCATGGTAACATTGCGTACTAAGACAAGATCGCCGGGCTCAATCTTTGCGGCATGCGCCTTCCGATCGTATTGTCGTTTATTGACTTCTGCCGTTTTCGTTGCTAGTTCCTTAGCCTTTTGGTATGCATTCGCAAGACGCTCGCGGAGTTTGCGTGCATATTCGTTCGAACATCTGGCATTGATGTCGTCGGTGTTGAGTCCGAAAAGAGCATCTATTGCTAGTCTTGGGTGACGGCCAAACATTAAATAGTACGGTGAATAGCCAGTACTATCATGAATGGTAGCGTTATATGCATGTACCATTGGCCCAACGTGATCCTTCCAGTTGCTCTTCTTGTCTTCATCAAGCGTTCCCAACATTTTAAGTAGGGTCTGATTAAAACGCTCGACCATACCATTGCCCATAGCGTGGTACGGCGTAGTACGGGACTGTTTCACACTTCCTAAGCGACATAGTTCTGTCATAAGACTCGACATAAAATTTGCCCCCTTATCGCTGTGGATTCTTTCCGGAAAACCGTAGTTCACAATGAATTTCTCGAACAGAACTCGAGCAGTGGTTTTGGCTGTTTGGTTTGTTGTTGGGTATGCCTGGGCGTAGCATTTGAAATGATCTGTGACCACAAGAATATGTTCGAACCCGCCTTTTGATCGTTCAAGACTTAAATAGTCAATGCAGATCATTTCCATTGGCGCAGACGTGGGTATGGGGACCAGAGAGGCTGAATCAGGTGTTGCCTTTCTTCTTATACACCTAGGGCAACTAGCCACCTTGTCGCGAACAAATGTATCTATTCCTGGCCAGTAAAACCTCTGCTTGAATAGTGACGTGGTTCTATCTCTGCCCTGGTGTCCAAGGTCATCGTGTAATGCCTGAAATACCTCATCTCTTAGTGCAGACGGCAAAACCAGTTGATGATACTGCTCACCGAAAAGAGTGCCATTACGGTATAACACGCCATTTCTAAGTTCTAGCTTATCCCAGTCTCGTAGATACTTATCTACTGCATTGGTGCCCAAAGCCCGCGTAGCTGACGGCCTGGTGCCTTTGTGTACATGATCAGCAAGAACGGAAAAGACGGGATCTTTCGACTGTGCCTGTCTCCAGTCCTTAGAACTCAAGGCGTAGGACAGCAAAACTTCATCTGGTACGTGCGTACTTGCCTGAGCTTCAACTTCTGATATACTGTCAGGAATAACGGTGCTAACAATGACTGGCAACTTTTCCACTGTCGCTGCCACTGATGTTGACAAAGCTTGGACGGTTGGTGGGTCGATGGTCATGCGACTTAACCCGTCAGCATCCGCATTATTCTTTCCTGGGCGATAGCGCGCTGTGAAGTTGTAATTCGCTAACGCTGCCATCCATCGTTGACCTGTGGCGTCTAATTTCGCAGTGGTGGTAACATATGTAAGTGGGTTGTTGTCTGTGATCACCTCGAAAGTTGCACCGTATAAGTAATCGTGGAACTTCTCGGTTATGGCCCATAACGCCAGAAATTCGAGCTTGTGCGCTGGGTAGTGTTTTTCGGCCGGTTTGAGAGATCTACTGGCGTATGCGATGACTCTGGCTTTGCCATCTTGGTGCTGGTAAAGCACGGCACCCAAACCAGAACCTGACGCGTCCGTGTGCAAGGTCAATGGTAGGTCGTAGTTGGCGTAGGCCAATATCGGTGGGTTGACCAACTGTTTTCCCAAGGCTTCATATGCTTCCTGGTGTTCAGCTTCCCATTTAAATGGCAATTTCTTTAGACCCTTGTCATTTCGTTTATTTTTAGTGGGCTGGCCAATAAGTAAATTGTTCAAAGGTCGAGCAATCTTCGCAAACCCTTTAATAAATCGTCGGTAGTACCCAGCGAAGCCCAAAAACTTCCTTACTTCTTTGACACTAGAAGGAACTGGCCAGTTGGCGATTGCTTCGATCTTCTTTGGGTCAGCTTGGATACCATTTGCAGAGACCACGTGACCAAGGAGGTTGTCTGGGTTTTTAAAAATTGGCATTTCGAAGGTTTTATTTTCAAATTATAGGAGGCCAATCGTGAGAAACACTGGTCTAGTCGACTTATATGGGAACTTATGTCAGACGAAAAAATAATGATGTCATCGAGATATATTAAGCAGTCTCGAAGGTTCAAATCACCCATACATCGCTCCATTAGTCGTTGAAAGGCTGCGGGTGCATTGCAAAGACCAAAAGGAAGTCTGTTACACTCGTAGAAGCCCAATCCACCACACTGAAATGCTGTTTTCTCCTTGTCCGATTCTTCTAGTTCGACCTGCCAGTAGCCGGACTTTAAATCTAACTTTGAGAAGTATTTGGCTCCAGACAAGAGATGTAATGTTTCCTCGATCCTTGGTAAGGCATAGCTGTCTTTCTTTGTTCGTTCATTTAGACGCCGAAAGTCAATACAGAAACGAATGCTGCCGTCTTTCTTTCTTACTATAACACAATTGGATGACCAGGGGGATGTTGATTCACGTATGGCACCTATTTCTAACATATCTTTCAGGTGTTCTCGTACGTCGTTAAACAGTGCTGGTGGTATTCTTCTATACGGTTCCTTGAATGGCTCTTCATTAACGAGATTGATTTTATGTTTCACTGCCTGTGTATGGCCCAAATCCAAATCAGACTTTGGAAATATCGAATGCCACTTTTCAAACAAATTGTATACTTGTGTCTTTTGATCTGTTGTTAATTCTGATTCATCTAGATCTATGCCGTATTTCTCTTTCAGGTTTTCAGGTTTACATTTGCTTTCTGTTTCAGAAGTTCCAACATGGTTGATAGTCGCACTCACAGGTTGAAATATCGGTGCCTCACGCAGAACTTCAACTTCATTTAACTGACATAGTATCTGTTTTGCTTTGATTTTGATGGGTCTGGCGGTAACGTTGCAAACTCTTACATGTATTCTTGCAGTCTTCCCAGGGTTATCGATACTGACAACTCTAGGACAAACGATGGCGCTATGGCACGGTATATCTTCAACTGCTTCGGTAACAGCTTCTTTTGCGAGTCCTTGTTTCCTAAAGAAACCGGTTACAGTTCTGCTCTCACCAGGATGTAAGGTGATTGGTTTAGTTGCTGTAACAAGTCCAATTTCTGCATTTACCGACATGAAACCAGCTTTCCATACCTCATTTACATTTACGGTCGCATTGTCAGCCATGGGTTTTATTTCTCGTAGAACATTCTTTCCGAGTAAAACATGAGCGGTGCCGTGATATTCTTTAACGGGAACTACTAGCAATACAGTTTCTATTGGCTTCTGAGTAAACTCAGTCTCGATGTTTGCAAATATGTATCCACAGTATGGAATGGAACTGCCATTTGCACATTTCAGTTCTACACCGAATTCCTCCATGGAGTGTAATTTTGGCTTTGGAGACATGGTGTTGTGAAATATTTCAGTGATGGTGCTCACTTGTGACCCGCTATCAATGAGTGCAGTAGTATCTTGTCCATCTATTTTTATCTGGTCTAAATTCGCATCACCTATCATTCGCTGTAGAATATCTTCTTTATTGGATGTTTTGGAGTTTATGGTATCTTCGCTGGTTCTGCTCTCATCCAACTCCTCGATCAGAGCATTTTCTAGTTTAAATTTTGAGCTTGGTTCTTATTAGTATTTCTGTCATCAACTGCTCCATTGTGCTGTTGGTTACCTCTATAGTCGCGGAAAAATCTACCATTTCTTGTGCGGTATCCTCCTCGACCTCTGAAGTTAGTGTTGCCTCTATAGCCTCTGTATGATTGGCCTCTGTTATTCCATGTACTTGTGTTAACTGATTCATTTGGTTTCTGTCGTTCCTGTGTAAGGGTATTTATTTTATTTTCCATCTCCTTCATTTGCTCTTTCAGGTCATTCAAAATCTTCAAATGGCTGTCCATCTGTTGAACATTTACTTGTTTCGGGTGTTCTGGTTCTTTCGCAACTTTAAGTTCTTGTTCCTCTTTCCGAACCTTTCGTCTCAGTTCTTCAAACGTACAACCGGATTCATAGAACATTCGAGTTGCGTTTTTCAATTCTGTGTTTTTCAGATGTTTCCAAAATCTCGTCTTCAACACCTTTTCTTTTCTGTATTATTGTATCTCTCCTCTGTCTATGGCCTTTTGTATTAACTCTTCCAGCCGTATGCCCCAAGCCGATATATCCTCATCTTTCTCCTGCTTCGCGTTATAATAATCTTCCATTAAACTTTCACCACTCTTAATGTCTCCAAAGTTACTTTCCAGAGTTTTCAATATCTCTTCAGTTGTTGCTGTGGGTTTAAGTGTGGTTAGTACTTTCCTGAGTTTTCCACCGATGGCATTCCGTATGGCCTGTCTCAAAATCTCTTTGTGATAAATGTTGGAAATAAGCAAACTTTCTACTTCAATTTTCCATTCTTGAAATTGTGCAGGGTCTGAAAATTTTGGGATGTTTGGCTTGATCATGAACGGCATGTGTTCTTTCGTGTCGGTACCTTTCTTTCTGTGTGTATTTGACGTCTGTTTACGAGTACTAGGTTCTATCAGCTCGTCGTCCAATGACCATAAGATGCTCTGTTTTTCCAATAGACTCTGTTCTAAGTCGTGTTTCTGTTGTTTCAGAGCTCGTAACGTTTCTGTATGTTGCCTATCTCTTTCTTCTCTCAGCCTGTCTCTTTCTTTTATCTCTTTTAACTGTTCTTTCATTTCAATTGTTTTGGAAATTTCCATTTCCCTCAGCTTCATCAACTCTATCTGTTTCTGGAGGTGCTCTATCTCGTCGTGCTCAATATCATCCTGTATATCTCTTTTGATTAACTGATGATCATATTTGTTGTCTGTCCCCCTCTCTCTTTTAATTCTGTCCTCAGAATAAACGTATTGTGTTACATCTTGTTGTATCGCCTTATCTTCCAACCAGTGTAGTTCTTTATCTACAGTGTCTTTGTATGCAGATGAGCCATCACTCAAAATATCAAAACTTGTTCTTATTTGGTCCACTTGGCCATATTCATCCACTGTAAGAAGAGACTGTCTTCTATCTGTGTTCATCTTGTATCTGACGTCATCTGATCGGCATTCGGCTGTTTTTAAGCAATCCATGTGATAATCATATCCACATGCTCCTTGTAATGCATCATCATCATCATCGAATTCTATGTCGATGACTGTTTCTCTCATTCTCTCAACTTCTAATTCCAATTCCTTCCGTCTCTCCTCGAACTGTCTTAATTCATTATCTTCACGTTGCCGTCTGGTGATCTGTTCTTCCTTATTTCTCTTTAATTCATCCTTTTTCTGTTTTGTCTTCCTTCGAGCTTCTATAAGTTCCGCTCGTTGTCTTTGTAATTCATTCAACTGGGTCATTTCGATATCTCTATCCCTCTGCTTGATTCGTTCAACCCTTTCTATTTCACTTGTTAATTCACAATCATTTCGTATCATTTCTCGTCTGCGAAGTCTCTTTTCCCTTTCTGTCATATCACCTGCACCTTCCATGTTGCAAAATGTCTATTTCAAACAATCAGACGAATATAATGTTTATTCAACGTATATGCTTATACGAATTCACGTTATTATAAACACTTTGTAATGTCCATTGTCATTTCAAAATACATTGTTCATAAAACGCTATTTTCCTCAGAAGCGTCTATTCCACAATACACGTTTATGGTAACTTTTCATTCACAAATTCATGTATCAGCATATACAACTGTTCATGTTATCAACATTCAATAAATCACTATATTGAATTGAAATATAAACAACCTAAAATGCTAAACTAAGTATATATTCAATAAACACTAAATATATTAACATCAGTCACATTAATTCACCAATCTCTAAGAGTATGTCTAATCCAATAATTATTCAAATAATTTAGTAATTAAGTTCAAATTAAAATTTGCTAAAAGTATTTATCAATAACCCGTCAATCAATTACTACTAGTCAACGCGCACGTTCTCCGTTTCCGATAAACGCCTTTTAACCCAGATCGGTAACTCGATAACTATCCAATCGCAATATATGTAAATTTTACAGATTAAACCTGTAAACTTTTACAATATTCAGAATTAAATCAAGGTACGACCGCTAACTAATAGAATCGCACAACCTGCAAGGATTTTCTGTAACCATTTCTTTATTTCACAATGAAATTGATTTATAACGAATTTCATTGAAAAATAACGCTCCCATCAACGGTCTCATTCACTAAATACCCGTGAATTTATCAAATGCACGTGTATAGCTTTTCGGGGTTACCAATAGGCAATAAATGGATAATTTCGGGTTTGGAGGGATTACACAGGGTATCACTTACTACTGGGAATGCAAATCACTCTGTACTTGGGTTTTACCTAACTATATATAGTAACGTAGGTCAGGTTTCATGCAACCTAAATGTTAGTGCAGTGGGTTTCCCTATTTATAGTTTTGGAAAAAAAAAGTTTTGGAAAAAAACACTTTAAATATCAGACATAAAAGTAACCTGATTGACTATAAAATACAACAAAAATATAAAGCTCACCACACCACCGTCAAATGAATCGATGATCACGAATCAACACAATGTTCACACACTGTCACAATATTTAATGTCACAACTCCAGCGACGAATCCGTGGTCCAGTGTGGTTGTAACGTTCTAGAAGATAGGGCCCTTAAAACGTTTTGTACCCGCGGGTTCCTGAAGATCGATGATTGGTACCGTCCTGAAGATCTGGTATACCAAACGTGCACGCTATCCCATTCGACCAAACATCAGAAGACTGCAACGTTGGGCGCCATTGTCTCCGGTCTAGCTACGCCCTTCGAGGCGGCTCGGGTTCGAATGAACAAACAAAGTCGTGGATCTAGTCTTTAATATGTATTGGTCAGATCCTGTGAATGAATAACGATGCTTATAACAATAATAATAATAATAATAATTAGCATGCAAACAAGTATACAAATGACAATTACAATGCATAATCAACATGGCGGTATGATGAGCGGGAAATTCTAACATCATACAATGATAAAATACAAACAAATACACATTATAAAATAAAGCAATAGATCCGAGATATATATAAACAATTATATAAACTTTTATTAATAATATTTACCTGTAGGTTTATTATTAAACCCTACAAAAATGGTTTCAAATGTGCCGATCAATGTGGCGATCTGTTTGTGTCCGTTGTCTGTGTGTGTCTGACGTAGTGCGGGAAAGTAGCGAAAGTAGTGCGGTGAATAAATATTAGTACTCGTGCACAACAATGGGTTAACAACCACTATTAGTTAACTAATATTTCAACTACTACATTGGAGTGCTAATTTTACTAATGGAAAAGGTGTTTTACTATATATATATCTATATAGTAAAAGGACATCTTAGCTTACACCCTATGACACAAGAAGTGGAAACACTTTGCTAGAAACAACAACAATGAATAAAGCACAATTAATACAACTTGTATATAATAAAAATGTTCTTAGTCTGTTTGGTTTTACTTTCACACGTTTGTTTTTTTGCATTTTTCACAATGATTACGTGTGTGTGGCACATTACAGCCATGCTGATGCAGACTTTTGATACGGAATGGATTGTATTTTTCTGGATTTGTAAACACATTGGGCAGCGGATCCGTTAGAAAAGTTATTAAAAATAAATGGCCTCAATTAAATTAAACAAATGATATTTTTCTTACTCTGTAGTTCGTTGTAAGTTTCACCATAGACAGACTCCACACTTTGCACGACATATCTGCCGACCCGGACACCACAAGCGTGTTGTCATTGGCTATATCTAGACACGTGACTATGGAGGTGTGGCCAATCAGATTGTCGGAAAAGTCGCTGATATCCAGATTCCAGATTTTCAGCAATCCATCGACACTTCCTGAAAATTGAAATACATAAACTTGTAAACATCTTTGCCAGAGTTTTGATTTTGAACGTTACCAGTTACACAATAATGCAATTGTCCGAGACGAGTTTGATCCTCACACTTTACACATATGTAGGCCTACAGTTACCTTGAGACGAGCTTATTTTTTGCGTCCCACACGTTTCAAGTGTCTGCAGTTACCTGAGGCAAGTTTGCGTTTTAATTCTGACTTGTTTCTCATATCTAGGGTTGTCATATCAAAATGCGTCTTGCATCTCACTCGTTTCACTTTTTTACAGTTACATGAGACGAGTTTCGTTTTTTCGTCTTACAAATTTTACTTATTTGCATTTACATTTTAGGTTTTGCGTCTCACTGGATCACTAATATGCAGTAACCTAAGACGAGTTTTGGTTTTGCGACTCACTCAATCACTCGGTCACTTATATGAAGTTACCTAAGACGAGTTTAGGTTTTCCGTCTCACTAGATCAATCGATCACTAATATGCAGTTACCTACGACGAGTTTCGGTTTGGCGTCTCACTCGATCGCTCGATCACTAATACGCAGTTACCTAAATCGAGTTTCGGTTTTGCGTCTCACTCGATCACCAATATGCAGATACCTAAGACGAGATTCGGTTTTGCGTCTCACTCGATCACCAATATGCAGTTACCTAAGAACAGTTTTGGTTTTGCGTCTGACTCGATCACCAATATGCTATAACCTCAGATGAGTTTCGGTTTTGCGTCTCACTCGTTTCACCTGTTACCATTTACCTGAGACGAGTATCCTCCTGTCGGGAGTGATCTGCATGCACGTGACGGGCCCGCTGTGCGAGTACTGGATCGTCTCCTTGGTAAACCGCTTTAACAGGCTCCACACGAATATCTCTTCCTGGAAGTGACACATGTTGCACTGTGCTTGACTTGAATTGACACATGTTGTATTGCAGTGTCACTAACTATAAGTGACACATGTTACATTGCAGTGTGGCTAACTAGAATTTACACATGTTACATTGCAGTGTGGCTAACTAGAATTGACACATGTTACATTGCAGTGTGATTAACTAGAATTGACACATGTTACATTGCAGTGTGGCTAACTAGATTTGACACATGCTACATTGCAGTGTGATTAACTAGAATTCACATATTCAAAATTGCAGTGTGATTTACTAGAAATGACACATGTTGTATTGCAGTGTGACTTAGAAGAATTTACACGTTTTGCAATGCAGTGTCACATATTATAATAGATACATGCGAGACAGTGTGATTATGATAGGTGTAGTTGTTACACTGTGTCACTTCGAACATCTACTAGTTCTGGAATTTACGCATGCTACAATGCAGAAAGAGACTGATTAAAATAGTAATAAGTTATACTAGTAGGCATGTGTTAAACCTACACAACAATCCCTTTGTGCGGCACAAAATCGAAAACAATATAATGTCTTGTATATGCATGTACACGTGTACTACTAACAAAACAAATATAAGCGTGTATAACGTGAAGTTAACAAAAACACCAACAAATAATGTTGAAATAAAAGGCAATATATATTTTACTAGTCAGCTTTATGTTAACAGTCTTAAAAGTATACACGTTTTCAGATCTGAGAAGCGGACTGTCTCATAATTAACGTGACTGCTACTGTTTGTAATTTCAATTAAATTTCAGTAACATCAAAGACAACAACCCTTACACTACACCTATAATTTGTCGAGATTCAAGAATCATTATTTCCAAACTTAGAACATTGATAATTACAATACTTTACAGTTTCACAAAGAATGGCACACAAACAAAACAGCAATAACTTCAATGCGTTGCCTTGGATACGACATCGGTAAACAATCGGTTATACACACAAATAAAAGGCATACAAACAATATCACCCAGAACGTTACCTTGGAAACCGAAACTGCCAGCTGATGATTGTCCGTTGTCATGACACTCTCTACGGGTGACCTATGACCTTTGAACACGTCAATGACCTCTGATGCCCGGAAGTTGTAGAGGTACACTTCCCCGCTAGAGGACGCCGCAACACAATGGTGGCAGTCGCCGCAGATGCTTACACTTTGTATCTGAAAGAAAATATTCGTGAAGTATTCCATTAAAGATAGTTGACACATCTTCAGCACAATTTTTTAAGCATTTTAAACTCTCCTTTCCTAACTAACATATGTTGATAGACAGCGCAGGGCCTAAGTTCTCAAAAGGGGCTTGATTTAATTTAAGAAAGATATAAATATTGCAAACAAATATCTGTTAACCCAGTATCAAACATAAATTTACAAAGATATTAGTATGCATTTCTATTATAATAACTGTTAAAACTATTGAATGTATTTTTTGGTTTTCAATTGAAAATTACTGTTGTAAATTTTTTGTTCAATAAACCTTCACGGAAAAACGGACTGGGTTCTCTGAGGATCATTATAAGGATCGCGGATCCATGAGTTAACAGCGATTGTTCACAGAGAATCGTTACCGCGCCTGCATTTAAAACTATTGCACAACAACATCCGACCGTGTCTTGCAATAGTCTATGTTATGTTCGGGTAATATTCCCGTAAATAATCACCGCGGTCGAATTAAAAGTAGACCTTTAAATAGTTCGATTTTTGTTTGCTATCATCAAGAAGTTTTTACACGTGATTTTTACACCAATCTCATAAAAATCATATAGAGTCCGACGCTACTATATTATCCGCTGACTGGATCTGGTGACTTCGCATTAGGGGCCACGTTCAGATGACCTTTACAGGAGCAAATCAAACTGTTGCCTTCAAAATGTTGTCGTATAACTTCATATATAAACCACAAATATTATGCACTGAATTAACGTAAACTTTGGATGTTTACTCTTCTAAGGCACCACTGCATCCATTGTGATCCCCGTGAAAATTAACTGTTAATGATTTATTCCCGAGGATCAGCTGGAAATGCATCGCTTTTCAAAAACCGTGGCCAAACTTTGCTGTGCAACAAGCAATTTCATTGGGCGCCGCGGTTGATATTTTATTGTTCGCAAGGTCATTTGAACGTGACCTCTAAAACGATGTCCTCAGATCATAACAATGTTAGGATTTGATTTTAATGAGATTGGGGTGATACAGAATAACATGTACTGACTTGGAATCTGAATGTGTTCATGACAAATTCTCGAATGCAAACTGTGTTTACAACGAGTGAAAATATACTTTCAACTGAGACTTATTTTTGATAGAACATCTTTATTTAATACTAGTAAACACGTGAAACTCAAAGTAAAGCATTATTCCAACGAGACGAGGCTTGCCACATCTTTAAAACGAAAAAAGAAAGAACAAACAATTTTCTAACAGAAGTTATGGAGATTTTATTTACTGCTTTCTAACTTTTTCTAATTGAATATAATTTATGGCGTTGGACACGCCATGTTGGCCACGAATTCTCGCGAGTTAACTATTTGAAACAGAAATAATTACATACAATTCCAACATGCGAGTGTATCGTCTGAGCAATAGTTCCCGTTGCTATGGCAATCACGTGCAAGTCCCCGTTGTCGCAGCCTGCAAGTAGAAAATAAACTTTTATTTGTATCTTACAAAAATACTTATAATATTTTTAAACCTAACGTACAGGCTCTTACAGATACTATTTACGCAGGTTGCAAGATGAAAATAATTGTAATTTGTATCATACAGGTTAAAAAAATCCATATATAATTGTCAAAGCTAAAGTACAGTCTCTTAATTCAAAAGATTTATATACCACCAACTGATATAAAATGTCCATGGCAAATTATTCCGAACAGATTTAATTATGCTTAATGAAGACAAAATCTCTAGATCAGTTGCGAAAAAGGTTATAATTATACTTTAAGATGAGATGTACACCAGTTTATTTTGTATCACTAAACTAATTAAAAGAATTTGAATACTTCATTTATATGTACATATAAGACGTATCGTGTGAAAACCGGGCTAAATGCATTTGCGTAAAGTGTCGTCCCGGATTAGCCTGTGCAGTCCGCACAGGCTAATCCAGGACGGCACTTTCCGCCTACAGTGGGTTTATGTTTAGTTTAGACTTTCTTGAAACAGAAAATGCCATAAAAGCGGAAAGTGCCGTCCCGGACTAGCCCGTGCGGACTGCACAGGCTAATCCGGGACGAAAATTTACGCACATGAATTTAGCCCGGTTTCCCAAACGACGCGCCTCATATATATTACAAGGGTATCAGTGGAGCTGCTGCATGCTTTGGAAACTGAATAGAATGAAATGCGACCAGGGCCGGTATTCACAAAGCTCCTAAGGGAAATCTTAACTTAGGCTGTACTTTTAGTGATAATTTCAGATCAAATTTTCAATGTAAAATCCAGTGATTTTTTTTTTCAACAGGGCTTAAAACTTAAAATCTGAGCAATGTTTACTAGTTTAAAACAGTTTAATGTAAAAAGACCTATACATGAAAAAGCCAGTAACTTGTGGAATTTTATGAATTTTTGAATTCAAGACATTTACTTAAGTTTTCCCTAAGGAGCATTTTGAATACGGGCCCAGAAGAGATGGTTTCGTGTTTTAGTTTGTTTGTCGTATAACGGCGGTCAGTTAACCTAGTCAAACTTATTCCTGGGCAAGCAAGTATCCGAATCTTTTAGAGTAATCGGACTCTTGACCGGTATTCGGATACCCGGACATCCGAATATTCGAAAGCATCCCTAAATAAAAACTTGTAAAAAAAGTCAACGTGCCCACGATGAGGAAGGTGCTGTCAGTTGATATGTCGGCGCACAGGACCGGGGTTAGAGCCTCGTCGTTTATGACGTTCATCACCGTCCAGTCTGCTGTGTACCACAGGATCACGGTGGCGTCCAGGGAACCTGTTCCGGCGGAAGTGACATCATATAGCAACAGTCAGTGCGAGTACTATGTTCGAATCACGATATATTATGAAAGAACAGTACAAATAATTATGTATTTGACTCGCGCTTGAAACAGTTGAACGACATAGTGAAATATGTATCAGGGCAAGTTCAGGTGTATATGTAATTAATGTTCAAGTGGCGTGCTCAGTATTAATTTTTAAGCAATAGGTTTGAGGCGTTTCGTGGGAATTCCGGGCTTTATGCATCTGCATAAAGTGCCATCCCGGATTAGCCTGTGCAGTCCGCACAGGCTAATTCGGGACGACACTTTCCGCCTACAGTGGATTTATCTTTAGAAGAGACTTCATTGAAACAGAAGATACCATACAAGCGGAAAGTGTCGTCCTGGATTAGCCTGTGCAAACTGCACAAAATAACACACTGTACTTGAACCTAAATGAACCAATGAACTAATAAGTTCGTGAAAGGCGTCCATTAAATTCTTAGTGTAAATATTTTGAACTACATGATATTATAATACCTCAACCTTCTGTTTTCCTTCTTTGTTCATATAAAAACGGAGCAGTGAATAATATATAAATAACACATGGCTGAGAGGGTGATATAAAATAATATCAACCCGAGAAATGCTATATAGATCGAGGCGGTAGCCGAGGTTGATATGACTTTTCAAGGTTTGATATTATTTATATCACCCTCTTAGCCATGCGTTATTTATTTAATTACACCGAACAATCCGATTACCACCTTGAAATGATAAGCGTCGTGATTTTTTTGCACCATTACTTTAATGTAGACTCTAATAATAAATGCTACGTAAGCCGAGGCTTGACATTTCCATTTCACAATACAATAGTTATCTACTTAAAACATTGCAAAACCTTCCGTACTTTCCAATGCCGTAATACTGAAACACCATTTATTTGTTACAAATACAGTAAACCAGTAAGGAGTATTGTTTTTAATTATAATTCTGTTACCACCGATAAAAATGTATTGGAAAACTGTCCTACATCATGAGAATGTGTTCATTCTAAATATATTTACAACCCTGTTGGTCATGTAATTACAGGTGATCTTAGCTTTCTTAAAAATAAAAACCTTCGACACTTGCTTCGCAGAGGCCCTAAATTTTGACTTCTAATTTTACTTAATTTTGACAATTGCATTAAAGAAATTGAAGTATCATTAGAAGAATACTGTAAAATGTGGCGCAGAAATGAAAATGCAGATGTATCTGTGCTTTACGAGTGGCAGAATAAAGTATTGCTTATGGCCGTCAAGAAAATATGCTTTTATAATAATAATCCTATTGCTTTACCACATAAATCTAAATTAAATAAAAATACACTTTGTAAATTACTCCAAGATCTTCAATCTAAATTTGTATTGGTTCCCGCAGATAAAGCGGCGAACAACATAATTATAATATGGCGAATATTTTATGTTCAAACTATTTCAAGGGAACTATCTCAAACGACATCATATACGGAATACAAGAAAGACTTTAATGAAATTATTTCCGAACATATTACTGAATGCAGAAAATGTAATGTTAAAATCAACAATAATAACATGAAATTACCATCACTTTACTGGATTCCTAAACTCCATAAAACTCCATACAAAAGTCGTTTTATAGCAAATTCAGTGTCATGTGCCACTAAACAATTATCCGTTTACCTGACTTCTGGTCTGAGTGCTATTAGGAATCACATTACTAAATACTGCAATAAAGTTTATGAGAATACAAACATTAACTTATTTTGGTCAATCAAATATTCGTCTGAAGTTATTAATAAAATTGAAAGCAAAGATTACAAAGCGTCCTGTGTGAGTACATATGATTTTTCTACATTGTATACAACCCTACCTCACAGTCTTATTAAAAATAAACTAGTTTCGCTTATTGAAAAAAACATCTGCAAGAGAAAAATGCTCATACCTGGTTTTAAATACTGATACAGCATTCTGTACTAATCAGATTTTTGATGAATATATTATTTGGACTTGCTTAGATTTATGTTCAGCCCTTACCTTTCTTCTGGATAACTTATTTGTTGAATTCAATGGAAAAATATTTAAACAAATTATTGGTGTGTCAATGGGTACTAACTGTGCACCGCTTAAAGCTGATCTATTTTTATATTGCTATGAACGGGATTTTATGCTAACCAATTAAATTTGATTCAATGTTTTAATCAAACTAGTAGATATAATGATGATATATCTAACATAGATAACCCTTTCTTTGAACAAAATATCACACACAGATAACCCTTTCTTTCAACAAAATATCCAAAACATTTACCCTAAAGAACTTTCCTTAAATAAATCGTGTTCATGCATTCCTAGACTTACATCTTACTATTACTAACAATATAGTTAAAACCAGTCTATATGACAAACGCGATGATTTTAATTTCGAAATTGTAAATTTCCCTTTCTTAGATCGTAATATTCCTTGAGGTCCTTTCTATGGTATATACATTTCGCAATTAGTTCGATATGCAAGAGCATTCTCATGAGTTAAAGATTTCAACGACCGTAACCTTACACTGACTAAGAAATTATTAGAACAAGGTTTTTTTATATAATGATCTACGCAATATGTTTGCTAAATTCTATAGAAAATGTAATGTCTTAGTTTCTAAAAACAATGTTTCTTTGAAATGGTTCTTATCTAACGGAATATCCCACCCATCATTTTTACAGTGATGTTTTGGAACATGTTCGCAAATGTAAATATGTTAAAGTGAATGCTAAACGTATACTTAATAATTAGTACTCTTTCTTATCAAACGGATATAATGCACTTATACTAAAAAAAACACATACTTTTTAGTTTTCGATACTGAATTTCTTTCATCGTTACAATTTTGGTCGATTAAAATGGTGGATAAGTAGCTTTAATGAACTTCTTTGCGTTTTAAAATTATGACGTCATAGTGTGCATTGCGCGTTTCTGGATTACGTCATCATTTAAATATTTTTACTGTCTCAGTGACATAGCGTAAGATTATCTAGGATATATTGTGCCCTTTTATTTAATATTTTACAGCATTTCCGATTTATACACTGGTTTTAACACCTACGTTCATTTAGTTTTTAAATTATTTTTTTGTTTCAATTTGGGTAGGCAGGAAAAAAGATGTAGAATCATATAGATCTATTAAGTTTTATTCAGTTTAAAATAAACACATACAACAAAGCTATGTAATCTGGCTTTTTACACCAAACATTACGGCTTCTTCCTGAAATTGCATGACAATGTCTCTAAAGCTTTTTATAAAATGACGAGATGTAGTTGATACTTGTGTTTTGTTTCAGGTCGTCGTGCCCCAGAAAGTTGCAATTCTGCTACTCTGGTTTGCATCAAGCCATTGAGTAATTAAATGGTAATTAAATTGATAAATATTCTCTTTTATTGCTGTTTAATTTGAATTGCGATGCCATGAGGTTAATTTTTATTTACACTTACATGTTTTGTGAATAATTCTGGCCCAAGCGTGAGGTTCGTGCGCACATAAACCGGTTTAAACCCCCAATGCTTTGCATTGACCGTTCCAAGGCGGTGACCCCAGTTTTATTCATGTGTGTTTTGTGTTTGTTATGTGTTTTGTGATGATTCTTAGTATTGTTTTACCGCCATGACCATTGAGTGTGTTTGTAGCTATATTTAGACGTGTCAGTTTTAAATATGGCGTGACCGTTACGAAGTTTCTACAGCGCGTTAGATTAAATCGGTATAAACATGGCGAAATACGGGCGAACGTTATCGTGTGATTCAAAAAGGAATAATATACAGTTGGTGAAAAGGGTTTAATGGATTTTCAGATCACATAACGGATAAATGTGTGGCATAATCTTTCAACAAATTGTGCAGTGACGACACAAACCAGATTTCAATTGACTGATATTATTACATAGGGTTGTGTTGTGTCGTATTTAAACACAGAATTAAAGAAACCATCCATCGGTGATGTCTAAAATTAATTTGGAAGCCAATATTGATACTCGGATACAGGTTTGGAGACAAAATACGAATTTAAAGATACGTTCTGACCAGTCATGGCGATTTCGAAAACACATCGCGTTTCTGGTAAGCGCGGTTCGCGTGGAAAATTGAAATAAAAAAAAAGTTAAGCTTTGTGAATACAAAACGGAATTGCACATGCTTGTAGCTGGATATTAATTGTATAAATACCGTGGACGACAGCACTTTGGAGGTAAAAGTTGCATAGTCGTTCAATTTTGTTTTGTTTTGAAAAAAAAATCGCTGTTCTATTTTTAGCTCCGCGCGAGGGTGATATGAAAAAATATTACCCTGAGATATAACTTTCGGTCTATGGACAAAATACAGAGAGTGGTAACGTGAGGTGTAATAATTGGAAATATCATAGTGCAATATAACCCGCTATGACGTCGTGTCGATAAACATATTGATCGGGGTAAATTAGCGCTTATTAAACATTTAGTAAATCATTCCGTGTTATAAAAGCGCATAGTTTACGCAGACGACATCATTCTGTGGCGGATCCGTGGTCTAGTGGTAACGCACTGGTTTCACAACCCAGGGGTCGCAGGTTCGAGCCCCCGCTACACCCTAACCTACTTACTCGTCTTTCGCATGAGACGTTAAACCGAGGTGCAGTGTACTTAGGTGCTTCACACCGGGCACTAAACGACCCTGGGTCGCCTCTGGAACGGGGCGTCTCCTGTATCTTGCACTATCCCCCGTAACCCAACTAACAAGTCTTTTTGGGGCGATGGCCATATGGGAGAGAATCCCGGTGCACTCGATACGAATGTACTACACACACAGACGGCATCAGTGTCAAAATAGCAAGGTTTGCCTCCGTATCGGAAAATGAACTTTTATTATTGTAGTGTTAGTGTGTTATTGTATCTACTCTTCTAATTAAATTGAATAAAGTGTATTTCTTCTACAAAATCTTTGTTTCGGTATAATAAAATTAATATTGCATTCTTTGAGGGCAAGAGTGCATTTTGTCAACCATCGAACAATACTTCGCCTTGGGCAACAGTATTTCCTTGAGTTGCCAAAATGCACTATCGCCCTCAAAGAATGCAATATTTATATACTAATAAATAATGAGTTTTAAATTTGCCGGTTTTATCAACGAATACAGCGCCTCATTTCTTATTGTTCAGTGTTATACTTTATGTTAAGATACAATTTATTACTACTTACATACTTTTACTTGCATTACTACAATAGAGTTTTAGCTACATAAATGTATTAGCACTGCAATTCATCCAACATTCGATGTAACGTTTTCTTTTATGAGCAGCTTAAGTTAAATGTATACTACTACTACTACTACTACTACTACTACTACTACTACTACTACTACTACTACTCTACTACTACTACTACTACTACTACTACTACTACTACTACTATAAATACTACTTCTAATACTACTACTACTACTGCACTAATACTACTACTACTACTACTACTGCTACTACTTCTTTTCAACTACGTATACGAATGGATCAATATAAAAAGTCCTACTCGATACTAGAATGGAGTCTCCCTTGCACAGGCGGACGGTGGTGACTCGCTTCCGGTGCAGGAGAAGCGTCTTCACGATCTCGCCATCACTCAGTTGCCAGAGCACGATGGAGCCGTCCTCCGTACCGCAGACGACAGACTGCTTGTTAACGCGTGTCAGACAGGTCACGTGGCTTTTGAAATCCCTGAAGATACAGAAGAAACTATGAAAAAAATATGATGTGTGAAAAATATGATCCTACAATGCAATATCTGACAGAAAATCGATTTTACTATTTGATATTACACTCACGAGTTCATTAATGTAAAATGAAAAATTAATGCTCGCTTAAATATCCGTTCGCAAGACAGTAGCATCAGACTAGAGATAACGAGAGGTGTCAAGTTAGAAACTAATATGTGCCTTGTTATTATCATTTTTCACAGAGACATTCGATAGGGCCCTCGATCAGTTTTGGGGGAAGGGGCCCACCGCCCTCTCTGACCGGGGGAATATTTTAATATGGAAGTTTTTATAGATTAACTGATTTGAAAAATAACTCAACCCGAACAAACTCGCGTCTAATTGTCGTTTGGTAAAAACATAGTGTAATCTTTACGGCAATTGAAACTCCTATAAATTTTTAGCACAAAAAACATGGCTCAGAATCAACCGATATAAACGCTTAAAATTTGGACTAGGCTGCGGTATACATGTAACATTACAGCTATACACGCGTCATTTCCATAAGTTCTTCGTGATTTCGCCGGCGTTAATAAATAGTTAGCGCGTTTTTCTAGCCCAGCACGATTTTAGAACGGAGATATGAAACTACTGTAATTAATATTAATATGCAACACATATTTTTTTGGTAAAAGTAATTTGCGCTTTTAAATACGCTACAACTCCAGTATATCGCGATTTGCGGGGTCCATGGATCTCAATCTCAAAAGGTTAATGTAATTAAATCACCATTTCATTGTTAACATCCATAATGTGTTATATCCATATGTAAAATATTATATAGTTCATCGTATTTAATTTTAAATCAGTTATCACAACACATATACGTTATCGAAATGCGCAACGCCTATTCGAGTTTTACTGTTCACACGTCATAAACTTTTATTTACAGTTAAAATTCACATGTACGTCATGAAAAGCCTTTGTTCGGCTAGAAAAGCGCGCGAAAATTATGCTGACATGTACAACGTCCCGTCATCCGCATGGAAAGCGTGGGTGTATTGATGGCCATATAAAAACTTTGTAGCGCAGAGAACTTTGAGATCTTTACTTTTGAATAAAAGTTTCGTAGCGCATACTTACACATTTTTTTTTATCTCCATCTATGTGCAGTTAACATTTCCTCTTCAACAAAACAAGAAATTTCTTAAAAAAAGACAATCGGCGTTGAAATTAATATTGATATATCAGTTTCACCCTAAACATAATACAATTGGGCCAAGATGATCAGTTACGTGACTTCTCAGACCCGAGATTTTTCGGTCCCCACCTATACAAGAAGACTTCTCGGATCCCCAGATATTTCGGACACCATAAGACAATTTTTCGAACCCCAATATCAATTTAAGGTGAATTCAATCATTATTAGTTATGGTACTGTGATTAAACCGATCATACCGCCACATGCTTTTACCAGTGATACATGAATAACCTAAATAATTTATGTTAACATAATGGTTATTTGTTAGGCAAATTTAACAAATAAACAATGTAAGAAAATAATTGCGGGAATGAGTGCAAACTATTTTGTATCAGACGAATGTAGTTATTCTTAAAGACGTTCGCAACAAACAGAAAATAATTGGGTCATTTTTTCCTTTTGCTTCATTTTTTCTTTATTGTATATAGGTTACAATATACTAATTTCATCTCTAATGTCCATTCAAAATAAATTGTTTTAATAGTAAAAGTTCATAAAGCATATTAAATAATCTAAAACACACTTATGCAATGAATTTCCAAACATATGAGTTCAGAAATGATCCATTAAATATCTCCATGATATTTTGGTAATTGATATGTTGTTTATGTAAACCATGTTAAAACGTAACAGGAAAAAGGCTTCACAGGTACCCTATTTGAAATCCAATATTTCCTAAACAAGTTCGGTAAGACATCCTTTTTATTAATGTTTTGGGGTAAGTATACTTTGATGCATGTATGTGCGAAATTTTAAAGAAATGTGTTGTTTGGAACAAAATATGCATTTGATAAAATATGAAGTTTTAGATAGCATTATTAGTTCCCATTTGACACACTTAAATGTCCAGTCAAATTCATTATTTTAGCAGTAAATGTAGGTAAAGCGTTTTTATTATCAACATACACTTGTATTTTGCCAAACAAAGCATGTAAAACGTATCAGTTGAAAGAACCGTAACCTTGTTTGAAAAAGGTTATCCTATATACTTTAAACATTGATAAAAATTCAAACTGAAAAAAGGGGCTTCGATAGGTACGGTATTCAAAACCCAATATTTCCAGAACAAGGCCGGTGACCCCTATTGTTTAAGACTGTTTTAGTTTCATTATACAATGACGCAAGTATATGGGATCTTTTAACAAAATCTGTAGTTTGGAACAAAAGATATTTGTATATTTGATTATTTATTTACGATTTCACAGACATATTTAATAAACAATTAACCTCGTTAAGCGTCCATTAATTAAGCATGTTTTATCATTAAACTGCACTTGTATATTGCCAAACAAAACATTTAAAAAAGATACATTAAAAAAACACCATCCTTGTTTAAAAATGAACAAATTATATAATGCCACACTGCTAATCACACAAACTGAAAAAAAGGGCTTCAACAGGTACCGTATTAAAAACCCAATATATCCTGAACAAGGCCGCTGATCCCTATTTTTTAAGACTGTTTTAGTTTAAGGATACATTCACGCATGTTTGTGCAAATTTTAAAGAAAATCTGTTGTTGAACAAAAAAGGTTGCGAACGTCTTTAAGTAATATACCCTACATTCATCTCTGAAGTTATCTAATACATAAACCTTTCGAAGTCAAATAATCATTTATACTGTGTATCCTATACTGAAAAGCAATCTTCAGGGAACATCCAGCGCATTACAAATAATGATGACTTCATTTTTGATAACACAACATAAAATTTCATAAGATTATGGTGATGTAAATTTATATTCGTTAGGAATATATATGGGTTTCTGTGTAGAATTAGTTTTGCAAATAATGTATTCATGCTACGCGAAGTAAAAGTAACATGAATAACATATCGGCGTATTCCGAGACTTTTTTCACCACATTGTATTATAAGAAGATGTAAAATACTTCTATAGATTCAGTAATATTCCTACTGAATATAATTTAAAATCGTCATGTAGTCGTATGAAATATTTTATTTGTGGTATCAAAAATGGAGAAGTTGATACAAATGAGCAATCCTAAATAATTCTTAATAAAACCCAACCGCAATTCAAATCAAATAAACATACTAGTAAGTTTATAAACATAAATTCTCCATTTATTGAAATATTTGAGCTTATTATTCTCTGGACACTAATTGATTCATGTAACACAGCTATAAATCGGCCAGTCTGTTACCAAGCTTCTATCATAATATTTCCAAAAGGGCAACCAATCCAGACTCTATACACCGGCTGCCAAACACGCGCTATTTTTAGAATAACCTGGGGTTTGTTGAATTCACTAGAATAGAATTGCTATTTATAAAGTGTGTCCTTAGGCTAAACAAAATAGTTATTTCATTATGTGAATGAATATTACATTCTGTTCATGACATTCAATGAGTAAAATTGTTCATAATTATGTTCAGTTTTAGAGTGTATGTCGAAGATATGTTTATAACTTTATTTTAACCGCTTATGTAAACAATTTAAATCCTCAAAAGTATGCAACAGTTATTGGTAGATATCAAACTATTGTTGTAAGTTTGAATTCCATAAAATTAGAAAATTTGCCTAATTTTATTGGCATTCAATTTTCCCGCTGCATAAAATTTTCGCAAGAAATCTAGGTCAAAAATTTACATAATTGTTTACATAAGCGGTTAAAATGAAGTAATAAACATATCTTCAACATATACTGTAGAGCTGAGCATAAATATGAACGTATTTTCTTATTGTATGTCATGAATAGAATATTATATTAATTCCCAGAATTAATCCACTATTTTGTTTAGCCAGCGGCCCGCTCTGTTAATAACAATCGATTCTAGAAAGCGAGTTCAACACACGATCATTCTAAAAATAGCGTGCGTTGAGCTGGCGGTGTATAGCTGTTATAATATACATGCATCAATTAGCCTACAGAGAAACATAAGAGCGAATATTTCAATAAATGGGGTATTTATGTTTATAAACATACTGTGCATGTTAATTTGAAATTGAATTGCGCTGTGTTCTATAAAGAAACAATGATGATTGTACATTTCTATCAACTTCTCCAGTAGATGTTAATCAATCTATAAAAAGATACATTTCAATAAATAACATGTTGTGAAATAAGTCTCGCCCGGAATATGTCGAAATGATATTCATGCTACTTTTACTTCATTTGTGTAGCATCAGTACATTATTTGCAATGCCATTTATACACAGAAACCCTTGATACATATTCCTACCGAATATTATTTTAAATCGCCATAGTCTACTGTAATATTTGTGTTATAAAAAATGGAAGTCATCATTATTTCAATTGGCTGAATGTTTTGTGAAGATTGCTTTTTCCTGAGGATAAACAGTATAAATGATTCATTGACTTCGAAATGTGTATGTATTATGCATAGATAACTTCCAAGATGAAGGTAGGGCATTCTGACACTAAATACTTTTCAATCATTCCCGCAAATATTTTCGTACATTGTTAATGTGTTATATTCGGTTGACAAATTTATATAATAATGATGTTAACGTAAATTATTTCGGTTATTCATGTATCACTGGTGAAAACATGGGGCGGTATGATCGGTTTATTCACGGTACAAATATTAATAATTATTGAATGAATCACAAATTAATTTGGGGATCCGAGTTTTCGTACGGTGTCCGGAATAGCTGGAGTCCGAGAAGTCTTCTTATATAGGTTGGGACCGAAAAATGTGGGGTCCGAGAAGCCATGTAACCGATCACCTTGGCCCTCTTGTATTATGTTTAGGGTAAAAATCATATCTCAATATTAATGTCAACGCCGATTGTCTTTTTTAAAGACATTTCTTGTTTGTTTTTCTTTTTGAAGATCTCCTAGGGGGAATTTTTCCCGTTTTTTAGGGAAAAAAACATACTTTTCAGGTGGGGGAGGGGAGCCGATATTTGGCGGCAAAAATCTTAGATTGAGGGCCCTGTGAATATAAACATATTTTTGTAAAATTCACACAAACCATTCTAAAGTATCCAATAATTGTTAAAATGTTGGAACAATGTAAATTAAAGAACCAGTCACTTCGCATTTATTCTCGTTTTATTGCATTTTCATTTTAATATATATAACGCTTGACAGTCTATATTTATTCCTTTAGTTTATCATCAAAATATGAGGTGTCGTGGGAAAACCGGGCTAAATGCATGTGCGGAAATCCGGGACGACGCTTTCTTCCTTCAGTGGTTTTATTTTTAGAAGAGACTTTCTTGAAACAGAAAATACCATAAAAGCGGAAAGTGCCGTTCTGGATTCGCCTGTGCGGACTGCACAGGCTAATCCGGGACGACACTTTACGCACATGCGGAAAGTCCGGTTTCCCCACAACACGCCTCATATGTTAATGATAAGTGATATTGCCCACAATTCAGCCGCCCATTCCAGTGACAACGCGCCTTTAACATATTCAATGACGTCACGCAAGCCTACCTGAACGTCTGCACGCACTGGTCCTCGGCGTCGATGTTCCACACGCAGATGGTCTTGTCCTTGGCGCCGGAAATGATCACACGGCACAGCGGGTCCAGGTACAGACACGTGACCGGGGCGTTGTGACCTGCAGGTAAAATGATATGAGGCGTGTCGTGAGAAACCCGGGCAGACAGCACAGGCTAATCTGGGAGGACACTTTCCGCTTATATGGTATTTTCTGTTTTAAGGAAGTCTCTTCTATACATAAATCCACTGTAGACAGAAAATGTCGTCCTGGATTAGCCTGTGCTAATACATACATTAAGCCCGAGTATCCCACGACACGCCTCATATGTGATTTGCTCACTAACTGTTTTAATACGGTAATGTTACGGTTATTTTCTGTAGTTGTGAAGAATCCAAAAGCCAAAGCTAGGAATAGAATGTTGACCACCTAGGCCATGTGTTACGCGAATCCAATGAGATCCCACCTTATTTAAACTACATGTATGTTGTTAATTTTTTAACTATGTGATACAATTATGATTGCCAAAGTACAGACACGTGGCATGGTATATGGACCTCCAAAAGTACAGCTTATTTTTTCTGCCGACCCTAATTTTTTTTTGCCTATCGATCGATCGATCATTAACTTTTTCAGACTTTCGGTAAAAAGAGCAGTTTTCGCTGATTCATATTTTTAAAAAGAAAATTTCAAACTCATATTGTGAAATGTCTTTTTCTATGACCTTATTTATAGCTAAGGTACGGCTCCTTTGGTCTGAGGCGTTTACACATTTTACATCCATACCAATATACCTAAACTGTGCGGTGAATATGCCGCGAAGAAAAAAAAGCTTCAAGATACTGAACTCCAGATGGGCATACACATGTGCGTTTTTTTGTAGTTAAATTTAAACGGTAAAACATGCGTAAAACCATCACTATTTGCATAGAAAACGATTAAATACTGTCATAAACTGTTTATTTCATTGACAATTAGTAGTTGAATAAGCTCGCATTTTCCTTGACCGGGTATTCCCGATTTGAAAATACCGCGACTTTCTCCAAATACAAGCATCTGATTCAAGCGTGCGCATGCGCGGCTACACAAAACTTAACTGTCACGCGATTATCCTAAATATAAACGGCGCTATTTTTAAATTACTCGATGATAACGGAGTCTTCAGACGGTATAGATTTTAGGACGTTAAAACAAAGAACGCAACTATATAAAATCATTGATTTTCAGGTAAATGAAAACATTCGTGTCTTATTTTTAATGGGTTCTATACGATTAGGTAAACAAATAATGTATTTTTGACAATTTTCTTTCGTTTCTACGATTGGACCATCTGGAGTTCAGTCCCTTTAAAGACAAATAAAGTTATTTTTTACCTCCCCCTAGATTGTTTTGGAGATGTCCCAGCATCCCGGCCTAATTTACTTTTTAGACTTAAATCGAAAGTTATGACGAATTTTGAATCATAGCTGCAATTTCCAGATGTTTATCTTTATAAATAGCTGCAATTTTCTGCTATTTATCTTTTACTGAAATATTTTAAATTTTGGTGTGGTCTTGTGCTGTGGGGGGAAGCCGGAGTACCCGGAAGAAACCCCATCTGTCCGGTATGATAACCTGGGGAGCGAACCCGGGCAGCCTAAGTGAGAAGCGGGTGTACCAATGCAGGGGTCTCTCTCTGGTTTGGGGGAAGAGTACCTGTACCCTCATGCGAGGGAATTTTAGCGTCGTTTTACACAGAAGGGGAAATTTCGACTTAGCAAACGACTCAAAAATAAAACTATTAAATATATTTTTCAAATCACTTTATTTAGTCTAACTCTTTACCTGACAACTTTATTCATGAAAATTATCAATAAATTGAATATTATATTAACTAGTCAAATGTTTAACCATCTACCACTTGACCATTACACGGTGGAGCAGTGCAACAGATAATTTTTCATGCAATTTAATAGTTTTTCACTTCCGATTTTTTAAATCGTTTTTTAACTTCCAATTTTTAACCTTAATTATTTTTTTTAAACTACTAATACTAATTCTAATACAGTAAAAAAACTGTGTTTTCGACTGTAAGACACGGTATTTGTGCCTTTTTGCTTCACCTGTTTTGATAACGTTTAAGCAGAAGCCATTTTCTCAAAACAGAAATTACGGTTCCGGGCAAATAAGCTATATAAATGAAGTTTTATTATGAAAGCACAAATAATCGGGAACCAGACAAGTCAAAACGGTCATTTAACATGTGGTGTTCTTCGGATTTTATCGTTTACCGTTTGTAACGGTGCTTAAGTAAATTTGATCCCCAAAAATTACTCCCACAAACAAAACGAAAACAAATTCAATGGCAGTTCATTTAGGGGGAATTATGGTCTGAAATGGGGGAAAAATATATACTTTTTCGTTAAGGGAATGATGCCGAATTTCGGTATCAAAATACGGAGATCGAGACCCCTGACCAACCACTGCCCTAACCGGACAGCCACGGAAACGTCATTTGATCTAATGCACCTATCAATATATTCCCCCGGGGCCAGCGGCAGTCTGATCCAGGGGAATTTGACATTTTTTTTTTGGGGGGGGGGGTCTAATTCCCCACCCGTGAATCAAGCATATTTGTCTATATCCCCTCAGTGGGAGATGGTATATGTCTATCAAATGGCCCGGGGGGCCTGTATTTCCAGCCTGTCGGGATTCGCTTTCAGTCTAAAGTCCCGTATATGCCCGTCGCTCCCCCTGGGGGAAAACATTGATAGGTGCATAACCTACCAACATAAGTCTTCATCCTGCGTTTCGTCGGTATGTGATACATCGTGATGACTTTGTCGGAGGCCGCAATCAAGTGCTGACCGTTAGGAATGAGGGCGGAGTTTGTGACCACGTAGTCAAAGGTCATGGAGGTCACCAGAGTCTCGTGCACGTTGTCCAGCCACGTGGTTAGAGGCACGAGGAATGGGAGTGTATAGTTGTCGCACCATTCCATGCACTGCAGCACTAGGGGCTCGATATAGTCCGGAAAGTATTCTGAATGGACAGAAAACATCAAACAAATGTACAATTCACATTACTTTTTATGAAATCATATTATAACTCGGTAATTTTCAAGGTCAAGCAAACACGGTACTTTCCGTGGAACTATTGCGTATAGACAATGTTGGTACAATCCGTAAAAACTTGGAAGATTATGAACATTTTTTTAATCAAAGGAGAAATGAAAAATATGAGGCGCGTCGTGAGAAAACCGGTCTTAATGCATGTGCGTAAAGTGTCGTCCCGGATTAGCCTGTGCAGTCCGCACAGGCTAATCCAGGACGGCACTTTTCGCCTGCAGTGAATATATGTTTAGAAGAGACTTCCTTGAAACAGAAAATACCATAAAAGCGGAAAGTGCTGTCCCGGATTAGCCTGTGCGAATTGCACAGGCTAATCCGGGACGACACTTTACGCACATGCATTAGGTCCGGTTTTCCCACGACGCGCCACAATTATGAAGTCTCAACGTATCAAGCATCAGTGCGTTTCCCAGGTCCCGTGTTCACAAAACAAGTTACGTCTGATTTTCGGGTTCAATATGAACTTGAGCCAGATATTTCAGGAAAAATGGCGTTCAGTAACAATCTGTTGAGTATGTATTTTATACACAGCTATGAACTCCTCTTAGAGTAATCTGCATTCTGATATGAATATCGCAACCAAAACCACACATTTCATGTTATTCTATGTAGACTAAATGTTTTTCCATGTACAATATTTCCGAGAATCTGCTCAGCTGAGCTTGAAAATCAAGCTCAGCTAAGACTGATGCTCCTGTAGTTAATCCAGGGGTCGTATTCCAGAAACATCTTAAGTGCAATCTTATCCTAAGCTTTAAAATCGCCGTTTTTCTTAGGCATTTTATTCCATGTATACATAAAATTCTGCTAAATGTTCACAAATTATCAACTTATTATTAACTACTATTTAATGATCTGTAATTGGATTCATTAATTTATAAATAGGTTTAAAAATAAAATTATCACCTTACAAAAATCGGAACTCAAGTAAAAATATTTTAAGATAAACTTAAGATGTTTATGCATTTCCTAAGTATTTGCACTTTTTATTTGTTTACTTAGAGTAACTGGATTATCAGTTCCATATCATTGTCTTGGATTATCGTTTGATATAAAAAAGAAGTACGGGTTAAGTTGATAAATTTATTAAAGTATTATTGAAGTAGATTGTTGTACGAGTTTTTCCTTTCAAAATGTGAATTTTTTTTCAATCACGTTCGAACCATAAAGTTGAATTATTTATGGCCTAATGTATATACAACCTGCTGGTTTTATTCGCGTGGATTTTATTTTCGCTAATATTCGCGATTTTATTTCCACGCGAATTCAAAACCAACGCGAATAAATGTGTATGTCTGAATGTAAAAAATCCGAAAATATGCTACTTTTACCTCGTGATGTACCATATGGTAGTCAGTCCGATCATTTATTATACGCAATTTATATCAATGGCATACGCTCTACAGTCACCCTTTGTGTCTTTTTTAAAAATAAAACATATGACATTTAACCATTACGTTGGCGCGAATTCTTGAAGACGCGTATTTAAAAAAAGGACCATTTGGAAAGAAAAACGCGAAAATTCGTCATCGCTAATTTTTTTAGCAATATATCTACAGTACTTTCGAAGAGAAACTCGACTATATACCATTTCCTATCAGTTCTAACAATCATCGGCCCGTTTACCTTTCAGCTGCCTCAGTCGCCCGATGAGTTCGTTGACCAGCTGCAGGGGTTCCGAGTACAGGGTGAGCCCCGCGGAGTTCAGGGTCAGGTACAGGAGGTGGATGTCTTCGTCCACAAGCAGCGACCTGATAAGCCCCATGTTGTACAGTAGCCGTTGAATGCTATCCGCGTCAGCCATGGCTAGCAGGTACTCGAAATTGCACAGGGTGTTCTCTTTTAGTCGGCGAATGTCACCTGTAGGGAACCGGAAATAGAATCCATAGAAACTACTTGGACGTCTTTTTAAACCCTTAAACGCTTAAAGCTGACATAGGAAATATACATGGTTCTGTACAGGTTGAATATTAGGGGCCATACTTGTGAAACATCAACTCAACATTTAAAAACGTGTAAACTTGTCATATAACTAGAATCAAAATAACACGAAATATATACACAAAAGCTATTAAGATTTGATTTTAACGTCGATTTATGGAATTAGTTTCTTTAAAAAGGTATATATTATTAGTTTATTTTTAATGACAAGTCAGTAATTAAAATGAATCTGGTCTAGTGCTTATTATGTTGCCATTGTAAAACTCCTAAATGATTTTGTTAAATGAAGGGAATGTATAATTTAATATCAAATTCGTGTATGTAATAGAAGTGATTATGTCGAAATGTTACAAACCTGATTTCAATAGATGAAACCACAGTTCTTGCAGTTTTCTGTAATTGTACATCAGTTCGTTGTAAACAAGCGGCTGAGGACTAAGAAGCCGATCTGCATCAAATGTGTACAAGGTACAGTCCTTAGAATTAGCGAAAGGACTTCTTAGTTTCCAGTTCTCGAGGAAAATGTCCGCCAAATCTCGATGTACGGTATACGCATGCTCAGGCGTTGCTAGGTAACGTTGGCGGACGACGAGCACGCACTTTGCATACCGCCAGCTGAGCAGTATTTTACCCCCGATGTATCTCTTGCACAAAACTGGTCCTTTAAAATTGTAAATTATATAAAAATTGTGTTTCGAGCAAATACAATATATCTACGCACACAATTATTATTCACGTAGACTGTTATATGGCTTCATTTATTAGTGTTGTATAACCTGAAACAATTATCGATAAATAGTATATACATGTATTGGAGTTTTCGGCTGTACAGTCGAAAACTATTTTGGGATTAAAGAACTAGTCAATTATGCGTTTTATAGCAGTGGTTTTTCTTAACCTTTCTTCCATTTTAAGTGGAAATTTATGGTAATTAACTTCATTGATGGTTTAGTTTCTGCCACTTTGTCACTCGTAAGATCGTACATACACACTTTAAGATATTCGTATCGGCATATAATAAAAGTTAAAATAAAGGCATACGTCATGGGGAAAGAGTTTTTAAATATTCTGACAAAAAATCGTTATAAAACATAGGTCGTGTGTGTTCTTTTCGTGTACACATTTTGCATCATCATTGTGCGCATTTTGTATAGCCATGAAAATAACCGTATTCATTTAAAGCCCATTGGTGCACGTTGTCTACTGTCATTTGTTGCATATATGGCTCCTAAGTCGTGAGTTCAATACTCAGTTGTTGTGTTTTCCAAGCATTTGACTGATTTGTTTTATTATCATTTATATTGCTATAGGAAACCACTTTTACGGCGAAATAGTCCCTTTAAACTTTTGGTTTTCATTGAGTGAACACAATGAGCCTCTTATTCTTTCTCGTCATCTTTCCAATCTTTTAAAATGGACCTGTTCACAGATTGACGATTTGACAATTTTACAACCTTTGGTCACAGATTCCAAAAAATAAAAGAATAGTGCATATACAGAAACGAAATAACACTGCAGACATAGAAATATACTGTAAATACCGTTTCGCTAATGAGTAATCATCATTTGAAATTGATAAAACTATAAAGCGTTTGTAACGCATAACGATGAAAAAATGGGGTGTTTCTGGGTTTTTCGTTAAAAATGTTGACATCACTTGGGTCACTTACATTAAGTAAAATAGGCACGAAGTATAAACATCGGAATGGTCGAGTAGTTAAGGCGTTAGCCTTTTGATCCGGAGGTCCGAGGTTCCCGGAGCCACATTAGTTTTCTTTCTTTTTTTAATCATTTTCTTGTTATTATACTTAAAGACGTTCGCAACAATTTCCTTCAATTTTTCCCCAACGACAGATTTTCTTAAAACTTGGCACAAACATGCATCAATGTATCCTAAAACTAAAACAGTCTAAAAAATAGGGGTCACCGGCCTTTTTCCGGAAATATTGAATTTTGAATACAGTACCTGTCGAAGCCTTTTTTCAGTTTGTGTTACTTAGAAGGTTGAATTTTATAAAGCGTTTATATTCAAACAAAGATTGAGATTTTTAAATGCATCTTTTTATAAATGTTTCGTTTGGTAATATACAAGTGTAGTTTAATGATAAAACGCGCTTTATCTACAGTTATCATTTACCAAATGACTTGTAATGGACGCTTAACGGGGTGAATTTTGCATTAAATTTGCCTGTGAAAACATCAATAATTTATCAAATATACGAATATCTTTTGTTCCAAATGACAGATTTTGTTAAAAGATCCCACATACACGCGTCATTGAATACTGAAACTAAAACAGTCTTAAAAAATAGGGGTCACTGGCCTTGTTCCGGAAATATTGGTTTTGAATACGGTACCTGTCGAAGCCGATTTTTCAGTTTGGATTCTTATCAATGTTTTAAGTATATAGGATAGTTGTTTTTCAAACAAGGTTATGATTCTTTCAACTGATATGTTTGTACATGCTTTGTTTGGCAATATACAAGTGTATGTTGATAATAAAAACGTTTTACCTACATTTACTGCTTAAATAATGAATTTGACTGGACATTTAATGGAAACTAATAATTCTTTCTGAAACTTCATTTTTATCAAATGCATATTTTGTTCCAAACGACAAATTTTCTTAAAATTTCGCATAGACATGCACCAATGTATATTTACACCAAAACATTAATAAAAAGAATGGCTCACCGAACTTGTTTGGGGAATATTGGATTTCATATAGGATACCTGTGTTTGTGATTATTATATAAGCTTTATGAACTTTAACTATTAAAAATATTTATTTTGAATGGACATTAGAGATGGAATTAGTATACTGGAACCTATATACAATAAAGACAAAATGAAGCAAAAGGATAAATTATCCCAATTATTTTATTTTTGTTGCGAAAGTCTTTAAGCTATTTAGTTCCGATTGTTATATTTGTCACCTTAAGACATTTGATGGAAAACTTCAAAAAATCTGTGAACAAGTCTCTTTGAGCATTTGTTATATTTTGCAACATGGAGTGAATTTGGTACAACGCGTTTTAACACGTCATTTATTCGTTCATATTAATCTATATATGACAGAGATTCATGGAAACCCTATGCCACATAAATGACGAACATATTAGTATAGTGGGAAAGCGCAATATGATATCAATTGACAATTATTCTTATAATAAACTGCTAAAACGAATTTCTGACGTTTTTTGAATCGATAGTTATCGTGAGAGAAAGTTAGTTTTCTGCTTTTTGGTATACAAAACTATATTGACAGAAAACATATTACAATTGTTTATAAACTCGTTAAAACAAGTTGTTACTAACTAGTTTTGTTAACTAATCTGACATTTTTAATCACACGGTTGTTTTAATTGACTTTTAGATAATTATCAAATTTGTGCAAAAATCAAGAAACAATAATCCGCGTTTGTTGACATTTTGTGCTTGTTGGTTATCATAATTACAAATCGTTTTATGTTGAGACCGTTTTTGAATACTGACGAAGAATATTGCATTTAACGGCAAGTATTCCCTGTAAACCTGCAATACTTTTAACAAAATGCTTACTAAAGAGGTTTAAAAGTCTTAATACAAAGGGGTTATAATTTACTGCTGTTGGCAACACCATTGTCGTGTTATCAATACAACCGGTTTGATTTGTTTACTTAGGCTTAATAGATGCACGTAAGAACAAAAAGCTCATTAAGGTGTTGCCTGATCAACAACTATACATCTGTACGAGCATCTAATCGATTTTACTTTTGTAGTCAAAACCTTTCCGGTCTCGGCGCTAGTCATTAACGCCGCACCCAGCTAGCGTTCGTTGAGTAACATGGAAATGCATCAAAAACGGGTTAAAAACGTTTCACACACATACTGCCACATGTATGCTCTGCGAATATTCTTATTAAACTAAGTTATTTTTGTGTGGAAAAAATAATTCTAACAGGACACGGCAAATTTTTTTGTTATTAAATTGCCATCAAACAATTAGAAAAAGTACTTCCGAAACTGTAAAATATAGTTCGCATTGTTATTGCAGAATATGTTGTCCAGGTCATGTTAGAATCGAAATAATTTTCGCTTTATCCTTGTTTATCTGTAAATAAACCCTCGTGGTTTAATTCTTGTAATTCAAACTCGTAATTGTTCATTTACAGACTAACAACTCAAAAATCGAAAATATTTCTTAATTAAAACATACATGTAAAACTAGTTTAAGTGACCAATGCAAAGAATCGTATATTGAAATAACTATATTATAAATAAAAATAGCAACATATATATCCGTAGCTGTGATTGGTATTTAAAGAAATGCCACTGCCATTTTTGCAAAATTAAAATGTGAGGGAAAGAAAAATGTAAAAGTTAAAGATATAGGTATAATTAATTTGGGTTTGACAAAAGTATGGTATGGATATTTATTGAAAATACACTACTCAAAAGTCATAAACCGCCACTGCAATAATGGATATATCTTTAACATTATTTAACTAGTATTCTTAGTTATCATTCAAAAAAAAAAAGAAAAAAAAAGAATATTGCGTTCGGTGTAAAATACTGAAAATATCGGGTGGCTGCTTTGGACTTTTGAGTAGTATCTATAATATTATGCTTATATGTCAAGCATTAAAGGACTTACCGAGTACATGTTTGGCACGAGACCACAGTTGGCATGGAAACCGGAGAAAAGCCGGTTTAACATTGTTGTAGACCTCCAACAGAACAGCGTCGTTTGAAGTCAGAGTATCACACAGCTCTGTTTCTGACAATCCGTACCGTGCCAGGGTTATATAGTTGCAAATCGCTTCAGCACAAATTTTACCTACTGCCGCTTCTAGCTTCGTAAGAATACCCGCTATTAGATCTTCAAAAGACTCGAACATTCGTTTACTGGAGTTCTCATCGTTTTCTATGGCAAGAAAAGACGGCCATTCAGTCACATTACGGGCATTCTGACTAACTACAAATAAATTTCTGTCTTTAGACAGTTCCCCCAAAACGACTGTTTTTTGACTAGGGGTCAATTTGCGTCTCCGCGTTTGAAGAGCGACATTGAGTAACAGTTCACAGTCTTCTTCTAGCAGATTATTCACATACACGATAACGGCTGCTTGAAGAAGCTTACTCTCGATTCGTTGGACGATTGCAGAACTTTCTATAGAGGAACACGTGACTAAAATATGGAACTTCGGTGGCAACTTAGCTGTTAACCAGTCTATGGACTCGAAGTCGCTAGAATTTGTTTGACACATTTGCATTCTTTCTATTCCGTCAAGGAAAACTATAAAATGTTTTGAATTTTTAGACACTCGATTCATTAAACCGTGAAAGTAGCTCAGCAATTTCTTGAGAGTGTACGATTCGATATTAATATCCTGCTTAAACAACGTGTTAATGTTTCGACAAATAGCTCGAAAAATATCCTCCGCAAGACACGAACTGCTTGTCAAGCCGACAAAGATGGGTATTATGATTGCATCGGCACCAAAGAGTTCTCGTGCGCGATAGCACGCACGCGCAAGAACAGTACGTTTACCACATCCCTCCTGTCCTTTGATTATGCACAGCTGATGATCCGTCTTCGAGCCAACGATAAGATGCGCCTGAATTTTAGCAATGTAAGACTCGAAACTGATGTTCAGTGAACCGTTAAACGAGTCACGACACTGTTGGAGATGAAACAACAATTCAACAGGATCCAGCAAGTGTCGCCCAGTCTCAGAGAGTGGTTTTGTTACGCTAGCCGAAGCATCGATTGATTTAGAGAGAAGTTCGGTTAGCTGATGAACGAACGTGCTGACATACTCCCCGTGCAGTTTGATAGTTTCCGAGGAATTGTTGTGCATGTCGCCAAAAGCGTCTATTGCCAGGATATTTGACGCATCCGCATGTGACATGACATCATCTTTCAATCGATCAATGAGCGACAGTCCATTCCGAACGTCGTTCGAAGACTGGTGGTGGTTGTGGTGGTCGTGAACCTTTGTGCCATCTGTAGACACAGTATATATGCATTTTAACAACATAATACAATAACAATTTCAACAAATTAAATAGTCGATTGAACATTACAAACACGCTTGGTCAAACAATACATGTAGTATAAATGCATAAATCTAAAACATTTCCCGACACTATTATAATATTACGACAACTCCTCTAATTAGAATCAAAGCTGTTGAAATGTAAAAAACGGGGACCAATAGTTTTGAACAACTTAATGCCATAAATTGATCAATTGTACATGCAATATATAACTTAACATTGTCATAAATTTCCCGACACAGCAAATGTAGTAACCCTCTAGCTAGAATATAAGCTGTTGAACAGTATGACTTACTGACAGGTTCCTTTTGGTGTCTTAAGACGAACACACATTTGCTTGGGTCCAAACATAACGCCTTCTTGATCTGCATTTCAAAACCTGAATGAGAGGCATTTGTGTATGGGTAAACCACGTGATGTAGAAAGCTTCGTTTATATATTGTCTTTTCCGACTATAAAGATCGGAGAGTAAACAGTTTTCCATTCTGCATCAACCTGTTATTACCCAAAGGTACCGTATTTAAATTGATAGGTGTACATCCAAAATAGACGTTTTTTTCAATTTCATAGTAGAATATTTGTTGATTATTACCACCGCCAAGGAGGTAAATTTTTTGGCTGCGTTGGTTCATTTGTTTATCTGCTTGTCTGATGTTTGACTGTACGCAAAAACGTTTAGAACGGAATTGGATGAAAGACAATTTCTGGGAAGGTAAGAAATACTCCAGTAAAAACAAATTATGAATTATGGTGACCGTTTTAAAGACTTTTTGTAAAATTTGTTAACATATCAAGGGAAAATTCAATTGTTAAGAAAGGTTACCTATCTCCAAAAGCTTCATTGCTTGAGAAAAGTCAATCGGACTTATTAACCATTACAAAGATATTTGACATATAAGAATGTCAACGTACCGGATACAAACATGCCATCAAAGCTGTTGTTGCATTTGTCACGGACGAGAGTTGACTGAAGAACGGGCAGCATGTTATCCGCAAGACTTTTCCTGAAACATTGATTGTGCTATTATGGTCGCAAACCGTGGCATAGAACTGCCATACGATAACCACTTAAGGTTCGTGTTATTTATCTTATATCTTAGTAGTGTTTGCGAATTCTTTCAACGTAAGATATTTATCTGCTTCACGAAAAACAGGCCTGAAAGTGCCCAGAACTGACATCAGAATTTCAGTTAAAAAAAAAGTGGTATCACGAATATTAACTAGTTAAGATTTGCGTTGTAAAATCTGGTAAAGCAAATCTTTTTTAAAACCGATTCGAGTTATTAAGGTAATGCGGAAAACCTCGCGCACAAATTATGTGGTAACTCAAATGTCAACTATAGTTAACATATGCGGAGTAAGATAATTATCAGGAATATTATTCAGCGAGCATATTTGTATGGTAATCTTATGTTTAAAGTAGTTTGTATGAACTTCTGTTTGAATAAGATAAATAACACATTGATCTGCAGACGCTAACATATATATTATGACCCATGCATTTAGGATCAAATTGCTTCGCTTTCCGCTATTTTCCTGTAAAAGTTGTCGATAATAGATTGTGTATCGCCTTTTGCAACACCAACGTGATCCACATAGAGCCAGTCAAACAGGATCTAGCCATATGTGCTAGCTGGAAATGTACACTTTTCAAGCTTTAGCATTTGCGAGCAATTTAATTAGATTCGTATCTATTGATCATGTTATATATTGTCTTGTATTATTGTATAGTTACACCGTCTTGCGTTGCAACCCGCAGGAGCCATCAACAATATTCATCTATTGCTGGAGTAATTGCAATTTTAACAACCAGATGAAAAAAAGAAAGAAATCAACTGAATTCATGGATTTATGTAACAAATAGATTACAGGCAGCCTGCTCAAATGATTTCAAATGTAAAAATCTGCACGATATTATTTTACCTTTCTTTGACTGGTCAACGCTACTGAATATACGAGCACCTCGTTTTTTCGTTTTTGTTTTATTCGTTTGTCTGTTTATTTGTTTACCTGTTAGCAATCTCACAGACAACTTATGAAAAGGATCTGCATGAAATTTTCTGGTTAAAAAAGGGCCACTGAACAAAGGCATAGATTTTTGTGGTGATCCGGAGCTCCATCTGAATTAAGGAATTAAATCCTGTAAATGATTATTTATTATTGCGAGATAAGACAATGGAGGTCACATCAATGACTGAATAAATTGTCAATTGTTTTTTTTTTGTTAATAGAGGGTCACGTTACTCTTTTTCCATAGTCGATATAATTGTGGCAATAAGTGAGTGTGGGCCATAGTTCACGTCTGATTTTAGGCCTTAAACCACTAAATTGTACAGTAAGTTGTTTCCTATTTTTATCGGTCACCAGGTCAAATCTTGTCTACACGATGTACGTTATATACGTTCGTAGAACCATAAACTATTTATACGTTATATATGTCAATCAAGGGAATATGAGTCATGTCAAAAACTTGGCGATGTTGGTTTACTACCCGCATGAACCTTGTTTTATAAATATTCTTCTACAGTCATTATCTATCTCATATTTCAATATGGATCATGCAATGTTACAAACTTGATCGTAGGCATTAGCACTCCGGTAAAAAATTTGTTTTTGCAAATGTTTAATATATTATTATACATATATCTCATTTTTTATGACTCATGTTCTTCAATGTTTAGTATTATATTTCTGTTCTAGTTTATATTGATACCAAATTTCAGAGATTTTCCTTGTTTTTCGCTTTTAAGTAACTGTGATACCAGAACGGTAACTGGTGGGCGGTGTATTGAAATTTAGTTGTAATTTATACTCACGCTACTTATTGCACGGTAAGCATGCACACTCGGACTGCATCACGTGACCTTGCGACAGCGCTAAATTTGGACACGACACAGATGTCAAGCATGTCAGACATCACGTGACGTCTAGGAACTGTGCATTGGGGTCGGCATTGTAAAAACTTGCAATATGATTGGTAAATATGGTATAAAACACTTGTAGCACCTTCGACCTCCATATGTTAATTATTTAATCTCGCCCTGCTCAATAACTAACATTTGTCGATCAAAGTATGCTTCAACTATTACTTGCAGTACAGTCAGGCCATTAAAAGTAACATTTTTTCACAAAATGTAAATCATGCTGTTATAAGAAACCACTCACGCACAGCTAGATCATTTGCAAAACAACTATATAATATATTGTTTTGCGGACTGCACAGGCTAATCCGGGACGACACTTTACGAACATGCATTAAGCCCGGTTTTCCCACGACACGCCTCGTATGTGTGCGTTTTTGTTCCAGTTTTAATGCACAGAGCAGAAAAAGCTATACATGTATAACTAGATATACGTGTACCTATTTATCTTCAGTAGTTGTTAAGTATTTCAAGTGTAACATATATATACCAGTAGTCATGATGCAAATTCAGCTAGTGTTATTGGTATCCAAACTGGGTTTATTCAAAGGTAATATTTTGTTATGAGTGAGAACTGTGAGCAGTGAAAAAACAACATGATACATGTGAAACTTTTATATCGATTACTACGATTACTTGCTGCTGTGTTTTGATATTATACTGCTGAAGTAGGGCTGAAAACTGTCAGTTTTCTTGTCCATTTTAATATTTGTCCCGATCTAGTGTTTAATATATAAGGCCAGAAGGGCATGGCGCTTGAATTGGAAAAAGGGCATTGTGTGCGGGTGACACTGTTTAAAAGGGCATTTTAGGTTTTAGAAGTGTTTTTTTCCTGAAGTGATATTTAAAACCAATAATGAACTTTTACATAAATGACTGATTCATTTGATCTGTTTGGTGAGTATTTAAGTGCAATTATAAACACCTTTTAATTCTCCATCCGATCGGATCACTTACCAGTTGTTGCCCACTGGTTTGAGGACATACTCTGGTGGCACGGCATTCTCGTCTAGCTCGTAACAGGAGGTCAGCTGCTGAATCTCTGTAAAATGTCAGAATAGATAAAAAGATAATATATAACTATTTAAGGTAACTAGTATTATTGTGCAAACTACAATATAACTAGAATTCAATATGAACGACTGTTCAATTCTTTGTAGTCAAGAACCTCAATGGAATTAAAAGATCACAATGGACATAAGGGCTTGCTCTTTATTGTGTCATCCTTGGTGCTGGTTTACATGTCATGGCTATATAATGCTTATGCTGTTATTATAATAATAACTTCACATGATGTTTTATTTATCGATATATTATGTAACTCTATTACCGAAAAAATTGATCTTTCTATCTTTGTCTGGTTAAAAAATTGTCTAAAGTCCAGGCCCCACGCCAATTCTCAAAATATGTCTTAGACGATGTCTGAAATAGTGGCCAATGAAATCCACACCTGATATGTAACAACAGTTTTCACTGGTCAGGATTTAAGATTAAGATTTATATTTAGTCCACACAAGTTTGGAACGTACGGACAGACTAGTGCAGTGCTTAATTCCTCCCACTTTGTGGGGGCATTAAAATGAATGGATAAAGATAAGTAAAGGGTAAGAAGTTGTAAAGAAAACACAATCCTGGTAAAAAACTTACGTGGACTCTGTTTGGATAGAACACGTTTCAGGTTCTCAAAGTCATCTTCCTTGAAGTTCTCTGGCAACGGAATGTTGCCATATTCGTCCCCTATGAACGCCTGAAATGTATGGTTCCTTTAATCAACAGCAGGATCTGTGCTCAATACTCGCTTCGAATTGTTGTCTTAAACTATTACACATCACCGTCTGCCAATGGAGCAGCGCATACTATTTATATGTAACTATGGGAGGGAAGCTAAACAAGAACAAGAATATTCCGAATTAAACTAATTTTGTATATTTTGTCACAGACTTATATCATAAAGAGTCCTACATCATGAAAGGTTTGCAGCCGACAGGTCTTGGTGCAAATCCTATGAAAATATGTAATACTTTAAATGCATGCCATAAACATTGCTGTTGTCGTGTACAATTGGAGTGGCTAAACATAAATGGTAAGACATTAAATGAAAATGTTTAAATATTATAACAACAAACTGAGATTCCACAGAAACACAACAAGCATCACATTTGAAGGAATACAATTTAGTTTTTAAATAATCGTGTTAACTGTTTAATTTATTTAATCAGATTCTTACCAAGAAGAAAGGTCCCATTGAATTCTTGTAGCAGTCCTCGACATCCAACAATCTTGCATTGAGTTCATTAGCACCGTCGACATCCAACAATCTTGCATTGAGTTCATTAGCACCGGAAGTAGGTTCAATTTCGTTGCCTAGCAACCAGTCTACTAGCTGGATATCGACGCCATATTGGAGGCAATGCTGTTGGAGATCCGGAAAAATCTCATGCCAAAGGTACTTCCGCTCTAAATCGAATTCTGAAAACAGGTCAATTGTATTGATTTTCTTTTACAGATTTGACATGTAATGTCCAAAATAAACGTCAGATAGTATGATACGAGTATCACTGAAAATAGTATAAAATGATATTTAAACAATGAACTATAGAATATATAGTAAAATAAATGTGAACCCATGGCATCAAAATCTATTTAATATTGTGTAATAAATAGTCATGAGTACATTATAACCCTGCATTGAAACTTTATTGGTATGATGTCTTGATATATGCGATGTTTTTAATTGAAACACTTCCAAGATGTAACAGAATGAAATGTGCAACACTGTACTTGTTGAAAATATATTTTAATTTTGAAATATTTTTGTTCAATCTCGTCCTAAGCACATTGAAAATTCTTAGTACAGCCAACAACCGCAAAATCCCTTTCCTGTTAATACAATATAATTAAGCAAGCGTTATCAAAATTTTGCGAAGGCTTTTGAAGGATTATTGGGAATAGGTGAAAGCTTTCCAAGTATAGTTAATCTCGAAGAAATAATGGTCCCTATCTTATTACATTTCATTATGTTTCTAATTAATTATCGCGCTTTTCATCAGAACGTATAACACCTGTCTTTGTAATCAAGCGTAGAAATGTGTTGTCGAGAAAATTAGTTACACATTTTGAGCACATCGTTTTAATTATCCTCCTGAGTGGAGGGGGCCCTTATTCAATAAAGAAAATAATCGATGCTTGAAAATTCTGTTCAGTTGGAACACAAAGAATACCATTTTTAAAATGAAAGAACGATAATCCAAGACAGACGAACCCAACTTTTTCTTTCTTTTTCTGTGCAACCTGGACACTATAAAAAATGAGTTTTTTTTTAAAGATTGATCGATCCATGATAAAAAGATTTGAGCTTTTAATTTGGCATATTTTATCACATTAAACGGTTTACAACTCTAGCCAAACATAGTAAAGAGCTCTAAATGTGCGATGAAGAGTTAAAAATAATAAATCATCAAAATATGGACTCAGCTTAAAATATGAACCTTTGATTTTATGTAATGAACATTGTTCTGCAATATCCCTGTGTTCATAATGGAGAGAATCATACAACGTGAGAAAAAATGTTGGTCAGTTTGGTTACCTGGGACCATATCCACCAAGTTCCTTAACTTAAGTCATAGTTAAAGACGTTCGCAACAATTTGGACAAACATGTGTCAATGTATCTTAAAACTAATACAGTCTTAAAAGATAGGGGTCACCGGCCTTGTTCCATAAATATTCGGGTTTAGAAACGTTACCTTTCGAAGCCCTTTTTTCAGTTTGTGTGGCTAGCAATGTTCAATTATATAAAGCGTTCATTTTCAAACAAGGAAGGAGATTTTTAAATGCATCTTTGTTTGAATCTTTCGTTTGGCAATATCCAAGTGCAGTTTAATGATACAACGCCCTTTATCTATAGTTACCATTGAAAAAATGACTTTTAATGGACACTTAATGAGGATTGAATATGCCTTTGAAAACATCAATTAATAATCATATATTCGAATATATTTTGTTCCAAACGACATATTTTGTTAAAAAATTCCATATACATGTGTCATTGTATACTTAAAACTAAAAAAGTGTTAAAAAATAAGGGTCATTGGCCTTGTCCGGAAATATTAGGTTTTGAATACGGTACCTGTCGAAGCAACTTTCTTAGTTTGGATTTTGTTATCAATGTTTTAAGTATATGTAGGAGAGCTTTTTTCAAACAAGGTTATGGTTCTTTCAACTGATATGTTTTCACATGTCTTATTTGGCAAAATACAAGTGTATTTTGATAATCAAAAACGATTTACATAAATTTACTGTTAAAATAATGAATTTGTCTGGACATTTAAGTAGGTCAAATGGTATAGGTATATTAAAAATAATACCTTTTGAAACGTCATTTATTATGCATCAATATATTTTGTCCCAAACGACAGATTTTCTTAAATTTTCGCACATACATGCACCGATGTATACTTGCATCAAAACATTAATAAAAAGAACGGGTCACCGAATTTGTTTGGGAAATATTGGACATTAAATAGGGTACATGTGTAGCCTTTTTCGTGTGTCGTGTTTACGTAAACAACGTTTCAATTGCCAAAATAGAATGAAGATATTTAATGGATCTTTATTTTTAACTAATTTGTTTGGCAATACATTGTATACTTGTGGTTTTGATAATTATAATGCTTTATGAACTTTTAACCATTGACTGGAACTTAATGACTTACACAGATTTAGATTTATTTATTGAAATTAGTATATTGTAACCTATAAACAATAAACAAATAATGACGCAAAAGGAGAAATTAACCCAATTATTTTCTTTTTGTTGCGAACGTCTGTAAGGGAACATTAAAAAAATTTTTTTTTTTCATTGCGAGAATCAAATATTTTATATCTGAAATATGGTAAAATAAAAAGCATATGTTGATGCTTTACCAGTTTAAAACAATTTACGACAAAATAAACTTGTAATAAACTAGTCACGGACTCTTTTTTTTAAGAAACTTACTTTAACTTAAGTTTTAACTAAGGACATTTGTGGATATGGAGTTATTGAAAGAGCAAGTTGTCATATAATGCTGTTTATAATATGAAATATAAATAAACGTTATTTGATTGGCTCAGCGACACACCTTTTAAAGAAAATCATAAATGATTTTGCAAAGTTTTAACCTATCCAGTGCAAAATATCAGATGATATTGCACAGTAACTAAAAATAGCTTATTTGGAATCCCAATAAAAGTGCGAATCTTGCCGAGGCTCGTTTTGTTCAATTACGTCTTGTCCCGAAGTACGAGTCGGTAATACTCGTGCAGCGAAACAGTGATCTGCTGTTAAAATAAAAATAAGAGAAGTAACCTATTTATATATTTTTGTCCTGATATTATTATTGAAACAAATAAATGTGTGTTGGTCTTTATTCTTAAAACGCCATCAGCTGTCATTTATTTTATAAGTCATATAATAAAACAAGTATGGACTTTTAGCTGTGCAATATAATGTGATGGTGCACAGCTTAAAGTCCATATTTGTATAATATTGCCAGAGGATGAAGTCTGCTATCTCGGAAAGCTTTCTTTTTTTCTCAAATTATTATCGTTTGTTTTATGCATCTACACGCATTTGCAACCAAACAAGTACATAATTTGCATTTTTTTCTTTCATCTGAATTCACGCCTCAAATGTTCTCGTATTTTTGCTATCACACTTATTGCTATTTACTATCTGCACTTAATACGCAATCCACTCAGAGTATTCTGAGTCAGAAATTCAATTCCATGCACGCAGTGAAACGGTGATATATTGAATTAAATGCACGTCGACTTTTTGTTGTACATGCACAAATTTCGTAAAACCAAACCCACCAAAACGGCTAGACTACTACTGGTACGAGTGTTCATGAAACTTCCAGTTTCTTTTGTATAAAAATGCATTTTTATTCATATCACAATTTTCGCCAGTATTCAAAAAGTCATTGTTACACCTGAAGCTGGACTTACGGCGTTGTTGTTTTATAATATATTTAATGCTATTTTGGTTTGCGTCTACGTCCAATTATTTGTCTACATATAGCAACATTAAATGCATGTTTGAATCAATATTCAATAATAAATCACACAAATTACATACGTAGAATATCTATACTTATATCACTACTTGTTGACAACCTCTAAAACATTAATAAATGTTTTGATACATTAAAAAAGTATCCATTGCTTGAACGAATCACAAATAAGCACATTTATACTGACAACGCAAATGTATAAAAAGTCTAGAACAGAACATAATTAATTTTACTTAGAATTCATTGTTTCCAATGTTCAACAAATGTACACAAACAGAAATTAACATTGTAGTGTTAATGATCCTTTGCAAAACAATGCCTTCTTCGTCGGATAAACATTACTATAGCAATAGGAATTAGTCGGATAAATATTACTATAGCAATAGGAATTAGTCGGATAAACATTACTATAGCAATAGGAATTAGTCGGATAAACATTACTATAGCAATAGGAATTAGTCGGATAAACATTACTATAACAATAGGAATTAGTCGGATAAACATTACTATAGTAATAGGAATTAGTCGGATAAACATTACTATAGCAATAGGAATTAGTCGGATAAACATTACTATAGCAATAGGAATTACTCGTACACAAAGTTACATATTAAGGACTGATAAACATTACTATAGCAATAGGAATTACTCGTACACAAAGTTACATATTAAGGACTGATAAACATTACTATAGCAATAGGAATTACTCGTACACAAAGTTACATATTAAGGACTGATAAACATTACTGTAGCAATAGGAATTACTCGTACACAAAGTTACATATTAAGGACTGATAAACATTACTATAGCAATAGGAATTACTCGTACACAAAGTTACATATTAAGGACTGATAAACATTACTATAGCAATAGGAATTACTCGTACACAAAGTTACATATTAAGGACTGATAAACATTACTATAGCCATAGGAATTACTCGTACACAAAGTTACATATTAAGGACTGATAAACATTACTATAGCAATAGGAATTACTCGTACACAAAGTTACATATTAAGGACTGATAAACATTACTATAGCAATAGGAATTACTCGTACACAAAGTTACATATTAAGGACTGCATATTTATTTATATTTGAAAATGATGGCTTAGTCAACAGACTTTAATAACCAATATTCAACGAGGGAACAAAAGCATTCCGATGATTAAAAACACTTTACAATGAGTTATTATTGTTATTTTTGTTTGTATTTTGTACAGGTGACGACTCTCATTTAAACATAAAAAATATTTTTGAAACGCGTGGGAAATACAAACGTTATTCTTTTGTGTTTAACCTTAAGTATGCATAACCTTACCTTTTTCGTTGGCGCAGACGAAAATCTTGACGGACGTTGGCGGGAAAGCAGGAATTTTATTCAGCTGACCAGTCAAAATGTTCTCTATGTCGTCTGCCTTCATTGTTCCAGAAGTTATTCCGGATTACGTCATAGCAAGCACCTGGAAACCAAGAAACATTGGCCGTAAACGCTGCCCCCCACTCTAATTAATTAATTCTGCATTGATTTGTGTAAAAAAGCACATGCTTATCAATGCTCAGAACTCCAGCTACAATCCAGTAAGCATTGCACGAAATCACGTTGAATTATAACATTTTTACGAATTACTTCAAATGTATTTAATTCTGTAAATCTTAAATCCCGTTCTCTATTTCACACACACACCTTTGTCGTTGAATCAAGTTACTTTGTCTTAACTCCAATTGATTTTGACCGGTATGTGTTTGTCATGAGTAACCGTCAGTAATAACCAGTATAATGGAAAAAACACTCCAAAAACACAATGATGTCAGTGATGCTGATTATATCGGTCATTTATATCGATCTCCATTAGAACATATTAGCCAATATTAATGAAAATCGTCTGTTAGGTGTGATAATAATGTACGCTACCCAATATATCTAAATACATTATAATGATAAAAATCCGTAATGGACAAGTTTGCGTGCCAAAAACCACCAGTACCAACAACAAAACCACGCCAAATATATAAATTATACTATCATCAACGCAAACTATTTTGCTTAAATAAACATCATATGTGATCTTAAATCTGGTGTGGAATAAAAGCCGTCAATAGATTGGTTGCCATAGCCACCGCTAGTCTTATTATAGCATGGGCATTGGAATTTTAACGATGTAGTTAATAATAGCATATACAGACAAAGTGTGCATTACCATTAGCAGATAACGTTTTTGAATTTCACATTGTTTCCCAAATTTGTCGTTGTTTATGGACTAATGACTTAATGCAAATTTACGATAATGCTATAAATTTAAGACTATTGTCCCAATTTATCCTTGTTTATATACTTAACAGTGAAATGAGCCTTTATATTTTTTATTTACATTTGTAGATAAAGGATTACATTTATATATTTAATATTCATGATAACGTATATTCACATAAGCACAAGAAAGGTTTAGATCTTTATTATTTAATATATTTTTCAATTTATTGCAGTTTATGGACCAGAGGTGGTATTTATAAACAATCTTAGTCAAGAATTAAGAAAAATATTAAAATTCAGAAAATTTACAATTGGATTTTCTAACAAATTAATGCATTGTTTCAAGATATTGACACAGAATTTGCAATATAATTGGAAGTGTTATGGTATTTATCATAGACATGCACTTTTTCCAAATCATCGGGTTTCGAAAACAAATTCTAATTTTGATTAATTTTTAAAGTAAGTTAAGAATGGCTACAGAATGTTTTTAAATAAGGGCACAGATCTAATAACAAAATGAACAGTCATATTGTGTATTCGATTTATCGTTGTTTGTCGGCTTATAAACCACGGCTTTGAGTTCTGATGAGTAGTGATTGAAACTGGTAATGGTAATGATATTTTTCCATTATAACATTCTCTGATAAGCATTTCTCAATGACAGTGATAACTACATTTTACTATGATCAACCCATTTCCCCATTTTAGATAACATAATATAAATAGAGTCGTTTCATTTATGAAGCTGGGAACCTGTAGACAAAGAAGTGCACAAAAACATGCTTTTTTTCTTATTGTTTACATATATACCTTTAAAATGATACAAAAACATATCATTTAAACTGTATTTTACAAATTCTATGCATCCTGCACTGAACTATATGTGCTAATTATCTAACTGTAACCCTGAGGATGTGACTTCCGTTTTGGGGTAATTAGACCTTTAAGAGAACCCAACTCTTTTAAATTTGAATAAAAACCACAATTTTCTGATCTATTTTGAGAAAGAGCATGAAGTCCTATTATCGGGAGATTGAAGTGCAATCTGCAATCTTCAATCAGGTATTCTTTACTGTGTAATCTGTGAAAATAAAAAGGGTTTCTGTGCATGTTTACTCAATATTGTGATTACTAGTGTAAGTTAGATACCATGAGTGTACATAAACAATAGTTTACCCAGTTTTTTTTTTATTGCGATAAGGCTAGTCGCTATGCCGGCTTCACATTGTCGAGCTCACGTGCGAACAGTTCAGTTCAAAAACGGGTTTGAGAGTCCCAACAAGGGTTAAACTCTTGCTTTTCCTACTGGTGCTGAAGAGAAGTATACCAGGTTGGAAAAGAAGTCATTAGATAGTAGAATACATGCCCATAATCATGTACTAACCTTCAAAGATACCGATGGTACGGACACGACTGTGTCAGCTTTACGGCCCGCCCCAACGTTCCAATGCAGTTGACAAGTACAGTAGTTTTGATGACTCGTCACTTCACCCAGACTTGTATACCAATGAGTTGATGGTTCCGTCTGAGGTCCTGGTTCTTCTCAATACTGCATTTTAAAAACGTACTCAAATTAATCAAACTGTGATGTTGATTTAAATTTTGATGCCGCTAACTCCATCAGGTGGGGTCTAGGTTGGCGTGAGCGGCTAAAGTGTTTTATGCACGCATTTCATGTATTTTCAGCCTCAAAGCCTGATTAAAGTACAATTACAAAATAAAATGTGAACTAAATAGGATCTGTTAACTTTGCAAATTAAGAAAATTGGTCTTATTCAAAGTAGGCAGGTCAGACGGTCATCATGGCCTATGCATCGGCCAGTGCGGACACGAACTTTGCGGGCATTATTAACAGTTACGGGTTCTAAAACTAAATAATCAGGATAACTACACAAGGTATTACATAAATGAGAGAATTGTGGAAACTAATGCAAATTAATGTCAAAATGAAACTGAAAAACAACACGATGAACACAGTGGATCTTGGATTGCCACTCTGTTGGACATTTTGCTTTAATTTTCCCATATTTACCACCCTCACGCCCCCTAAAGCAATCCAATAAAATACAGCCCCTAATGGGGTCAAGGTGGCATCTGGCAGTTATTCTTTCCAGTACTGTGTGTTTGTAAGAGTCCATTTTCAAAATCTGTGCAGACGACTAATCTTACGGGAAGTTCTTAAAGAGAACCCAACCCTTTTAAATTTGAATAAAAACCAAAATTTTCATCAATCTGATCTATGTCGAGAAAGAACATGAAGTCCTATTACACTGGTTTAAAGATTTATTGAGAAAAAAAATGAAAATGTCACAGAAAACGGTGTTTTGAGGCTAGAATTTAGACGGAAAAAATGTACTTGGGTACATCTGGATAACATGATTTTAACTCAGAGTTAAGCATAAGTTTGAGTTTTAATAGGCATAGCAGATATAATATATAAAATTAGAAGTGAAAACAATCTTCATAGGCATTCTATATGTTATAGAATAGGTTTTTAATCCGTTTCGAACAAATTTTTTTAATAAGTTTCTGCATTTTTTTTTTTTTGGGGGGGGGGGGTAAAATCCATATAAATGTAGCATTTCAGATGCAATTTGACCCCAGAAAAGGCTTTGTTTACATAACAATCAACATGTTTGACCTCCTGTCACACAATAAAAAAATAATTTGACCCCAAAATGTCAATACCAGATATTAATTAACAGTCTTCTGTCACACCCGAACCTGTAGGTGAGGTCAGACTCGTGCAATCTTCAATCTGTTTCAGGTACTCTTTGCTGTTTAATCCGTGAAAATAAAAAGGTTTTCTGTGCGTGTTTATAGTGTCTGTTAGATACAATAAGTGTACATATACAATAGTTTTAAAAGTTTTTTTTTTACTGCGATAAGGCTAGTCGCTATGCCGGCTTCACATTGTCGAGCTCACGTGCGAACAGTTCAGTTCAAAAACGGGTTTGAGAGTCCCAACAAGGGTTAAACTCTTGCTTTTCCTACTGGTGTTGAAGGGAAGTATGCCAGGCTGGAAAAGAAGTCATTAGATAGTAGAATACATGACAATAATCATGAGTGGCGTGAGCGGCTAAAGTGTTTTATGCATGCATTTCATGTATTTTCAGCTGAAAAGCCTGATTTAAGTACAATTACAAAATAAAATATGACCTAAACAGGATCTGTTAATTGCAAATTAGGAAAATTGGTATTTTTCAAAGTAAACATATACTTTGATCATGGTATTTCATGCACAGAACCAATAAACCAGATCTGTTCACGTGAGCATAACAATAAAACCAACATAACGAAAAGTTCATTACGAACAAACTTTGAATTGATGCCTATATAAAGTTGTTTAAGACACTGATAATATTCTATCTAGATGGTGGATACTCATGTTTTAATGATCGACCAAACTGTGTTCATAATTCTTGGACCGATCTGACCTCAGATGGTTTGACAAATAAAATATTTTATACAAAGATTCAAAATATAAAGTAAGACATATTAATGTATCATATTGTTATATAATTTCGTCAACATTATAATATTCTTATCTTAATGCATTTGTTTTGTAAATATAATACGTATTTTTATAACGAAAATGATTTACACAGTTTCGTTTCCCCATTACTGGTATAATTAGATCCACACTCATGTTCTGGATGTAACTGGTAACATCTATATATGTGTTACTAGCATTTACTTGCAGTTCGATTATAAACAGCAACTGTAGAATTGCTATTCTTTTCGTCACGCTTCAGTAAGCATTCGGTATTTCCCTTTGCACGAGTTTTTCGTTCGATTTGGCGGGTAGAGTCATTCGAGGTTGGCTTACACAGGAGTTAACACGTGGTTCAGCATATTTTGTTTTTAAATAATCTAGTTTTTTGTTAATAATTGTTGAAAGAATATCAAAATTCAAACTACACACGTAGATTACTGTAGGACAGTGAACTTTTGAAACAAACATGGTTGAGATTCGCGAGTGCGCTGAGCTTCCACACGTCGTGTTCGTACACACAGAGAGTCTTCGTTACGCAGCAGTTCCACTTTCGACAAGGCTAGATATTTAAGAGGCTCTTTACACACAGCCATTAGCGGCATCGCTAAGGCACAGCATTGTAAAGATGAGTATATTGTTTTGTTATATATATGCCATGTATGCCATGTTATGAATATCTGCGTTTTATGGCTGTTGTCTTTTACAGTTACGAGAATTAATTCGCGTATTCGTATTCGGGGTTTAAGATCTTAAACGGTGGTTCGTGATTTTTTTAAAAATGGACAATAATACTTCTTTTTACATCCTACGTTCGTCTGGTTGAAAATTAGTAAGAAAGTTAATACAATAATGCTCCATTTGGAAAACACATTTTATTAGGATCCTTACATTTCTGTTTAATGTATGTATAGCTGTGGCCTAAAATAAACCTTTTATTTTTCAGCCTTTGATGGCTTCTGGTTAGCATTTCCGAAAAGAAAGACAACTTTCAGACTTAAGGCATGTGAATCAATTTGTAAATCATTTCATGTGTCTCTGGGTCTGAGGTTAACATTTAAACACTCACATTTTTACCATTATTTGGTGCTTTCAAAGATTATAACTAAGAATATCAGGTACTTTGTGTGTTTTGGTTTTGCCTGTCGGTTTTCAATTCGAACGGATTTTTGTTTTCTCAAATGTTTTGCGGCCTTTCGTTATATAACTGGAGTTCATTCTATATCGGAATGACGATTTCATGTAGGACATGTTAAGTGTTCGGAAAGATACAATAATGGTACAAATCTGTTATACATACATGGAAAACAGTAAGCGATTAACGTTTAATCAGTGGAAAGCTATACATATAGCACAAAGGCTAATGTTTTTTTTCCGATTTTGCGGAGGTGGATCATTCAGTCTCCAGCTAAAAAAACAAATTACAAACATTAATTTCAGCGTCTTGATTCATTGGTTTCTGTGGATTTCTAGAAAGCACCTGGCATGCTGGAGACGTCGATCAAGTGTTTGCTATTTGTAGTAATTGTAGGCTCGTATCATTTCTCAATAAGCATGTTTCGTTTTCTTCTTGGCGGTTTCTCCGATTCCTACTAATCTTAGTTTTGAGGATGATTATAATACGGTTTGAAAATGATCATTGGATAGCATCTGATATCGTTTAATAATGATAAGACAACAACAACAACAACAACAACAAACCCTTTAAAATCGCGCTTATGTGGACAGATTCGTGAAATGGGCATCATGTTCAATGTTTTTTCTTCTTAATTGGTGCTCAGGTTTCGCTTTTAACTGATGTGTGCTCAACAATAGTCTGGTTTCTGTTAATATTTCGATATATAAAATCCTGATTCATATTATTATATGTAGTGCAAACTAAGCAGTGCAAGCTAAGCTTTTTGTAGTCCACAAACGACAGTCTGCATTTTTCTGACAAAAAAATAAGTTGCTAATCATAGTGTATAGTTTACTGTCTTGTCCTGTTTATCATTGCACAAGCTACCTGACGTGTTTTAATATGAGGGACATTGAGATAAGAGTTTATGTTTCTCGAGATTTCGGTGCGTCAATGAAGTAGTTTGTTTTGTATGTTATAAGGAGCCGCGGTGGTCTGCATTGAGCTGATGGTGTGAGTTATGTGACACACGGTTGGATCTGTGTTGAGATGTTGATGTGAATTATGTGATACACGGTTGTCTCGCGATGTTTGATTTTTGTGTATCTAGGTATGTATGTGGTGTATATAAAGATCCACGGGATCTGTGTTGAGATGTTGATGTGAATTATGTGATACACGGTTGTCTCGAGATGTGAGATTTTTGTGTATCAATGTATGGATGTGTTGTATATATAGTAAAGATCCACGGAATCTGTGTAGAGATGGTGATGTGAATTATGTGATACACGATTGTCTCGAGATGTTAGAATTTTGTGTATCAACGTCTGTATGTGTTGTATATATAGTAAAGATCCACGGGATCTGTGTTTAGATGTTGATGTGAATTATGTGATACACGGTTGTCTCGAGGTTTGAGACGTTGATGTATCAACGTATAGATCACGTGTATTTAAAGTCAAGATCCACGGGATCTGTGTTTAGATGTTGATGTGAATTATGTGATACACGGTTGTCTCGAGATTTGAGATTTTTGTGTGTCAACCTCTGGATGTGTTGTATATATAGTAAAGATCCACGGGATCTGTGTTGAGATGTGATGTGAATTTTTATGTGATACACGGTTGTCTCGTGATGTGAGATTTTGTGTATCAAAAGGTATTGATATGTTATGTATTCGTATGTAATAAAGGATCCGCGGTTATCAGTGTTGGTATGATGCATTATGTGTTACACGATTGTGAAGTTTATATATAGTTTAAACTTTATACAAATAATAGATAGAAAATGTAATGGATTATGTTGATATAGTTTCGGTTAAAATGCTGTAGCTGCGTTTGAGACGAAATTATTAACATCCCAGTTAAGGAACAGCGGTCCAGTAGATACCGGACATAGGCAGGGCGACACAAATCCAAGAGTACACAAGTACAACGCGATATTTTAAAAAGAAAATAAATGTAAAAATGGTGGAATTAACATAGATTTGATTCTTGTCCGACAGAAGAAAGCCAGTGTACGTGTTCCTGAGTGACCTGATGCACAACATGTGTCGACTGCTGTCGTGAATGAATGCCGCTACGCCTTTACAACATCGTTGGATATATAATGTGTGGCTTTTAAATTTCTGTATGCGGATAAACTTGTGAATTTTATTTTTCGCAAAATGCAAAAGAGTTTTTGTTAAGTCTGTTTCTATGCAAGAAAAATATATCCAGTAATGTTTAATAAGGCTGTCGATTACATTTGGTATTAGTTAAAAAGCAACAAAATGAGATTTATATGTTTCACATGTTTTCAGTTTATATTTGTCAGTAGCAAGTGTATCAGTGCATCATTTGAATTAGGTTTTTGTATTTTCGGATGAATCAGGAAGTAAGCTATGTCGGGTGTGTTGGTTAGAGTAGCATATTGCCGCAGTAGATATCCAATACGTGTGTTTTTCCAATGATTTGTTTTTTATATAAGAATGTTCAACATACAATGCGAAATACGTTTTTGTGTGGCACGGGCTCACCCTTATATGAAAGAAAAGAGGAATATTTTAAACGTTAAATTCAGTAGATATGTGATACCAAAACTATTTTTATTTTTGCCTTATGTCCGCATCACCGAATAACAGAGGCATTATTTTAGATATTACGTGTACTGTAAGTTAAGAAAGATAGATGCATATATCATGCGTCCTAACACGTACGATTAAAAAACAGCTAGTATCTATAAAAGATAAAGAATGTTAGTTATATAATTTTATATTACTTTATTACATTTTACTTTCTTCTTTGTTTATTCGAAATTTGTTTATTCGAAAAAAGCGGACCGCCTCCTAAGAACTATGTGTTTGTCTTTTATGGTTGTATTGGTGCTGCATTTGTTTTAAGTTAGGAAAGAATTTATTTATTTTCGGACGAACGCAGCGAGGGAGAAAATAATTGATATTCTTTTCGTCAGGCCTCAGTAAGCATTCGGTGTTTCTCTTTTCACGAGTTTTTCATTCGATTTGGCGGATAGAGTCATTCGAGGTTCGCTTACACAGGAGTTAACACGTGCTTCAGCATATTTTTAAAATTGCAAAAGCAACTTATAAAACATACGGGAATTAGGAGATACAATTTATATTCAAATTATGTATGTCTGCTTTTAGTTCAGTTTTTGTTGTTGTTCATAATGTTAGTATGTATATTAATATAGGTTCGTTCATTTTGTTCATTCTGTTTCATAATGTATACACATTTATTATATTGCAATGTAACTAGTTTCGTCGATATATAAGATGTATCCATGATGATTGTTATTGTTAGTATGGGTGAGGCCCGACTCTCTTTGATGTGACATTTGACAAACGGGCACAGGTTTCAAGAGTTTTTCCCCAAATGCAGTTCAAAGGGTTTTATCTCTTGTTTTTCCTGGGCGAGTCACATTGCACTTTACATTAATTATTTCAAGAATTATATATAATTACTATGTTATGTTTATGCATTTATTAGTGTGTCTAGTTCTTTTAGGGATACGTTTTGTTACTCTTTTTTGTGCGTAGCAAGTTAGCTTATTTACGTGAACGATATGCAGACTAATTATATACTAATGTATTATAGAGTGTACCGTAAAACGGTGTTACAGACAAATAAAAGAAAAGCGTACCGCCTCCTAAGAACTATGTGTTTGTCTTTTATGGTTGTATAGGTGCTGCATTTGTTGTAAGTTAGGAAAGAATGTATTTATTTTCGGACGAACGCAGTGAGGGAGAAAATAAATAGCCGGATCGTTAATAGTCATTCCATAACGACCATGCATTCAGCACCCAAGCTACATGCTCGATATTGTAGCATTTTATTATCAGTTTGATTAGCAACTACACTAATAGCATGGGCCCATTTCACAAACTTATTCTTAGAATTAAATATAAAGAACAGACTTAGTCCCAAGAAATATACCTATGCGTTTCTAAATATTCTGGGTACCAATGCTGTTTACATCATTAACAAATCGTTCTTAGTATATAATGCTGTAATTTGAGTAGTCGAATAGCAATTATGATTCAAAATTTACAGAGCTCTTAGAACAAAACTGTTTCAAGAACATCAAGCGGCGCGTCGTGGGAAAACCGGTCTTAATGCATGTGCGTAAAGTGTCATCCCGGATAAGCCTGTGCAGTCCGCACAAGCTAATCCGGGACGGCACTTTCCGCTTTTTTATGGTATTTTCTGTTTCAAGGAGGTCTCTTCTAAATATAAATCCACTGTAGGCGAAAAGTGCCGTCCCGGATTAACCTGTGCGGAGTGCATAGGCTAATACGAGACGATACTTTACGCACATGCAGTAATATCGGTTTTCTTACGACGCGCCACATTTCTTGTTAGCATTAAGTCTAAAAATAGGTTAGTTAATATGGGCCCTTATCATTAATGGTCATTCCTTAACGACCATGCATTTTCAGCACCCAAGTCACTTGCTCGATATTGTTTATCTCTATAAAACATGAAGAAAAATGGGTTTACAATAATATCCCGTCAGAAGTTGTAGATGATTTTAACTATTTAGGAACTGTTTTTAATTATACAGGTAGCTTCGTTCTGAATTGCGAAACCATTTCTGGTAAAGGACTGAAAGCTCTTAATACTCTTATGAGTAATATTAAAACAGCCCTTTTAAAACCTAGTACCATATGTCAATTATTTGACGCATTTGTAGGATCAGTTTTGAGTTATGGTTGCGAAGTATGGGGATTTGGCAAATCCACAAAAGTAGAGCGAATTCATTTGAAATTTTGTAAAAATCTTCTTAAAGTTAAACAATCTACATGTACAATGGCAATATACGGTGAACTTGGCCGATTCCCACTTCATATCAATAGACACACACGCATAATAAAATACTGGCTAAAGTTATTAAATAGTCACAATATTATTATTAATCGGTTGTACCAAGCGTTGCTAGATGATTTTAACAAAGGCAAATCTAACTGGCTAACTGATGTTAAGTCTTTGTTAGATAGCAATGGATTTTCATATGTTTGGATTACACCGCATTCAGTTAACGAGAAAAGTTTCCATATAGAATTTAAACAAAGACTACACGATCAATTCAAACAATCGTGGTATACAGCCATAAATATTAGTAGATCTATGTGCACGTATAAATTGTTTAAAACTGACTATGAATTTGAATGTTACCTTGATAAAGTTCCACTAAGATATCGCATTGTATTATCCAAATTGAGATTGTCATCTCACCAATTAAAAATCGAAACAGGACGTCATGGTAATAACAGAATCGAACATTGTAACAGATATTGTACTTTTTGTAATAAAAATGATATTGAGGACGAGTACCATTTTATATGTATCTGCCCACTGTATATAGATATTCGTAAAAAATATATTAGTAAATATTATTATACTAAGCCCAGTATGGTCAAATTTATAAATTTATTTAAATCTAAAAGCTATAAAACTATATTAAACCTTTGTAAATATACATACCATGCTTTTAACAGACGAAAAATTATGATAAATTTCGTCCAATAACTACTCATTTGTTGTTTTCTTTTGTACAAATTTGTCATTCTTCTTTCGTACTTTTTCGTCTATAACTTATAAGTCCCTCCTCGGGGAGTGAATCTTGTTTATAAACTACGTTGTAATTTACTATATATCTACTGTTTGATATTCATATAGAATTATTGAATTATTAACTACGTGTTTGTTAAAATTCATCTGTTATAAAGTGTGTATATATGTACATATATTATACGTTGTCATGTGTTTATAATTGTTATGCATTGGATCATGTTATGAGGAACATGTATATATGTTCAAGTAACTGAATAAAATATTCTGTTCTGTTCTGTTCTATAACGCGATCGTCCAGAATAATCAATTTTGACATCACATTTCAGTTACTTCTTGAAATCTACTAACAGTGAGTCTTTTGTACCTTGTATGAAATTATACGACGTAATTGTATATACCTAATTGCCCAATACAATAACAACACGTGCAATTAGACTTTGACATAAAATAGTCATTTATTGCATTCAATGCAAATAACATCTTTCTTGCTTTTCGTGTAAGTAATTAAACTTCTTTAAATACCAGTAACATGATAACTGTCTATCGTTCAAACGAAAGGACCTTGTATTTTATCTGAAATTTTCGAAAGGTAAACAATTGAACTGCGATTTATAAATATTTTGCATCAATTGAATACACGTACATTGATAAATACACCATTAAAATGTATTTTAGCAATATTTTTTTTTCAAATTTTATAACAAAATTATGTAGGCTGTGGTTCGTTATTAACCATACGAGGTCATGAAGATCAGGTTTACTATCAACACGCCTTAACTTTTAATGGTTACTGACGGCTGCCATTGTGACACACATTCGAAATGAATGAACAACATTGTGACGATATTCACAACATTGGTGTAGATTGTTAGATGCACAGAAACCCGTGCATTACCCATTGCGGCAATAGTGTGGATATCTTTGTACTTTACTGCCAATCGCAATCTCATTTATATGTCATTTTTAGTTTCTTCGTTGTCGCGATAAATTGTCTATTCTTAAAGGCACAGGGTCCACTTTGAATAAACACAATTTCGAAAATAATACGAGTAAACTTCAAATTGAAGTATGTTGACAAGCCCATAGTAAGCCCATGCCTTACCAGAACTGTGTCTACGTCAGCGATATTTCAAATAATAGCAACTCAATCATTAACGCAAAGTTAGATCCCGAATCAAAACGATTTTCATGCCATGATAGATTAAATTTACGAAACACACTCAAGGAACCAAGAAGGAGAACAATTTAAAATCATTTATTGTGGGAATGTTTATTCAATAAAGGATGCCATTTCCAAGCACCGTAAGTGCGGAAACTTAGCAAATATTTATTGATTCACACGTGTAAGCCTTAATGAATGGATTTGACGTCGATAAATCATGCTGAAGATTGAACGCCAATGCTCGCCATTGCCCTTCTTGATCGTTTCTGTCAATCGATTGTCGTTTTATTCCATTACCGACCTATCTCCATCATCATCTGTCTTTCATTGCAATCGATCGTCCATTCTTGCTACCAGGTACAACATAAAAGCCTGTCTCATATGTAATTTGTTTACCGGTAATATTGTAATCGATTCTATCATGTCTAGCGAATCATTTCAATCACTCATAAGTTATTACCACTTGGAGGTGTTTGACAATATACAAGTAACTATTGCAAATGAGTGTTTATCTAAAATGAACAGGATTTTTACTATCCTCCGAAGAAAATTGTTGCAAACACATTATTTAAATAACCAACGGTTCGATCGCAGTTACGCAGCAAGCAAGCCCATATGGGCCCAAAATGGGCTACGTGGCCAAATATACCAAATGGGCCCCATGTGGGTCCCATATAATACTGTTCTGCCCATATCGGGCCCATATCAGACCAAGCAACAAGCCCACATGGGTTCCCAGCAAGTAGGCCCATATGGGTCCTAGTAAGTATTCCCATTTGGCCCGATATGGACTTTATCTGGGCTAATGTACCACATGGGCCCCACGTGAGACCCATTTGTGTGGTCTTGTCTATATCAGAACCAGTTGGGACCTAGGCAAGAAGTCCATGTGGGTCCCAGAAAGAAAGCCCAAATGGGCGCATAAGAAGAAAGCCCATATGGGTCCTAGCAAGAAAGCTCATATAGGTCCCCAGGCAAGCAAGCCCATATGGGTCCTAGCAATAAAGCCTATATGGGTCCCAAACAATCAGGCCCATATGGATCAACAACAGAAAGCCCATATGGGTCCCAGCAAGACAGCCCACATGAAGTTCCAAAAAATCAAGCCCATATGGGCCCAAGCAAGAAGGCCCATATGATCCGCAACAGACAAACCCATATGGGTCAAAAGAGCAAGCGACATGGGTCACCAACAATGAAGCCCACATGGAACCCATTCAAGCAACGCAATATTGGTCCCATAGAAAGCCCATCTGGGTCCCTAGCAATTAATCGCATATAGGCCCCGGCAAGCCAGCCCATGTGGGCCCGATATGGGCTATATCTGCGCTTATTAACTACATGGGCCTCATGTAGGTCCCACATAAATGTCATGCCGATATCAATCTCAGATGGGTCCCAGGTAAACAAGCTTAAATGGGTCCCAGCAAGAAAGCCCTCATGGGTCCACACCAGCAAACCCATACGAGTCCATCAAGATAGCTCATGTGGGTCCCCAAAAATCACGCCCATATGGGTCTCGGCGAGAAAGCCCAGATAGGCCCCCAATAATACGGCGTAGATGGGTCATCAATAGCAAGCCCATATGGGTCCCGTCAAAATAGACCATATGGGTTTCTAACTAGCAAGCCCATATGGGTCCCATATCGGTGTGTGTGCATCTCTGATCAGTTTAGCAGCTATTTACTGCAGCCATCTTGACTTTAAAATTGTTTCCTCAACTTCAATTTTTCTTTCGAGGAGCACCATGCAGCCTGCATTCCTTAAATTACAAGTACGTAAATAATTGTGTTGCACTTAAATTTTTTTTTTTTATAACATAATTATCATAATTACATTAAAAATAATATTTGAACTAAAATACCTCTATTGTCATGTATTTTCGCGACCCTGATTTAAATATGTATTTCATTACATGATCTATCACAACTATTTGTTTGTGTAAATAAAGCATTTATTATCAGTAGGAACACAGTATATATGCTTTTTGAAGTTATTATTTTAATGTTGATAAATAAATAAATAAATAATCCATTATTTTTTTTTTTATGCAGTATTAAAATATTTAATTGCACGAAATTAACACTAAATTCATGTGTGTTCACGCTGTTATACATATCTATAAACCTGCTATACAATATTAATTATCTAATTCAAAGTATTTACATGTAGATCTATATGCAAAGTTTGCTTTAAAAGAAAAACCTAAATTGTAATCACAATTTATTCGGAAATATATACACATGTATAAAAGAACTCAGTATATGAATAATTCGATTCTTGTGTACACCATGTCAGTTTAAGTCGGTTCATATGTGTCTTTGGTTATTGTAGCAAACCACACACCATAATATGTATTGGAGCCTGGTATTTCACCACAGTTGACTCTGCAGTACATTATGCTGCAGTAATGAAGGGAACTACCTCTTGCTCAAACTTGATTAAGTAAATTTGATATTTTATGAAATTGAAATTGTTGTTTATTTTATGAAAATGAAGTTATTGTTTTTTTTATAATGGAATGCAGATAATCTTTAAACTGATTTCTTACTTAAATATAAATTATTGTTTTCATAGACAATAAAAAAAAAAAAAAATCAACTTTCATCAGAACAGAATGTTTTGTGTTGAATCCTATGTACATGTATTTCTTTATGTATATAATTAACACATATTTTCCAATTTGTGCTTTCAGACCATGTGATAAGGTCGAGAAACCAAGAAAGCATGGCAAGCGTACAGACTGAAAAGGTGACCTGTTGGTGAGGGAAATATGGACATGCAGCGAATGTAAACACATGAATGTGAATCACCCCATAATTCTGAAGACAAAACAGTGATCAGTTCAATTAACTGTTAAACCTTAGGAGGCATTTTCTGGTTAAAAGGGCAGAGATTGCAGAACTGGTACGGAATCCAGTATGTTTGTGCTTATTAGAAGAGACAGTCGCGTAGCAATGAAGTTCATTAGCCCTTACATCACTGAATAAAACACAAACAATGCATGCTTTAATTACTTTTGTTATTGACATTTGATATTTATATCCAATGGTTGTTAATTTCAGCACATGCAATTGTAGTTGCTGAAATTGAAATGATTGCTATGATAGTCAAAACGTTCTATTATATCGACTTGAATTTGATAAGTGTATGTTGTTTCTTTTAATTCACATATTCCCTATCAGGTTAGAAATTTCACACGTTTTAAAAGATATTTGACAATTTTCTTTTAAAATGGTTAAGTTAAGCTAAAATAGAACATTTGAATATTTAAAGATTGATTTCAAATAGTTGATAGTGTAGAGCTGCTAGGTTACTGTTTGATTTCACCATATTTGTCCTCTTTATATTGTACATTATCTTGATCATGCTTCATGTTTGTGTTATTAAACATATGTATTATCACAGTTTGAATTGTTGTTTAATAAAGGCTCAGTATTTAATGTGGGACATCTTTAAGTTTTAACCATTTTTGCACGTTAGTAGTATTTAGATATGGCTTTAAGAAAATAACATTTTATAACATTTTCACTCTTTGCATACTTGAATTACACGAGTAGTTTGTGAGCCTTAATCTTGTAATCATTCTCATGCGTCTTATAATAATGGTATTTTTAATGAAATGTATTAAACTAAAAAGCTTACCTTACTGAAAATAATAATTTTGTAACTACTTGATAATATACTAAAACGTCTCTGCTGGGTTGTTTGGTCCATACTATACATTACTGTTACATTAAGTATGGCATTTCTACTTGTGGAAATACCAATATTATATTTATTTTAAATAAATGTCTCGCCAGTGAATGCAATTTTTATTGGAATAGTACTTTTGTCTATGATGAAATCCTCAAATCATATCTGTGGTGTTAGGAGAACTTTTTAATGCACAATTTCAAATCATGATTATAGAAGTGCTCTCTTAGCATGATGGCATACACATATACTATTTGTGGTAGCAATCGCATCTGTGTGCTATAAAGTCATAAGTGGTAGGTTTGTCCATACTGTGTGTGGCTTTCAAATATGTCTGAATTTACTCGTGGTGTTCTATTGCTTCATTGGTGTTTATTGTGCCACATATGTGCATTTTACAATAATGATTTATTCCAGAGTCGCATCTTTCTAGACAAGTCAATCATGATAATCTTAACAGTATGGTCTATTGTTGTAACACAATGACAAAATGCTGTTCTGGATATATGTGCTATGTATGTAGTGTGTATTTTATATTATATTTTTATCAGTATTTTATCTTTAATATATTTTAAACATTTATGTCAAGCTATGCTTTAGTATTCCTGTGTAAATTAAAGACGAAAAAATGATTAATTGTAAATAATTATATAGTAAATGTAAAAGGGACTAACACATCTACATAACAACCTAAAACAAAACAAGTACATTTGATTATTACAAGTAAGTGTTTATATTCCGCAAATGGCAATCTAATCAAAGTAACAAAAAATTAAAAGTGTTGTTGTGTTCAAGAATGAACTAAATTATAGTTTTATCTATATGCCCCGTAGTTTGTGAGTTACATTCATATAATAATTACGGTTTAGTGTATTTTGCATTGCATCATATATGTCTAACACACAGGATCTTCATATGAATGAAACCCACATGGGACCCATGCAAACAGAGTTTGCACAACCCAACTGGGTCCCATACACGTTGCCCATAGAGGACCCATATCGAAATCCGGATGGGTCCTATTTGGGCAACCCAAATGGGGCCAAGTGGGATTTTGCAAACTCCTTTTGCATGGGTCCCATATGGGTAGCCCAAAATGGGGCCCATCTTGGATCCATACAGGACCCCCATGGGACCCATATTGCAACCCATATAGGACCCATGCAAAAAATGTTTGCAAAATCCCACATGGCCCCATACAGGACCCATATCGAAGCCCATATTGAACCTATATGTGTATCTCATCAAGGACCCACATTGGGTCCACATGGGACCCAAATAGGTCCCATATAGCAACTCATCTGTGACCCATACCAAAACAGTTTGCAAAATCCCATTTGGCCCCATATGGGTTGCCCATACAGGACCCATATCGAAGCCCATATTGGACCTATATGGATATTCCTTTTGGGACCCACTTTGGGTCCACATGGGACACACAGAGGTCTCATATCGCAACCCATCTGGGACCCGTACAAAAACAGTTTGCTAAATCCCATTTGGCCCCATGTGGCTTGCCCATACAGGACCCATATGGAGCTCATATTGGACCCATATGTCCTTACTTGCTGGGTAACTTTTAAATTAAAGTGCAACAAATATATTTTTAACTAAACACGCAACCGTTGAAAACAGTTGCTCACAATGTTTTATGCATACATGGAAGAAGCACATATCAAGGAGAAGTTGTTCCATACAGTATCTTCCCGTATCAACCTTAATTAACCCCGATTCCTTAAAACATATAGTGGTTATTCATATACTCACAAACGACACGGACAATTTCTGCTAATTTTGACCGCAAGCTTTGACTTTGATTCCTTATGTTTTACATTCGAGTTACTACTGTAGAGGTCTCGCCCAATATTGCCATCACTACGAAGCTTGAGACTCCAGTTGAGAGCGACAATATTGGGTTTGAACTGATGACACACCAGCGGTTTTCACATGACCATATGCTATTAGATTAAAAAGCTCATAATTATGTCGCCTCAGATAGCGACAAAAAGACCTGAATGAAGCTTCCTCGCCAGTGGCTCCGCGATGTCATTCGACATACTCACATATAACAGGGATTTCAAAAGATTTTGAAAACCAGGAGTAATATGGCGCCTGGCTTGAAAGTTCAATGGTTCAAAAGATACGATTCAGCGGTCAAAACACCGAAGCCGGATGAATTTTGTTCTTGCATATTTGTTAAATCCTCTCCAAATGTTTTTTTTAGTTAATAAAGGATCAGAACGTTGAATGTTTTGAAGTTGGCAAAAGGACAGCAATAGCAGCAAAATGATGCCAGGCAGAATATTTTCTTCAGTAAAACATGTGTAAATTGCAATTTGCTTGCATCAAAAAGCAGGATTCTTAATTTATTGAAATCCCTCATCTAAGTAAAATCTGATTTACAATGTCATTAACAGTACTTAACCTTTCCCGATTGTACACTCCTCCCTCAGAGATAGTGTTACCTGATTGATTTGCATTGATCGAGCTTAACAAGCTGTACCACGTGCTCTGTTGTGAAGCATGTGATTGTCGGGTCAACATTGGCGTACCGCGCGATGATGGTCCTGTAAAGACGTTTTCACAATTGACAAACCTATGCAAAATAATCTGATTTTTAGATTGTTGGCGGAAGCCAACGGTCTTTCGAGAGGGTAATTTCCAAAACAGGTATCGCGGAAAACTACTTCCTTTCTTTGCAGGCTATTAGTCAGTAAATCGAAAGCGGAAAGGGTCCTTCTTCAAAACACCACATTTCACTCCTGTTTTCTTACATTTTAATTATTTAAGATACTGTATGTATTATGTATTGAAATGTGTATATCATGTGATTTATTACAATTACAGTTTGTAAAAAGGTCAATTTATAAAAAAATAACTTTAAACTATTGACTCTTTTTTTACTCTTGCTATTTACTTGTATGTAAAAGAAATATTTACCGTAGTGTCCGGGAATAAGACCATCAAACTAATGCGCTACATTGGTTATTTTTGACTCGTTGCAAAAGTGTTTTTTCTTACGACCAATTCTCATTCTGATTATTTTGACAACAAATTACTGCAATTTATTTTAAACAGTACTATGGACAATCGAGAGCTTGCATCGTATGATCTATTTTGACTCGGTAGGCTACGAACAAAGATCTATAAATGAACAGGTTTATTTATAGATCGTTGGCTACGAAGCCTACCTACTACGCTTCATCGGTTATTCTGGCCCTTGCAGATGGACTTGTTAACTGGCATGTATATAATTCCGTTTGCAGAAGATAATTAGCTCGAGCAATATATTTTTTCGTTACTTAACAAATTACTAGTAGTTTTCATTATGATGTCGTATACTATTGAATCACAAGCATAATTGTGTAATCTAAAGGTGGGAAATTAAACTTCATTCGAACAAATGTTTCCTTTAAGCAAAAATGCACTAATAATTCACATGCTTTTAGTTTCTTTTGTCACCAACAGTCTTTCTACGCTGTCAGCGTTTTGATACCCGTTGTACTCGAATGTCGAACGTTTAACTGTTAACTTAGTGTACACATGATCACGTAGTAAAGCTTCTGAAGCAGTTACCAGAGTGATAAATGAAATTCTATCATGACACGCGCAGAGTGTTCTACAGACAAAGAACACAATTCACTGTTGTTAAACTACCGATAAACAACCCGAAAAAAATAGTTTCAAAGCTGTAAAATATAGTTCGCATAGAAGTGGCAGAACTTGTGGCCATGTCATGTTAAAATCTAAATAAATTTTGCATTGACGTTGTTTATCGGCTAATGAACAACGATTTGTCGTTCTGATGCTGTATATTAAACCACTTGGGCTGACGCCCTCGTGGTTTAATTAATTGCTAGGCATCAGAACTCCAAATCGTTGTTTATTAGCCGATAAACAACTCTAAATCGTAAATTATTTCTTAATCATTAGAACTAAAAAATATTAGTGGCAATATCGGTATAGTGTCCGTGGGGTTCCAACTTACAGAATGCTTTCAAATTACCTTGATCACAGGGACCTATTCAGATATTTGCTGACAAGTTACAAACATTTGGTCACTAATTCCAAATAGCCTAAGGCAATTAACGTATTTCTTCGATACGTTTGAAAACATGCCATGGGTATCACTTACACAGCGCTAACGGATTATACTTTTCTGATATATTATTTTTTCTTTTCTGATCTGAGGCGTTTCGTGGGAAAACCGGGCTTACTGCATGTGCGTACAGTGTCGTGACTGTCGTCCCGGACTAGCCTTTGCAGTCCGCACAGGCTTATCCAGAACGGCACTTTCCGCCTACAGTGGATTTATGTTTAGAAGAGACTATCTTGAAACAGAAAATGCCGGACTGCACAGGCTAATCCGGAACGACACTTAACGCACATGCAGTAAGCCCGGTTTTCTCACGACACGCTTCATTTGTATTTCTGGTGAACCATGGTAAAGACGTTGAGCCAGTTCACTGTCCGACAAACATATGAATGATTTGTATTCCTTATTCAGCCGCAACAACTTGAATCGTTGCACTGTAAGTTTTACTTTACATTTAAACGCAATAATAAATTCGGGAATAACGTATACTACTCAATATTTGGTGTCACTTTTGTAAACGTTGTCGTACTTTTTTACTGAGGAATGAATTCTGAAATATATAAGACACCGTATGGAGTAAATGAATCAATAATAAAGTAATATACTCATACTAATGAAAATCATACACCAGACGTTTTTAAACAAATTAAGCAACACTGTGAAAGGAAGGAATACAAAACAAGTAATCCTCAGTAACATATTTGAGTTCTAAATACCAAAATATTAACATAAAAACTCGATAAGAAATTTCTTATTAAAATTTGCTATGACACGAAACAAAATGTTTTGGATTGTCAATATTATTGCATCATCGTAGTTAATTAGGAATTAATTATTAAGTAGTAAAGCGATGTGGCCGTAACACATGTATGTACGTTTGTTTTACATTATTTCAGACACAGCGAGATTTCTGGCGGGGCCTGAAGATTTAACACGTACATAATTTCTGTTGATGGAAAGTTTTGGTGGTCATGCCCCCTCCATAGTTTCCAATTGCAAAAGCACGATATGCCCATAAACATGTACCTCGTGGAGTTGGTTAATCATTCAAATATGACACAGCAAATAACAATTGCAATAGCCGGTATGACACTTCATATACATCCTTATAAAAAGACAAGTAACAATAAAACGCTTACTGCTATGACTGAACAGGTTACAAACCTAAAAGACAAGTAACAATAAAACGCTTACTGCTATGACTGAACAGGTTACAAACCTAAAAGACAAGTAACAATAAAACGCTTACTGCTATGACTGAACAGGTTACAAACCTAAAAGACAAGTAACAATAAAACGCTTACTGCTATGACTGAACAGGTTACAAACCTAAAAGACAAGTAACAATAAAACGCTTACTGCTATGACTGAACAGGTTACAAACCTAAAAGACAAGTAACAATAAAACGCTTACTGCTATGACTGAACAGGTTACAAACCTAAAAGACAAGTAACAATAAAACGCTTACTGCTATGACTGAACAGGTTACAAACCTAAAAGACAAGTAACAATAAAACGCTTACTGCTATGACTGAACAGGTTACAAACCTAAAAGACAAGTAACAATAAAACGCTTACTGCTATGACTGAAAAGGTTACAAACCTAAAAGACAAGTAACAATAAAACGCTTACTGCTATGACTGAACAGGTTACAAACCTAAAAGACAAGTAACAATAAAACGCTTACTGCTATGACTGAAAAGGTTACAAACCTAAAAGACAAGTAACAATAAAACGCTTACTGCTATGACTGAACAGGTTACAAACCTAAAAGACAAGTAACAATAAAACGCTTACTGCTATGACTGAAAAGGTTACAAACCTAAAAGACAAGTAACAATAAAACGCTTACTGCTATGACTGAAAAGGTTACAAACCTAAAAGACAAGTAACAATAAAACGCTTACTGCTATGACTGAAAAGGTTACAAACCTAAAAGACAAGTAACAATAAAACGCTTACCGCTATGACTGAAAAGGTTACAAACGTTTACGAACTTACTACATCATATATAAGAGGAGCGAATGTTTATTATTTCTTTATTATTTCCTTTTCATTTTTACAACACATATAACATTAAAACGTGATAAAAATGACAACGTTTCGAGGACATGTACATTTATATATATTTGTATATATAATACAAAAATATGTTCAATGTAAAAATAGAAAAAAAAACTTTTTAACAACAATTTGTAAATGTCAAATGACAATGAAAGTTAAATGATAACTCAATATGCCTTTTTAACTGCATCCTTTGCCTTGATACACAGTGGGTCCAATTCCCCGTCGCAACCTGAAGAATTATAAACGTAGGTCTAAGTCATTTATATAATTGTTTCCCCAAAGCATCAGACAAGATGAACATATTTCAGTATATATTGAAGAATTTATTCTTAGAAGAGTTAATTACTTTTTGAATTGTCTTTATATGATAACAAGAGGGCCAAATGATGGCCTAAAGCGCTCACCTGAGTACTGGCTATGACAGAGACCAGCTCTGGCATCTGAATGTGATCGCCTACAAAATGACCCACATCAGACAGATATCTTAATGTTGTTGACCTTGCAATCAGAAGCTATACAGATGCCTGTCCGGCCTACTTCTGTTGTTCATCTGGCAATCAACAGTTGCAATACAGATGCATTTACGGTCGAAAATGTATGGATACACAATGGGCAATGTTGACCATGCCCAATCACACTAACATTAAATAGAGGTTCATCCAATCTCTGCAATCACATGAGGTTCAAACATCTAGCTGAATTCCATATACATTGTTTTGTTCTTATTTTTACAGAACAATAATTAAAACAGTTGGAAGTGAAAGCAATAAAGACAACTGCCAGTGTTACGTATATATAATCGATTAGGACTAGTCAATCAAACAGACCATCACACTGGATGTATTTGCATTTTAATTGCGTGTTTAGGTCTTATAAATGATATTTAACTTACTGGTTAACAGCTCAAGTAAGAAAACCAATTAACCGGTTACTGAAATACTATTTGTTGCCATCCCTAGCGAAAAATAAAGTCCTATCATGAACATAGTCCTTTTTTTTTTTTTTCACAAACAAGGGCCAATAACTCTGTTCTTTGTACCCCAATCTAGGCAATTATTTGGATTATTATGAGATCTTATGGTCATACACAATCTGCGCAAGTCTGATAAAGATCAGATGAAAAATGATGTTTCTATATTGCACAAAGTCCAGTTTTTGCAAGTTTTCTCATAAAAAAGGGGAAATAACTCTAGTGTTCCTAGTTCCATCTGGCCCATCATTGCACCGAGATGAGATCTTATGGTCATACACAAACTGTGCAAGTTAAGTCAACATTGAATGAAAATCAATTCTCTATGGAGACTGAAAGCAAACTGCTGACAAATTATGGATTTTTTCACAAACAAGTGGCAATGACTCATATTTAACTTTTCGACTGAGACCTGATGGTCATACACAAACAGTGCAAGTTTGGTCAAGATTAGACAAAAAATGATGTCTATATCCTCCACATTGTCCACTTTTTGCATTTTTTCCCACCAACAAGGGGTATGGTGTTTGTACCCCAATCTAGGCCATTTTTGAATATTTTGAAACATTATGCTCATACACAAGCTGTGCAAGTTTGGTCAAGATCAGATGAAAAATGAAGACTGTATGTTGCACCAAGTCCATTTTGGAATGTTTTTCATGAAAAGAAGCAATAACTCTGGTGTTCCTGGTCCAATCTGGCCCATAGTCAAACTTATCTGAGATTTTATGGTCATACACAAACTGTGCAAGTTTTGTCAAGACTGAATGAAAAGTGAAGTCTCTATCGTGCCCGTGTGCCCAATTGTTGATGCATTACGGACGACGGACGGCGCAGGACAGTCCTTCTCTACCTATAGCTCACCGATCACTTCGTGCTCAGGTGAGGTAAAAATAAAATATGTGAAACTCCAGCTGCAGTAGACACATAAAAGAGATACATGTTTCATTGCAGATATTGGTTAATTTGAGCACTTTGTGGGTGGTGAATAAAAGTGTATGACACTTTCAAAATATCATCGTTTAAGTTTAACTTTTGTTAACTCTAAATGATGTAATACAAAAAATATACATACCATAGTCTAGGTCATTTATATCACAGGTAAAAACTATTTCTCCATTCACTGATAACTCCACCGCACTTCGATCTTCAACTTTGACAAGCTCTACAGAATGGCCATTTTTGGTAAGGATTGCTGAAATTATAATCAAATCATAGCTAGCTTTAATAGAAAATTATATGCACACATGCATATAATTTAAAGCTTTCCTATGTTTTCATAATGGTTTTCAAACTGTAATTATAAAATTATAAAAGCAATTAAATTAGCAAGAGGTTTGGCATTTTTTCAAATTGCTCAGCAAGATTTGCGTGGAAGACATTACCATAAGTAGCCAGTATACAAGTTAGATATTATAAAATAATTATGTTAAGACACTTTAGCAAAAGATACTTGCAATAAATACACCCTGATGATTAACTTGCATTTTAAAATTTTGTTCTGTTTATATTAGATCAGACAGTTGTAATAAATTATAAACAAGAGGGCCATGATGGCCCAATGCGCTCACATGAGAACTGGTACAGATGAAGACAATGCTGTTGTGACAGGTTTGAAAATTAAGACAATACTGTTGTGACAGGTTTGAAAATTAAGGTATCTGAACAATATGCAAACGGGGATACGATCAATTTGATTAAAAACATTGGTTAGTGCAATGGGCTAACTAAAGTACGAGTTGGGTAGTGGATGTGGGGTGTTTTTGCTAATGGTTCTCAAATCTTTTTTTTCTTGATATTCTTACTTGACCCTTTTTTATTAAGTCAGTGACAATTCTGGAGAATGCAGAAACAGTAGATTTTGATGTCTTTTAGCAGACATTTTTGAAGAACTAGTTGCAATGCGATAATTGCCATGGCTGTGCTATAAGGTCAAGTTTTGCTTTTTCTCTTATAATTTTCTGTCCAATGATGATAAATGATGTTAATGCAGGCTCTGAAGCCATCATGTTGCATGTACAAATAACTGCATGCAAGGTTTGCAACTGTTAGAAATCAAATTTTATCGATCAATTTTTATGGTAATGCACAAACTGTGTAAGTTTGGTCAACATTGAATAACAAATCTTGTGTGCAAGCCAATCATTGATAACTTGTTGATGTTTTTTCCAAACACAAGGGTTAATAACTCCGGTGGCTCTGGCCCGATCATGCTTATATTCGACTTCACCTGTATTCTTACGTTCATAGACAAACTGTGCAAGATTGATGAAGATTGCATGAAAAATGAAGTCTCTATTCTGCATGATGTCCATTTTTGTATATTTTTTTTTCACAAACAAAGGGCAATAAATCTGGTGTTTCTAGCCCGATTTTGCTTATATTTGACTTCACCTTTAATCTTATGGTCCTAGACAAACTGTGCAAGATTGTTGAAGATTAAATGAAAAAAGAAATCTCTATCCTGGATAATGTCCATTTTAGCATTTTTTTCACAAACAAAGGGCAATAACTCAGGTGTTTCTGGTCCAATTTTACTTATATTTGACTTCAACTGTAATCTCATGGTAATAGACAAACTGTGCAAGATTGGTGAAGATTGGATGAAAAATGAAGTCTCTATCCTGAATAATGTCCATTTTTGTATATTTTTTAATAAAAAAAGGGCAATAACTCTGGTGTTTGAAACACGATCTGGCCCATTTTGGGCGTCTGCTGAGTTCTGATCGTCATACACAAACTGTGAAAGTTTGGTTAAGATTGGATGGAAAATAAAGTCTATATGTTGGAAAAAGGCATTTTTTGCACTTTTTCCGTGAAAAAGGGGCAATAACTCTAGTGTTACTGGTGTGATCTGACTCAATAACAATCCTGTCTGAGATTTTATGGTCATACACAAACTGGGCAAGTTTGGTTAAGATTGGATAAAAAGTGAAGTTTCCAGCGTGAGAACGAGTCCAATTGTTGACAGCACACCGACGACGGACGACGCAGGAGAGGTCCTCTATACCAATAGCTCACCAGCACTTCGTGCTCAGGTGAGCTAAAAAATCATGAACAACAACAAAAACAACAAGAAGCCATACAAGTCACATAAAATTGAGAACATATACAATGTACTTAAATTGATTGGTCATAACTACATCTTTAACCACCTACGAACAATCTGTGAACATGTCCCTTTAAGTCTATATAGTTAGATTTGAATTTTTATATGAAATGGCAAAGAATGTTTTCGTAAAATTTCAGTGTACCTTGCAGTCCACGAAGTCTAGATTCTCTATATTCAACAACGCCAGCGGCTTCATAAGGGCCATACTTTATGAAAACCTTTGCATTTGAAGGCATTTTTTCTGAAATAAAAGCAAGAATGCTGTAACTAAAATAGAAAAACTTCTATATAATTCATAGCATATGTATATGAATACAGATATGTGAATGCTTAATTAAGCTTTTGGATAAACAAGCAAAACTTTTTGCTCCATCACAAGAAAAAGGCTAAACTAGTATTTTTCCAGTATAAGTCATACACAAGTTGCCAAGCTAAGTATCAGTGCCACCTGATATAACTCTAACCCTGCTGCTGGCTATAAAGTAACCACTCAAACCTGGGTATACTGTCAGAATGAGATGATGTATAATAAAGCATTTTTTTACCAAGTAACTGCGAAAAAGAAGACACAGCAACTTTTGAATAATTACAGAAGTTCCCTTTTCTGCCATTTTTGTAACACAAAATATTGAATCAGAGTAATTATACTTGGTTGCATAGAAACTGTTAAAACTGTCTTTTGCCAGAAGGGGAAATCCAGAAAGTCGAACACATACAAATATGTTTGTAGATGGATTTTTTAATAATGTTTTCATGTTCATTGTAAGGATTTTACCTTACTTAAGAAGAACATTGTTTGGGAAATAACTGTTTAAAAATAGCATGTGATGTAATGCATTGGCTATTGTAAATGGTGCATCATGGGAACAACTAATCATTCTGTAAAGTTTTCCTGGATTTTAAAACGTCCAATTCATAGTTTTCCATTGTAATTTGCATGACTTTAGCAACATCAATACTGTCCATATTTTTCATGCTTGTATGTACGAACTTTCGTTGCTTTGGTTGACCTTATTTCTTTAGCTTTCTGCTATTTTAAATACTTCAACCACCTCAAGGTAATTACAGAAAGCTATATTAAAATCGAAATCAATGATAAAATCCCAGAAAAACAGGGATTTCCTGATCATCACTTAGGAACACCTTTACTTTCGCGGTCCCAGGACATACTACATATACTGCTATATTTATTCTAAACAACTAACGACTAGGTGCACATATATATAGAGAGCTGCTCCATTGCGAGTTGATTTTCAAAAATTGGCCGCAAAACCAAAAATAACCCCAAAATCGTGATGTTTGTGCAAAATTTTATTAAAATTTTGTGAAATATTTCACCAAAAATTATTTCTAATTCGCATATCATTGCGATTACCCTGCCTTCTAGAAAAAGGTCAACCATTTTGAAAATAATTATCAACGCAGTCATGTGTAACGCTTTAACATGTAATACAGGCAGTATTATTATACGTATCAGTTTTTTAATATACCAATGGAACCCAAATTTTTCGTCTGTTTCCCGTTTTCGTGAAAACCGGTTGCAACGTACAATTGCAGCAAAATAAGAATCCGGCAGATACTTTTGTGTGTATATATACCAACTTAAGTAAATAACAGGGATGTCAACGAATATCCGGATAACCGGTTACTATGTTAATATCTGGTTACCAAGTTAGTAACCAAATATTTGAATAAAAAATTGAAAATCCGATTTTTCTCGTTTTTTTTAGGCATACAAACGCCCTTCTTTCGTGTATATTATTAACACAACACAGCTGTAGGCCTCTACAGGAGGTCTCCACCTCGTGCTGCGGACGTGTCATAAACACACCCCTCGGTCGAAATATGATTATCATAAAACAACAGGTGGTCACACCACACTAACTTTGACAGGACTATTAAACAAACAAGATGTCACAATCGATTATCCCAATTAGGTGCGTCTCTCTTGATAAGAGATGGTTCTCTACCAGTTAACAATGCCAATTAAAATAAAATATATAGTAACATTGATCCATCCTTGTTTTTGTGTTTATGTGCATTTGATCAGCACATTGCGTGTTTTACTCAAACATCGCAATTTACGAGTTAACCATACACCAGTCAGCCTTAATACCTACTTACCTTTACGCAAATTAAATGTTTAATTGGGGTACTTTAATTGAAGGGCATAACAACACTGCACGCTACACAAAACAAACAACTCACAATTTACGAACAGAAATTGACGTACTTTTTTACATGTACTTTTTTCAATAATGAAATAGTATTGTGTTTTCAAAATAGAAGTATCATCTAGATGTGAACTTCATTTTGCAACTTTAACTTGTGCCAGATTCCGGCCGCCAATGCCGATCTATACGGTTATCCGGATAGTATCCGGATATTACATACAAATAACCGGATACCAATTTTGGTAGACGTTGACATCCCTAGTAAATTATATATAACATATTTTGACCTGATATGTCGCGAATTATTCTCAATATTTCTACAAAAATAGTTTTTTTCGCACTATTTCCTTTTACCTGTTACCCGGCCTAAACATAACACCGGGTCGGGAACCAATTGTGCGTTACAACTGTGACGTCATCAAGTACACTTGAAATCATTTCCCGTGTTTTTTTTGCTAAAATCGGCTGATGTAGGTAACTGTCGGTAAATTTTGCCACCCAGTTCATACGGATGCCTGTTTTATTCTCAATTCTTAATTCTGATATATGTCTAACACTTGTTAATTTTTTTTTATATAAGCACATTTTTCTTTCTTTTTTAAATTATTTTATACATGTTCAAATGATGTGGCGAAATACCAACATATGAGAAATCTAAACCGAAAGTTACCAGAAGTCACCTATTATTGTGGTATAAACAAAACAACTGTCAAAAGAAAAATCAGAAGCAAGAATGGCTTACTGAAAAAAAAATCAGAACCAAATACAATAAATAACCATCACCAGATCGTACATATGATCAACCAGCTTGAATTTTGATAGGGAAGTGAAACACTTGTCAGTAAGACCAGAAGAAATTGACAGAATTGGGTACATTGTCTTATAGAATCCGAACATAATACTTTATTGTCAGTCCGTTAGTGTTGAGGCCTCAAGAGACTTGGGTTTTGTCAGCTTTTTTTACTACTGTGCTACTTTGCTTATGAATGTGTGCACATGTTTTTCTAAAGGATTTGTATTAAAATAGTAAAGGGTAATGAACCAGTTTTGACATAAATTTGCTTTACCAAATTACCATACACTGAAAAATATGCCTTAGGTTGGGTTGCACATATATTGGACAGTTTTGTATGCATACTGTTAAGTATACTGTCGAATACAATCCGTTATTGGATTATTACAAAACATTTTTGCAACTGAATGAAGGGAATTGCCAAAAATCACCCAGAATGCTACCCTGGAGGTCTAACCTGGTGATAAGCACAGTACACATGATTCTCTGACTTTGCCAGTTGGTGAAGATGCATCCTAAATTACCAGCATATACAGCCTAAATTGCCAACATACTGCAGTTTATACACTATTGACATGAAGATAAATGGAAAAGATGTAAAAAAGACACCTTATTTTTCATGCATAGTGTGTTGTCTCAGAGTTGAAAACAGTGAAGGGTGTGGGTGGCATTTTGTGTACCCACAGGGAACCTAATTTTGAAAACAAAATCTATAATTCATACCCACAGGGAACCTAATTTTGAAAACAAAATATATAATTCACTCAAATAATTGCTTTTAATTATTAAATATTATGTTGAAATTGTGTAAATGTATTTAACTTAAATTGCATAAGATTTGCCACTTTTGATAATTATTGTTGAGGAATTGCCTAAATAAAGCTGTCTAATTTTTAACTGGTATGTTAGTTTTTCCTCAGTTTTTCAATAAGTGATCAATGTGTGTCTTTCTTTGTATTTCAGTCAAATAAATGTTATAAATGAAATAAAAACATAAAGATTTAAATATGCTTTTGCCCGTTAACTAGGTAGCACCTATAGTCATATTACACAACTTGAAAATTGGATAAAGTAACTTACACTCTTAAAACCACAAATTACAAAAAATAATTAACAGGGAACATGACAATAATATAAAGAAATGTTCAATACTGCCATCTGCGCATCCATTAGTTGCAAGTTGACACATCTCAACTGAAAGCAGTAGTCTTGTAGCAGTAAACCACAAGAAATTTGAATGTTAATTAGCGGAATTACTCATTTTGGGGGCTGCTGCTGCCCCCTCACCCTGGCTTATTAACACTCAAACGTGTGGCTCAAATTTTCATCCTGTTTTGATTCATAACAATGGTATTTTTCCAAGAAAAACATTATGATTCAAGAAAAACAAGAGCTGTCATTGGACAGCGCGCTCGACTATTCGAAGTATTTCAGTTGGTACATATTTGGATAGTGAAAGGGGCATAAATTTGTTAAAATACAATATTTTTAAGTGAAGCCTTGTATAGTTTATAAATTTTTGGAACAAAAACTTTTTCCACAAAGTCTGTGTAAAAAGTGGGCTAACTCTGTAAAAATACAAAACAGAGTTATGGGTAATGTTGCCCCTGATACTAGTGTTGATGACAAAGGTTAGTTCCAAGTTTCAAGTGAATAACTTATGTTGTTTTGAAGTTACCAAACTTTTGAATATAAACTTTAACCAGAAATTCTAAGTGAAAAAGGGGCGTAACTCTATCAAATTACAAAACAGCGTTATGGGGAATGTTCACCCTGATACTGGAGTTGATGACAAAGGTATATTCCAAGTTTCAAGTGAATAGCTTTTGTAGTATTGAAGTTACAAAACTTTTGAATATTAACTTTAACCAGAAAATCTATGTGAAAAAGGGGCATAACTCTGTCAAAATACAAAACAGAGTTATGGGGAATGTTGCCCCTTACACTGTAGTTGATGACAAAGGTTAGTTCCAAGTTTCAAGTGAATAACTTATGTAGTTTTGAAGTTACAAGACTTTTGAATACAAACTTAAACCAAATTCCGACGGAGACGCGTACGCCGGGGGTAGTAGGAAGCTCATCTATTCTTCGAATAGTCGAGCTAAAAAAGCTGCCAGACTATAACGAGACAAGTCATGCATAGCAACATCAACGCATGTGTAAAAGGTTGTTTACATTTAGAATTTCCGGGGACTGCTAAAGTACAAACTACCCCATCACTTATTCATATATATGATGGAGATATTCTACACTACAGAGCTAGACACAACTTATTGATAAGGAGAATCCTTGAAAAATCTCTTCGTAAATAACAGAATATATCCACAGTTGTGTGCAATATCTTTTTGTTGCAGTAATGAAAAAAAAAACGCAATAACCAATACAATTTATTTTAAAATAAAATCTAATTTTTGGAGGTCGCGAAAACATGTCATTCACAACAATTTTTGTTTCATATGCACACACTTTCTCCCGCAAATTGTAAAATGAAATAAATGGACAATAACAAAATAGGAAAATTTAAATAATAATGTTACAAACCGATTTTTACACAAAACTTAAAAATTTATTACAAAGCGCCTGGTTACTATGCAAAATGTTCACAAATAAAAAATGTTGTAACAATTGCAAAAATAGGTTAAATACAACTATACTGAGTACATTTTCTTGAAAATAGAAAAAAAAGAATACAACTCCAAAACACTATCTACACTTTTGTATAGGGCATGCGCTTTTGAATAAACTTCCATGTATTATTTGAATATTTTTAGTTCATGTTTAGGTCAAAACAATTAAATGTTGCTTTCCTCTTACGTCTACAAAAATCTAGGTTGGGGGAGGGAAACATACACGTTTTTCGTTGTTTTTTTTCCTTAGTGGCATATTCACCACACAGTTTAGGTCTAGTATGGACTGCATGAACAATGTTTAAACGCCTTCCATCAAAGTAAATGTACCTTACGGTATATCATTACCAAGAGCGCCTGGCTCATACAGACTAATTCGAAATGTTTGCTAATTACAGAAAAGCCGCATATTAATGAAAACTGCTGTTTTTACCGAAGGTCAGAAAATGTTACTGGTCAATAGGCACACACACTTTTAGGGTCGGCGGAAAAAAATAGGAGGGGGGGGGGGGAATTGGTCTGGTAAGCGGAAAGGTTAATCCGGGACGACACTTTACGCACATGCATTATGCCCGATTTTCCCACGACACGCCTCATTTCAAGCAATACTAATATACATGAACAGGAACAGCAGAAAAGTGAATGTATAATAAAAAAATACATGTACGTACTCGTACGTACCGTACTCGTCAGAAATCGGTTAATTATATACATGCTATTTTCCTATTAAAAACAACAATTGTTCATTGTTATCTATCCCATGTAACGTACCTCGCTACCAGAAATGGTTGATATTTTAGACCTGCATGTATTCCTTGTAAAACAACAGTTGTTTTACCAGTAACTAACATAACTATACAAAAAATACGTAACTAACAATCCAGTAACGCTAAACGTGGTGTTTTGCATAGCAGGTTAATTTGGAATATATTCAGACGTATGTATTTGATTAGCTTTAAAGCACCTAAGTTGATTAGTTTCATTTCAAATAAACGCGATAATTAATGATCAGATTAGTGTTTAAATAGCCGATATACATGTACATGTATACCATTTCGTTAACAGTGAACGGCTTTGCAATTTCAAAGGGACTGCACTTGTTCAAACATATTGTTATTAACGAGCTTATGGTCTCCCTTTGTTCGTTATTCATGTGTTGCAAATGCGCCGAATTAGCCATGCCATAGCCATTCTAATCAAAAGCGTTCCAACATTTTTCACGATCACATTTTTTTTCAGATTATGGGAAGGAACGAAAATCAACAACAAATGTTTTATAACGATAGTAACTCGATCGTTTAGTTTCAAACATATTTTTTTTACAGGTTCGCGTTACCCCGTACGTTCAAAAATTAAATACCGAGTCCAACAATACATCTCAAGTGTTTCCTCCATTTATTTTTCTATTTGAGAACAATAATAATGCACAGGGACAGTTATCAAAATCCTGTGTTATATCAGATCGGGTCCAATGCTCATCCAACGATGGCATTCTCCGGACCGACGATCATGTTTAGCGCGTTCATTAGAGGGTATTGTTCCTGGCCGCACGTTCCGTTGAAGTCGTCCAGGTCTATGGCCCAGACCATGGCGCCAGCTAGGCCCTCCGCCCGAAGGTACTGCGCCTTTAAGAAATGAGAAATGACATATTTAAGCGAACGTAGTGGACCTTAAGTTTAAGTGGAAATTGCTGAGCTAACACTGACGCGAATGAGCTTTACCATAGGAGAAAATGACGGGGCTATTTGTAGGAAAACATTACGGGTCTTACATTGAATCAAAGGTACTTAGCCTTCACGATATGAGAAAATGACGGGCTTACATTTAAGCGAAAGTGATATGAGAAAATGACGGGGCTTAAATTGAAGAGAAGGTATTTGGCTTTTAAGATATAAGGAAATGATGGGGCTTTATTGATGCGAACGCATTGGGCTTTTGAGATATGAGAAAAGCGAAGGTATTGGGCGTTTACGATATGAGAAAAAGGCTGGGCTTACATTGAAGCGGAGGTATTGGGCTTTTAAGATAGGAGAAAATGACGGGACTTACATTGAAGCGGAGGTATTGGGCCTTAAACATAGGAGAAAATGACGGGACTTACATTGAAGCGGAGGTATTGGGCCTTTAAGATAGGAGAAAATGACGGGACTTGCATTGAAACGGATGTATTGGACCTTAAACATAGGAGAAAATGACGGGACTATCATTGAAGCAGAGGTATTGGGCTTTTAAGATAGGAGACAATTACAGGACTGACCTGGAAGCGGACGTATTGGGCTTTTAAGACAGGAGAAAATGACGGGACTTACATTGAAGTGAAGGTATTGGGCCTTTAAGATCGGTGAACAATGACGATACTTACACTGAAGCGGAGGTATTGGGCTTTTAAGCCAGCGCTTACATACAAAACAAGTCAAATCCATAATAAACACACTTTGAGAAATTTAAAACTGAAATCACTTTGACTATGTGTAGATTACTTTAGTTTCAGTTTCTTGTTTGATCGTGGTACATTAACTGTGCATGTATCACTGAGGGGACTCGATTCGTATTTCGGTGTTATAATATAAATAACCATCATTATAATATATGGTAAATATTTTTGCACTACTAACTTACTAGGACAAAGAGAACAAATGTAGGCAATATAAATAACTATTAGTATTGTATATAATTGATATAGTCGCACTTATAGAGGCCAAGAGAAGAAATGCGGGCACCTTTTCACGGATGCTCGCCTTGTCCTCGTATCCTACCCAGATGTTGTTATGGACGAAGTATGGCACCCGCTCGTTTGTCAGCGTTAACGGCGTTATCTTATGCTCCTTAAGCATCTTGCATACCTGAAATGGCATTGCTTGTTGCTGAACCATGATCTGTATTCGGAAATATTATTGCAATATTTAGTCATGTTAAAGTTGTTATGCCTCCATGTAACTATGATTATAAAACGAAACTGGTCATCATTAATTATTACTTAAATATTGACTTTTGTTTGAAATGTCTCCATCGACGCAAAATACTTGATCTTGGATAATGTCCAACTTACATATGCAATTATGAAAGAAATACAATTATCTGCCATATTTTTGCAACATGTGCTTAAGAATTAAAGCACGGAATTGCACAGATTTAACACAATTGTGAAATAGTAATTTAGAATATTTCAATTTACATTTACATTTACACAAATTATCATCATTACGTGGTTGTCGCGTAATATTTCCTGCTATGAAGCGAATGAATGAAATATACCAGTGAATAAAACTTAATCATTTCACCGAAGTTTAAACAATCATGACATTACTCGCAGTCATTTGGGACAACTGTTGAAACATTAATCAGCTGTAATATAGCAGTATTTTCTTTCATGGTCATAGCTATTAGCAATAGAATACTTTCACTTTCACATGCAATGAGATACAATCTACTCACACCTTTCCTGGGCAAGCTTAGCCGATCTAAGCGGTTTACCCGTACCAACTGCACACACGTATGCTAGTAACTGACAACTGCCCTACTTGAATCAGAGGTAGGGGGAGAATGGCCGTAGAAATTAATTCATGACCAATCCCCACTCTAGTAATGTGGCCGGGCTGGGGAGTGAACTCACGAACCCCGGACTGACAGTCCAGCGCTCTACCAACTGAGCTAGCCGGTCACATCGTTACCTCATAGTAGGCCATGTCGCGACCGTCGCTGCTGGGTGCTCCCACGGTGTTGTTGCGGGGGTCGACGAGGACAAAAGAACGCCCATACAGGGGCAGCCCCAGCAGTAGCTTATCCCTGGGCGCCCCTTGCGACACCCAGAACTTGACGAAGCGATCCTTCGATTACAAAAATATGGGTCTCTTATTGGAATATAGTATATAGTTAACATATTTTTGTTAAATGGACATTTACTTGTTTAATGTTCATTCAAAGTAGACTGTATTTATTTAATATAATTTATGTATGTCTAATAATTAAAGACCAAGGAAAACCACGCGCATGCATATCGGATGTTTCAGATGGAGTAAACAAAATTTAAAGAGAAGTGTTTCGGTTCAGTTTGAATAAATGTAACCATATCCGATATTCCACTCTCATTTGTCAAACTTGGATCCTGGGAGTGAACCTTGAATGAAATTTACAGTGTTTTAAGCGACAACGCGGAACATGTAACGCTATAATGGCGGTTGTTGACAAACTTGCGTCTGGATTTGCATATTTTCAACCTGTAGGGAGGCTTAAAGCACTGCAGACGTTACTCATCTTGCCCGCTTCCCTGACGATAGACCATATTTATTTTATGCTTTCCATCCATTTATAGGGAAATATCGGTGAAATAAAATTGGTAATTCACTGTTTAAGACAGTGAAAATTACCACTCTGATAATTTTTCACTGTTTCATACTGGCTACCGATTTAAAACAGTAAAAAAATAAAAAATTAAAAAATTAAACGAACCGTCAACGAAGCTGGACTCAAAATTGTAAAATGAGTCCCGCGATATTTTCCTATAAACCCACTTAGATAGCACGTAAAACGAAAACAAACAGTGGAAAAAGCATAAAATTAAAATAACATTTGTTGGTTTCAGTACAATATCGACTTTTTTACTCGTGATCATAGAAAAAACACGTTTTTACTCGTGAAAATATAAATTTCTATGATCGTGAATTAAAATCGATATCCTACCTAAACCAACAAATATCCTCTATTTCCTTATTTAAAAAAAATAAAAACGATGATGTGAATATTCGCACTTCTCACCACGTTGTAATCGAAGTCGCTGTAGAGGGCGCTATGGATGTTGACGGTGTTCTCCCATTCCCCGTGGAAGTCGTACAGCATCAGGTTGATCAGGTCAGCGTACCTGGAGAGAAGGGAACATAACAACCCAATAGGTCATCTGTGGACAAATGTATACTTTCGCTGATTAATTCAAGTGGTTATGCGTATAGACTATTGACTATTTTATGGCATTTTAAATATTATTTGATCTATATAGCATATGTGTAGTTTTCTTTCAATGTCATATGAGTTTGAACTCCTTTAGACATTTCTGGAGGATAATACACAAACACAGTTTATAAAAACTAATGTCAAGTCAGACATTATCGAAACAGACAAAATACAGAGTGATTCGGAAAGCAGGATATTAGTAGTGCGATCATACATTAATGCATCCAGGAAGACTGGTAAAGAATATCAGTAAAACTGATAGATGCTCCCCAAGAATGCGCTTTGTCAAATGCTTGAATTGGAATGAGAAGGGAAGATATATTTTGAAGAGCTTAATATCATTAGAACTACAAAACCGAATGAGTTGTCAAAGCTGGATTAATTTAGAGCATGAGACAAAAATATCAAACTAACATGACCAGTGACATAGAAACATTGAAGATGACGTCATAGTGTGATATTTTACTGTTCTATTCCCGTCACGTGGTAGAATGACGTACGAGTGTGATATCTTACTATGCTATTCCCATATCGTTACCAGATAAATTCAGAATGTGATATCTTAGTGTTCTATTCCCATCACGTTATCGGATGATGTCAGAATGTGATTTGCTACTGTGCTGTTCCCATCACGTTATCGGATGAAATCAGAATGTGATATTTTACTGTTCTATTCCCGTCACGTGGTAGAATGACGTACGATTGTGATATCTTACTATGCTATTCCCATATCGTTACCAGATAAATTCAGAATGTGATATCTTAGTGTTCTATTCCCATCACGTTATCGGATGATGTCAGAATGTGATATCCTACTGTGCTGTTCCCATCACGTTATCGGATGAAATCAGAATGTGATATTTTACTGTGTTATTCCCATCACGTTATCGGATGACGTCAAAGTGTGATATCTTACTGTGCTTTTCCCGTCACGTTATCGGATGACATCAAAGTGTGATAAATTACTATGCTATTCTCATCGCGTTATCGGATGACGTCAAAGTGTGATATCTTACTGTGCTATTCCCATCACGTTATCAGGTGAATTCAGAATGTTATATCTTACTGGGCTATTCCCATCACGTTATCGGATGAAGTCAGAATGTGATGTATTACTGTGTTAAGCCCATCACGTCATCGGATGACGTCAGAGTGTGATATCCTACTGTGATTTTTCCGTCACGTTATCGGATGACGTCCAAGTGTGATACTGTGCTATTCCCATAAAGTTATCAGATGAATTCAGAATGTGATATCTTACCGTGCTATTCTCATCACATTACCGGATGAAGTCAGAATGTGATATCTTACTGTGTTACTCCCATCACGTTATAGGATGACGTCCAAGTGTGATACTGTGCTATTCCCATAAAGTTATCAGATGAATTCAGAATGTGATATCTTACCGTGCTATTCTCGTCACATTACCGGATGAAGTCAGAATGTGATATCTTACTGTGTTACTCCCGTCACGTTATAGGATGACGTCCAAGTGTGATACTGTGCTATTCCCATAAAGTTATCAGATGAATTCAGAATGTGATATCTTACCGTGCTATTCTCATCACATTACCGGATGAAGTCAGAATGTGATATCTTACTGTGTTACTCCCATCACGTTATAGGATGACGTCCAAGAGTGATACCTTACTGTGCTTTTTCCGTCACCTTATCAGATAACATCAAAGTGCGATATTTACCTGTGCTATTCTTATCACGTTATCGGATGACGTCAAAGTGTAATATTTTACTGTGCTTTTCCCATTACGTTATAAGATGAAGTCAGAATGTGATATCTTACTGTTATAGTATCGTCACGTTATAGGATGACGTCAAAGTGTAATATTTTACTGTGCTTTTCCCATTACGTTATAGGATGACGTCAGAATGTGATATCTTACTGTGATATCCCCTTAACGTTATAGGATGACGTCAGAATGTGATATTGTTATGTGATATTCCCGTCAGGTTGTAGGATGGCGTCAGAATGTGATGCCTTACTGTGCTATTCCCGTCACGTTGTAGGATGACGCCACGCGGTCTTCGCTGGTCCCTACTGCCAACGTAAGAAGGAGTCGATCTCGACCTTTCTGCACTTCCGGATCGCGTTCGAACGCCTCTCGCACAGTCTAATGTACAAAGCATTCGCTCAAAATATATTTAAAATGCTTTAATAATCATGTAAAAGATTATTATCTTTAAAAAAACTCTGGTTTGTATACAAGTTAATTGGCGGACATCCAACGCAGGTTCCTATATTGATCACAATTAAAAGCCACACATGTCTAAATGAAGTATTGTATGGCTTTATAAGCATAATGGCCAACTTCGTTTTGTATTTTTCGCATTGTGTTGTGTGGAAAACTGTTTTCATTAAATAAACAGCCTTCGACAGTTATCTAGAAGTTCCTCTTTAGCCTAATGCAACCGAAGTTCCGTTAATTTTGGAAATCTTGAGCATTTTAAAACAGAGTAATAAAATGAAGAATATAAATAAATAAATATACAGCATATGGTAATTATGACAAACACCTTCTTGTAATGAATTATTCTAACACATTTTATACCTTAAGCAACTGGACGAACAGCTGCTTCTCCTCGGGTGCTCCACCTCTATCTGTTGCCCCTGGATACTCCCAGTCGAGGTCAAGGCCGTCAAAATTATGCGTGCGCAAGTACCTTTAAGTTTCAATTGTCTACGTCTGTGTATTTGCGTATACAATGATGCTGCACTTTATTTTTTATGTTACCCAGGTGCAAAAGTTATTGAATGATTGTCAAGGTAGGTTTTAACGTCATTCATAACCCATATTTACAAATAACATAATTGGTTTTCTTGCCCAGCTATACTGTGCGATCGGTGTGCTTTCAGAATTGTACTATTCTTGTCATAAAGAAAGCCACATGCTTTCACTGTAATTTGTTGTAAACATATACAGAACATTGGCTGTAAATGTATATAAAATAAGTTGGCTTACGTTACAGAGTTTCTTGCAAACTGGGACATTGTGTCCTGCGAGGATACCAGCTTGATGAAGGCATCAGTTCCCATAGCCCAGCCGCCCACAGAGGCGATGGTCTTCAGTTTATGGTTCCTTCTCTTAAGGTTATTGAACTGAGCTATCCTGTCGTCAGAACAAAACAAATGCCTATGTAAATTAATGTATGAGAAAGTATGACACATTTGTATGTCATGTGCAGATATTTCATAGCTAATATAAAACATTAATTAATACCCCCTTCTCAATAAATGTTTAACAGAGTATAATACATATCATTGTTATGATATTTGTTCATAGCCAATAGCAAATCATGTTCAGTTGTAAATAAATACATAACAATAAGTATGATCCATGTATATGATGTTGATACAAAGGCTATGAAACATACTTTTAGCTCAACTGAGCACAACGTGCTCATGGTGAACTTTTGTGATTGCCTTTTGTCCGTCGTCCGTCGTGAATCGTGAGTCGTTCGTCATCAACATTTACCTTGTGAACCCGCTAGAGGCCACATTTATTGGCCAATCTTCATGAAACTTGGTCAGAACTTGGTCAGAACATTTGTCCCAATGATATCTTGGCCGAGTTCGAAACTGGGTCATGTGGGGTAAAAAACTACGTCACTAGGTCAAATTGAAGAAAAAGCTTGTGAACACTCTAGAAGTCACATTTTTTGCCCAATCAACATGAAACTTGCTTAGAACCTTTTTTTCTGATAATATCTCGGCCGAGTTCAAAAAAGGTTCCGGTCTGGTGAAAAATATGGCCGCCAGAGGGGGGGGGGGGGGGGGCACTTTTCCCTTTATGGCTATAGGAAAAGCTTGTGAACACGCTAGAAGTAACATTTTTTGCCCAATCTTTATGAAACTTGGTCAGAACATTTATCTTAATGATATCTCGGCCGACTCCGAATCTGGGTCATATGGGGTCAAAAACTAGGTCACTAGGTCAAATTGAAGAAAAAACTTGTTAAAACTCTAAAAGTCATATTTTTTTGCCCGATCTTCATGAAACTTTATCAGAAAATTTGTCTTAATGATATCCCGGTTGAGTTCGAATCTGGGTTATGTGGGGTGAAAAACTAGGTCACTAGGTCAAATTGAAGAAAAAGCTTGATAACACACAAGAAGGCACATTTTTTTTGCCCAATCTTCATGAAACTTAGTCAGAACATTTGTACCAATGAATACTCGGCCGAGTTCGAATCTGGTTCATGTGGGAGCAAAAACTAGGTCACTATGTCATATTGAAGAAAAACTTGTTAACACTCTAGAAATCACATTTTGTTGCCCAATCTTCATGAAACTTGGTCAGAACATTTGTCCAAATGATATCTCGGTCGAGTTCGAATCTGGCTCATGTGGAATCAAAAACTATGTTACTAGGTCAAATTGAAGAAAAAAAGAAAAAGCTTTTTAACACTATAGAAGTTACATTATTTACCCAATCGTCAGAACATTTGCCCAATGGTAACTCCACCGAGTTCGAATCTGGATCATGTGGGGCAAAATCTAGGTCACTAGGTCAAAGCTTCAATTTCAGTATGTACTTCGAAATTTTAAATGTCTGTTGTCACTTAAGTTTTTTAAACCATGATGATGAAGGCCGCATTACCATCAGTCCGTATCAGTATATCCATATCTGTATAAAAATCTAACACATGGAAAATTGTTCGACTAATAATACTCAGGTGAGTGACCCATGGCCATTTGGTCCTCTGGTTATAATTTGTCGAGTTAAGTGAACTGCTAGAGGACTGATTCAGTGAAGATGTTCACACTATTTTACGTGAGCACTGTCTGTCACACGATGTGTCATATTATGGAGTTGGCACATTTGCCAATAGTATGCAGAACAAATGCTATTGATTTGAATCTATCACATGTTCACTTTGCGAACAATTACATACATGCTTTTAAAATGATTATTTTAGCATTTATTGATTCTAAACGTTATCATACAGAAATACTGATAAAATTTGTGTAGATGCTAGTTTGCTGCAAACCTCCATTTTGAATATACACTAAAATAAGAAATATTGGTTAAATTAGCCTTTCTAGAAAATGTACCCCTTCTTAAATACACTTACAATGAACTAAGACATACATGTAGTCGGTTTATTTGGTCTGATTGCTGAAACCATTTTGCAAAAAAATAAAATAACATGTTAATACAAAGACTCCTGGTGTGGTGGCGTTGCACTTGGAATAATCCTGGTCCCAGTCTCGTCTAGATCCAGAAAGGCGAAGGACAGATGAGAACACATCGACGGGTTGATGTCATCGGGCTGTAGCGCGTAGGGGGCGTGCCGATTGACCGCCCACGAACCGTAGTAGCAGAATCGGTAAAACTCTGAAGCCCACCACAAATAGCACAGCATGATATTTCATTTTGTGATATACATTCGCATGCATACTCGTATTTGGTCGTGACTGTAAAACTCCCAACAATGTAAGGACAAGAGCAACTGTCAACTGTATCGTTGACCTTGATAGGAAAATAATAGGTTCCGAATATTGGATAATTATTAACCAGATAAATGGATTTATAAAATTAACATCTGTAATAAACTTGATTGTACTTGAGAATCATAATGGCCATCGACAGTTCGACATTTGTGGTCCTAAGTTTATTTATAATATATATACATGATATAAATATGTTCAGGAAGCCGAGGGTGCTAGAGAGAGAAACCGTGCTGCAAAGAGAGCCAGGAGGAAGGAAAAACAACAGCAGACTCAGCAGACAACGCTTTTTACATGCAGCAAGTGTAAACGAGACTGCCACTCGAGAATCGAGGACGGCAGGATGCCGACGACCATATATACTATGATGCCCATTTAATTGTTTGAAAATGCAGTGTGTACATGGCTGACCAATGGACAAATTTAAATCATAAAACTGAAACTTTCGATTAAACATGTCATGTACGTTAATATATAAGGCTCTCGTATGTATTTCTTTCCTGACATGCAACCATAGAGACAACATTGTCATTGTTATTAATATTACTATGTTGGAAATATGGAATAAAAAAGCACAATAAACATCATATTTGTTTTCTTTTTATAAATATAGGAATGTTTTCTATAATGTAACAAAGAGCAATTCTGCTTGAAATATGCCACCTATTAGATTATTTCTCAATTGTGTCTTCCATTGCTAGATACTTTATTAAAACATCTCCTCTACACAAAATGTTATATACTTGATCTAAATGTATGTAGACTATAGGCATACCTGTACGGACGCATGGGAAGGCCAAGAGGACAACTGCGAGCAGTCTAATACCGTCCATTGTACAACGGAGGTCCGAAAAAAAATGGATAAATGCAGTCTCTTGTTATCGAAGCATAACTTTATATAGACATTCCATTTAGCTTACACTGGTCATAAAAATAACGATACCTGGTGTATAGCTATATTTTTTGCCTTTCAACATCTGGCGGAAACCTAACGCACAGCTGGACATTTTAGTTGAACATCTGGTGAACATCTTACATCTAACAGCCAACTTCAAACACCTCGATTATATGGCTAACTGTAAGATGTTTAGTTTAGTATAGTCAATAACTTAAAGCAATAACATGGACATTAATAAAATGTTGTTTACATCAATGTATTAATGGTCATTGAAAAGGGGCTCATTTGTGTCAACAACTCACTCCTAAGTATCATTTTCATGTTATTAAATTATATACCTTTTCTGAAATGTAAACAATCACTTAAGCAATAGCCAAAATGTAGACTTAAGAATAAATCTATTTAAATATGGAATTTTCGTTTAAATTTGCACTGTATACACACTCAGCAGAAAAGCAAACGATCGAAGCTCTTATCACTTGATATGTTCCGTATACGTGAAGTCATCGAGAACACCAGTCAAAACAAAAGACCTTCAACTTGAGTTATGATCAATAGAAAATCCGATTTGGAGATTCGTGTTTATACTTAAATAAGTAAAGCCCCAAAGATTCAAATCAAACAAAATGCCGATTGTTGTGATTTTCCTTTTGCTCCTTTAGTTCAAAACCTGAACGAGCTAGAGTTTCAAATGATAAAAGCAACATAACTATAAACTGAACGGCGTAGTTTTGAAATATAATTTGAGATTTCGTCTAAACGAAAATCTGTCTGAAGTTTTATATTTTATAAATTAATGATAAAATGTATTAGTTCTTTTAATATAACATTCATCACCAGTTACTGAAAATTTTAGTACAGTTTCAATATAATTCAATCACATGACGTCCAATGAAAAATTCATTTATGAAACTGGTTCGAATAAAATGTCTTATCCCCATTTCCCCTTTAGATCAGCGGCATTCAAATTTCTAATACAAATTTGCGTTTCATTTGCGACATGGTATTTTATCTACTGAAGTATGTTTCTCAAATATGTTGAAATTGCCAAATGATAGAAGTTATCGTTTAGAATCAGTTAATCAAATCCTTATTGTATAAAAGCGACAAATCAGAGAGATATTTCGGACACTCTTGTATTCCAAACACTGTGTGTCATGTTTTAAATTAAGATATAACCGGCTACTTTGAAAATATAAACAGGAGATAAGCAGTGATGTTCCTTAAGATGCAGATCACCTGGAAGCTGTCACCCGTTGTAAACAACGCATGCATTTGCAAAACTGGCTTAAACACCTGGGTAACAGTATAAAAGGGTCAGAGATTTAAAAATGTCCACTCTTCTGATACACAATGGGTTTTCAGGAGCAGAAGGATTAAAACTCATTTGCTGTTTTCTCTGGTTTTAATGATTATTTTTCTTTGACATTTGGCACACAAGTAAATTAACTGAAAATCTTTTGGCATATTAAAAATGAATGATGTCTAACACCATTTACCCTTGTTTTCAAATAAAATATTTTGTTGTCTGCTAGAAAAATCAAATTTCACTGAAAAATATCATCCCACCCACAAAAAGGTCATGAACTTAACACTGATAGTATTACGCTGTTGACTCAGTGCAGTGGTTACATCCTGGGTGCTCTCATCTGATAGATGGCGGAGTAGAATGTTTAAACGGCGGGGTCCACTTCCCTGATTTTGCGTTGGTAAAGCAATTAACCTACATTCGGAGAGTGGGATGAGCTTATCAGACAGTGATAAGAGCGGTCAGTTTGTATACAGAGACACGTGTTTGAACAAGAGAGCAGGGCTAGTGAAAACGTATTCTGGTGAAAACTATGCAACTTTCTGTAGTTTAAAATTCTTCCCCTGCAATCTATCAGATGAGAGCACCCAGGATGTAAACACTGCACTGAGGCAGCAGCTTTCTTCTGGCTGTGTAACGTTCATGACCTTTTTGTGGGTGGGATTAATTTTTCCAGGGAAATTGAATTTTCTAGCAGACAACAATTTTTTTTTTTGAAAACAAGGGTAAATAGTGTTTTACAGCATTTATTTTTAATATACCAAAAGCTTATCTGTTAATTTACTTGTGTGCCAAATTTCTAAGAAAAATACTCATTCAAACAAGAGAAAATAAAAATTTTGATTTGTGTGTAACTGAAGAGTATACATTTTCTAAACCTCTAGCCCTTTTATACTGTTACCCCGGTGTTCAACCATGTCCTCTATAATATATATACAAACAGCGGAAATTATTTTCTGGTTAAAGACCTGTACCTGAAGTTCGAGTCTTATGCATTACCCACTGATACAATATAGTTTTATGTGACATAAACACGTCAACATCGACAACAACTATTTTATTTATGGAAAAAAACATTTCTGTAGATGCAAACCCGTTTATTCTACAGCCATGGCTACATTCGGATTTGAATGAGAAAATAAGAAATCTTTATGTGACAGTCTTGTATTCTCGCGAGATTTAACCATTTTTTGTTCTTACTTTGAAAACGGTTAAATATCCGTCCATTTTGCATTTTCCTTGAGCATTTAATGTTCTTATCGCATCAAATATCACCATAATTAGCATATAAAAACGTAGAGGATATTAAAAAAGGAACTTCTTTCTTGAGCGTATGCGTTATGCCTAAAATGCGTTTCGATGGTAACTTGAACCATCGGCTTAAAATTGTGGTACATTTAGTTGTTCTGTGAACAATTAAAATTAAACGATATATAAATATACATCCCAGCTGGGAGTGATAACAAAGTATTGAATTTCAACACTTTGTGACCGGGCGATGGCGTTTGTTGATCAGTTGTTTGATAATGATTCGGATAGATTTTTTGGGTGCGTTTGTTAACTTTGTATGGTATGGCCATATTTTGTATTCTTCGAAATGTTTATAGTTAAACAATTTAAGTTGCAGAATAGACGTATGCCATCTTTTCATGCACGCCAGGAACAGATGGCTAGTTACAACATAATTATGTAACATGCCGCAAAGATTTTACTAGAAACGATGGTCAATTAATGCACAAAGGTAGGCGTAACTGATGATAATGGTACTGTCTACTTATTAACACGCACCTGCATGGTACCTTTTCTCACTAACTTATTTGCGGTTTTACAAAATTAAGGCACATTTCAAAGCAAAGTAAAAGATGTATGTGGCAAATGTCCACGGGTCTTGGCTAACATTTTAAAACTCGGCAAACAACCAATATGTACCTTTATTCATATTGTCGAGTTTTGTAAGCATTTTTATTGTTTTGTTTCTATTTACACGAACTTTATATATTATCTTTTTTTGTACAAAATAAAATACATTATAATGATTATGATATTGATGAACTGATGATGATGATGCTGATTTTGATGATGATGATGTAGAAAATGACGATAATGATTGTGATGATAATGATTGTGATGATTATGATAATGATGATGATGATGATGGGTATGATTGTACAGTAACCCCATGAAGCACACTGCTTACATCCTTAAATTATTGTTGTGATAAAATACTATTGAAATGTATTAGAAAATTGTATAAGTTGTGCAGTTATACAATATTTTTTTACTTATACATACATGCAGCGCAAGTAATGAACAAGGTTAGGATGTGGTACATATATAAACCGTTTTAAAAAATGTAAAAAATTGGTTCATAATGACTTCAATAACTTTGTTGTTCCAACAGCTATGAAGCTGAAATAAAAAAAAACGAGTGTAGTTTTATCACAGGACCACACAACAGACGCGTTTAAATTTTTGAAAGTGATATTAAAACCCACTTACCAGCTTAACGAATCGTCAAAGTCCAACAAAATGTGCTTTACCCGGCCATATTGATTACTCGATGCAAATTTCACACTAAACCAATTACGCGGTGCCAAATAGGTTCGACCCCCTGTATATTATGAATAAGACATTCTTTCAGGGCATTAAACAGCATGCTTGATACATCTATTAAAAGTCCTTCATTCTCAGCAAGGGGTAATTAGCAAGTCTCTGTTTTGGTTCGACCGCTTATAATGTGAGATCTAAAAAAAATCACAAATCACGAGAACAACAGGGTCTGGTTGTTAAAAAAATACAGGGTCTGGTTGTTAATAAAATACAGGGTCTGGTTGACAAGTACAACTTGGTTCTGTGCAGAAGGAAGTATTTATAACGACCGTTTGCATGTCTGATCAAAATGATCAAAAAGTAGTTTTAAAACTCTTACCTAAAGTTTGAAGTCCTTAACATTAACATAATTATGGAATTCAAAACCCCTTTCACAGGACAGTTGCATAATTTTTCGAAGAAAACATTTAAATATTTTATTGTTAAATATATTTATGTGTAGTTCAGTCTTACACACATAATAAATACATGCGGGCTCAACAATAGGTCGTACTGTTTTGTGAATCTATTGTCCTTTTCAAGTGCATTTGTTGTATAAATATATCCTAGGTTTTGAAAATTGAAAGCATATTCATTTAAACACTATTTAAGCACCAGTAATTGTTACAATTCATACATGCAAATAAAGATTCTGCTATAACTTGGAACACATTGATCACCGTCACCGACTCAGGCAAGAACAAGGTATGTGGGTCCAATATCACACGTATAGGTCAAATATAAGAATGGAACTTTTGTAGGAAACAAAATTTTGTCCAAAACGTACAGATTTTAAAATAAACTGGCTAGAATGATGATCGTGTGTCACACGCAAGAACCAAGTTTTTAGCTGAAAGATCAAGGCCACTCGTCAAGGTCAAAATATTTTTTTCAATGCATATATTGTACTATTTTGTATGCATTTCAATAGTAACGCTAACATTTCCTCTTTTGAAGACAATCTGTATTCATATGTATAATTAATAATGGTTAAGATCTAAATTGCAACTAAGATTTAAATTGCAACACTGTAATAACTATTTTTCTCCAATGAAATAAAATCTAGTTCAACATTTACTTGCTCAACAGGTTGTTGTGATATAATCCATAGTACAAAATACTGTCTGAAAATAGATGCAATCTTTATTTTAATTGCGTGTTATGGTTTATTGCGCCATTAATATGTTATATTTATCATTATTCTAGTAGTGAAAAGCCAGAAAATAAATACCAGTAAATTTGAAAGCTAGAGCAATTTTTTAATTAAATAAAGACAGGTTAACGCTAGGGCGTTTGTAAAATAGTTAATTTAATTTTGAAAGCTTTGCCAATGCGCCATGCGCGTAACGTTACAGCATGTACATGTCATATTTGTCAGTTTACCTAACAATAATAGTAATTTTGCTGTGCCCGCGAAAGTGTCATCGATGGCTATTGTTTATATTATGAAATTATATATGTTTGTCATATATTTATAAAAGCAAAGCCATGAAGCCATACCTAAACTCGATATGCCCCTTAAATACAACATTAAACACTATTTTATAAAGTTTGAGGGAAGATTGTTCAATATGTGTGATACATTTATTGCGTTTCATAACATAATGCTGACAAGAATTAATCATTGCCATTATATGCGTGATACATGATGTTAAGCTAAGTGAAAGCGTAAGGCAATACAAATTTGATTCTATGTATAGCGTCCTCGGGCTGTAGGTTTTCGGTTCCCTCAGTCAATGAATAACATTGTAAATAATACAAGTCATGATGCTTAGTTATATTTGAGTTTTGAATGAATATTGTTGGTGGGCATCTTGCATTTTGGGTATGTGTATCATTTGAAAAGAGTTGATGATATTACACAATTCTGATTTGGAATCTTGCAATTGTCAGTAACTTACCTACAGCTTTATAGATCTAAAACACATTGAATTGGTATGTTTTGTATTATTACTATTCTGAATTGCCCTGTTTAGAACACAATTTCAAATTTGTATATATTCAATTTAATATATGTTAAAACATGTTGCTATGATCATGAAGATCATGAAGATGTTATAATCTGCATGTATTCTTTGGTGTAAAAGTTAGGGTTTGTCAATACCTATATGTCATAACTTATGATATCATATGACGTTAGACTGAACTTGAACAAAGTGACTTTTATATGTTTATATTTGTAAAAAATGCGTGAAGTCTATTTACTGTTAAACTATTCTGTTAAATTAGGTTCCCAATATGAAGATGATAATTATATAATAGTTCTGCAAGTAAAAATGTTTTGCTTGTACCACTCCCACGAATAAATATTTTTCCAAAAAGTTTTTTTATCTACTCATTATTTTCTTTTCCTGCCTGGTTGGTTAGTTTGAAAAATACTGGGGACGCTAAATATAGAATCAAATTTGTATGGCCTAAGGAAATAACAAATTCACACTGCTTGTTACATTTTAAACATAAGTGGACCAAACTTTCCTAAATCTTTTGCAATTTTCCAGGTAGATTACTAGACCATTGTTCAATGAATCTAATTTGATTAAAGGAATGTTAGTGTAACATAGACTCGTGTCACCAAAATTATACGTCGTAATTCATACAACCTCACGTTTAAAGTGATTGGACATAACGGTGTTGAGGTTGCGATTAACAATAGTATGCAGACAGAAAAAAACAACATTAAAGTATCTCTTATAGTGTAAAAACACATGTTTGGGTTTCGAACATTTGAGGTTCATATTACTGTAACAATGCTATTCTATTCATAGGCTAGTATTCATGCTGAATATCAATATTGAATCGCCAACTTTAATAGACGTAGGATGTATTTCACACGAAAAATAATTATTAACATTCATATTGTAATAGTAAAATTTTTCAAATAGTCTGGAGTATAAATATCTCCAGTCGGTAAAATCAGTTAAAACATACCCATATAAACTGTATTTGAGGGCGATCTAGACATAATTAACAATCCTAAGATCATGAACTAGACGTACTTAACTAATACAGCATTGGTAAAAACAACATTGCTTATTGAATAGATTTAAGTGAGTAACAAGCTTTCTGAGCAGGGGGTCATTACATAAGCTTGCATACAATCTCTGCAAATTAGAACCTATATTTTTAGAATATCCTTTATCTTCTACCTTTGGACTTGAGATTGCTACTGTTTAAAATTGAAGCTACAAGCCCATGTTGACCTCACATGTTCTAGATAGCAGTTTATATCAATGTTTAGATTACATCATCAAACGTCTAATATTCCCATTATGTTCATATTTATATTATGTGTACTGCAAATATTCATTTCCAGATTTTACCTAGCACGATGTGGGTCACCTCATTTCGAGGAATAACATGTACGCAAACGGCATTTAATGTTCTCTTTCCTATTAACTAGCATGTTATGTTGGCTGGAAAATGAAATGAAATTCACGTTTTATAGCATTACCCATGCTCTAGAGCAATTTAATTTGGTCATTTACCTATTTGACTAGGTTTTATGACGTGCGTGCCTGTACACAGTTCACACCGCCTTCTAATAATGTCCTGAAATGAATGGCATTAATATCGGCGACACGGCATTAATCTGTCTAGCAAATAAAATAAAATAAAATGGAAAACATGGACAGATTTATACGCAATGGATTTTTTCAATTGGTCATGAAATTATTCCTACGGCCAGTCTCCCCCTACTTCTGATTCAAGTAGGCAGTGGTCTGTTACTGGTAAACCGCTTAGATCGGCTAAGCTTGCCCAGGACAAGTGTGAGTAGGTTAACGGACCGCCGTGATATGACTAAAACAACTGTTAAAAACGGCGAAAAATCCAAACAAACAAACAAACACACAAATTGTGTCATCCGTCACTATGCACTAAATATTTTAAACGATAAAACTACTTAATTTGGCTAATAAAAGTTAATATTAAAGATACTGTGTTAGACGTATTGAAGCTCTGCATGCCATAACATGTAATGAATTTAATAATAATCGTGTTGAATACAAATGTCATAAAATGTCTTCAAGGCAAGATAGAAAGCGTGAGCTAGCTATATTTGTTCTCTAGTCAACACTATTTTGTTTTCTAGAAAGACGTTTTGTGATGAACTGCAATGATTAATACATATTTCAGGTAAACATTTTTACAGCACTTGGAGGATACAGATTTCATGATTGCAATAATAAATAATCCTGAAAAATCCTTCGATCTAGGCTACGACCCGGATCACCAGCAAGATGGAATGGTTTCTTAACTGCCCCATTTCCAGTTCCTTCGAAAATCCATACAAATCCGTTAATACATTTGTTACTTAAAGATAATAACATACAGACAGAGAAACCAACACTTGCCAAACCATAACGTCTTTGGCACAGTGAATAATTAATTACATACCTTATTATATGTTTTGTATTAACATTAACCATTAACAGCTATTCCATCATTGTTTCAACATACAGTCTCATCTGAATGTCAAACCTTTTAAAGTATACCCGCCCTAAGGGTTATTGTCCTACCTCAATTAGACGCTAAAGAGAGAATAAATGTAATAAATGTAATAAAAATAAAATTACATCATTAAATACTATTAGGCCAAAGTTATGGAACGCCAGCACTGTCTTATGTCTTACATTTTTATTATATTATGATCTTTCTTTATTATGTTATGTGGATACAACTTTAAATGATGTGGAAATTTCTTTATATCATGTGAATATTTCTTTATATGATGTGGATCTTTCTTCATATGATGTGGATATTTCTTTATATGATGTAGTTATGTCTTTATATGATGTGGATATTTTTTTATATGCTGTGCAATTTTCTTTATATGATGTGGATACTTCTTGATATGATGTGGATTTTTCTTTATATGATGTGGATACTTCATTATATGATGTGGACATGTCTTTATATGGTGTGAATACTTCTTTATATGATGTGGAGTTTTCTTGATATAATGTGGATACTTCTTTACATTATGTTTTTTTCTTTATATTATGTGGATATGTCTTTATATGATGTGGATACTTCTTTATATGGTGTGGATTTTTCTTTATATGATGTGGATATTTCTTTATATCATGTATATATGTCCTTTTATGATGTGGATATTTCTTTATATGATGAGGATATTTCTTTATACGATGTGGACATTTCTTTATATTCTGTGAATACTTCTCTATATGCTGTGGTTTTTTATTTATATGATGTGAACATTTTTATATGTTGTGGATACTTGTTTATATGATGTGGACATTTCTTTACATGATGTGGGTATTTCTTTATATTATGTGGATATTTCTTTATATGATGTGCATATTTCTTTATATGATGTGCACATTACTTTATATGATGCGAACATTTCTGTATATTATGTGCATATATCTTTATATGACGTGCACATTTCTTTATATGATGTGCATTCTTTATGATGATGATGGGGTCTTTGAGTGGGGGTTCTATTCTGCCTCGACACCAAATTTGTGCAAGCGTCTAGGCGGGAAGCACTTAACTACGGGCCATTGTGGGTCGTTATATTGAAGGCTTAACAGGAATATTTTCGCACTTGAATTCTGCGTATTCTTATTTACAGAGAAATAACACATACATAATTGTCATCCAAATTTTAACGACTGTACGGCGTAAAAAAATATGTTTGTTTCAGGTTTAACCATTACATGACCAAACAAATTAGGTTAGGTAGGTAGGGATTTATTTTATTTATTCTTTATGTATTTAGAAAATGGTCAACTTTAAGATTCTAAAACTGAATTAATATTCAAAAGATATCTGTAATATCCTTAAACATTGTTTTAAAGTTGATCCTATCAAAACTAAACACTTATTTAACCAAAAAACATTTAATTATTTAAAAATATTAAAAAAATATATGACAACCCCAATAAAATGTATTGGGTCGGGGCCTAAGCCTAATTTTTTCCAACATTGAACGATTTTTTAATTACTTGGCAAGAGTTAATTTTATGGGAGGGTGTTACACGTTCAATAACCAGGTCCCTTAGTCCATGGTCAAGGTCACACTCAAAGGTTAAATATATAAATAAATGCCTTTTGAGTGTATCCAGAGCATAAATGTGTCTGACATTAAAAGATTTTCAAATAACTTGGCAAATGTGATAAGCATTATAAGAATGTGTGTCACATGCAATAACTAGATCCAAGGTAAAGGTCACACTATAAGGTCGAATATAAGAATGAAAACTATTGAGTATATCCAGAGCATAATTTAGACCGGCATTGAATGATTTTCAAATTACCTTGCAAAACTTTGAAAAGTGATAAGTATTATGAGATGGTACCTTAACCTTCTCAGAATGGCAGAAAACATTTAATAGAAAATACAATATAAAAGGACCGTTTTCCTTTTGCAAATAATTTGTATGCATATCGTTAAGCTTTATCATGTAGAAAGAGCTGCATAGGTGGAGGGATGGGGGGGGGGGGGGGGGGGGGGGGCATCCGTGTTGTTTAGAAATATTTATAATTTGGTAAATCATTTGGTAAATCAATTTTTTTCCTTTAAATGCTTTTAATTGAGGGTTTCAGTCGCAGTTTATTACAGTCAATGAATATAAAAAGGCATATATATCCATCTTTGTGTTGTTGTTCCTGTCGAAAGAGGCAAGTCAGGAAACAAAACGGATAGCACAGCATCCTACTATATCGCTCTGTATCTTCTCTGGACTGTTTTAGTTTTTTTTAATAACATTTGTTGGATGTTTGTGTCAGAGACAGGTGCGTTTTAAATTCTAAAATGACGCGAGTCAATAGACAAAGAAAGAAAGCAAGTATGGGTTATTCCTATAATTATGGACGGAGTCTAATGTATTGAAACTAGTTCTGGAGAATTCACGGAAATTTTACAGTAAAATGCACGTGCTTAACGTGCTTAAACGCGCACTAGAAAAATTGTAACAAACTTACTGTTTCTATGTAATGTTTCTTTGATATTTGATTTTTATCAATGAATCGGATGCCGTTTGCTCAGTTTTTATAAATAAAGTTTACGCCATATTGTTTGTTATTATTCATTGACGTCACTGAAACGTGCGTGTGATTGTGCTTTGTAAAAAATGGGCAGAGTATAGAATAGCTTTAAAAAACACACTAAGATCGTGTCAGAATCAATATTGTTTGATACTTTGTTTTCGAATAACCCACGGTAAGAAGTATCCACATCAAATAAAGGAATGTCCAAATCATATAAAGATATATCAACATCAAATAAAGAAATGTCCACATCATATAAAGAAATGTCCACATCATATAAAGAAATATCCACAGCATATAAAGAAATGTCCACAGCATATAAAGAAATGTCCACAGCATATAAAGAAATGGCACATCACATAAAGAAATGTCTACAGCATATAAAGAAGTATCCACAGCATATAAAGAAATATCCACATTATATAAATAAGTATCCACATGATATAAAGAAATGTCAACATCATATAAAGAAATGTCCACAGCATATAAAGAAATGTCGACAGCATATAAAGAACTGTCCACAACATATTAAGAAATGTCCACATCATATAAAGACATATCGACATCATATAAAAAACTGTCCACAACATATTAAGAAATGTCCACATCATATAAAGACATATCCACATCATATAAAGAAATGCCCACATCATATAAAGAAGTATCTACATCAAATAAAGAAATGTCCACAGCATATAAAGAAATGTCCACAGCATATAAAGAAGTATCCACATCATGTAAAGAAATGTTCACATCATATAAAGAAGTATCCACATTATATAAAGAAATGTCCACAGCATAAAAAGAAGTATCCACATCATATAAAGAAATGTCCACAGGATATAAAGAAGTATCCACATCATGTAAAGAAATGTCCACAGCATATAAAGAAGTATCCACATCATATAAAGAAATGTCCACAGCATATAAAAAATATCCACAGCATATAAATAAATATCCACAGCATATAAAGAAGTATCAAAATCATATAAAGAAATGTCCACAGCATATAAAGAAATGTCCATATCATATAAATAAATATCCACATCATATAAAGAAGTATCCACAGCAAATAAAGAAATGTCCACAGCATATAAAGAAAATACCACAGCATATAAAGAAAAGACCACATCATATAAAGACATATCCACTTCATATAAAGAAATGTCCACATCATATAAAAAAAGACCACAGAATATAAAGACACACCCTCATCATATCAAGAAATGTCCACATCATATAAAGAAATGTTCACATCATATAAAGAAATGTCCACATCATATAAAGAAAAGACCACAGCATATAAAGGCAAATCCACTTCATATAAAGAAATGTTCACATCATATAAAAGAAAAGATCACAGCATATAAAGAAGTATCCACATCATATAAAGAAAAATCCACAACATATAAAGAAATGCCCACAGCATATAAAGAAATATTCACACATATAAATAAATGTCCACATCATATAAAGAAATGTCCACATCATATAAAGAAGTATCCACAGCATATAAAGAAATGTCCACATCATATAAAGAAGTATCAAAATCATAAAAAGAAATATCCACATGGTATAAAGAATTGTCCACAACATGTAAAGACATGTCCGCATCATATAAAGAAATATCAACATCATACGATATCTACATCATATAAAGAAATGTCCACATCATATAAAGAGGTATCCACATCATATCAAGAAGTATTCACATCATATAAAGAAGTATCCACATCATATAAAGAAATGTCCTCATCGTATAAAGAAAGATCCACAGCATATAAAGGACTGTCCCATCATATAAGGAAATATCCACAGCATATAAAGAAATCTCCACATCATATAAAGTTGTATCCACATAACATCATAAAGAAATATCATAATATAATACAAATGTAAGACATAAGACAGTGCCGGCGTTCCATAGAAAGTAATTATTAATTACATTATATTGATCAACCTTAAAGTAATGTTAAAGTAAAAAAGTTTTAGCAAATGTGATATTCATCCAATAGTCAAGTTGTTTGAGCACTAAGTTTATGCTTTTTTGCAATAAATATTGCCTTTGCCACGTATACTTCATACATGACATAAGATTGTGAAAGATTTTCAATGATGAAGTTCAATAGTGAACTGCATCCTTATGGCATGTACATTTCTTACTAAACAAGGTTTCGGTATCAAAAATCAGATGTTTCTGGTTTGAGACGTTTATGCACTAAAATTGAATCGTTTCGGTTTTCACAAGGTTTCGGTTTACCCAGGGCTGATATTTATAAAGAATCTTAGTCAAAAATCAAGAAAAATCTTAAAATTCTGAATGTTTATGTTTGGATTTTCTGTAAAAGAAATGCATTGTTTGAAGATTGTTGACTCAGTTGCTATAATTCCAAGTGTATTATATGGAAAGCCGGTTGTGACCCCAGCTAAATTACATTAAAATATATAGTAACTATCGGACTTTCGGAGATTTTCATTTTGCGGAACTGTAATATTCCGCGAAAAACAACGCTAATATAAGCATATAGCAGCCGTCGGAAATTCGGGAATCAACATTTTCCGACGGACAAAAAGATACTACTTACTTAACAATTTTCGGGACATTTGTTCCGACGGGTAGAATTCAAAATCTAAAAAGCGCGGAACTTTGCAAATCTTCCGACGGAACAATTTAGCATTAAACACTGCACAAAAAGCGGAATCTAAAAAGCGCGGAACTTTGCAAATCTTCCGAAAAATTGAGCATTGAACACTGCACAAAAAGCGGGTTGCCATTGGTTACCCGCGAAAATTATAACACATTGAATACTGCACAAACAGCGGGTTGCCATGGGTTACCCGAGAAACCGGAATCTAAAAAGCGCGGAACTTTGCCAATCTTCCGACGAAAATTATAACACATTGAATACTGCACAAAAAGCGGGTTGCCATGGGATACCCGAGAAATTGATTTGATTGGTTCCGATACCTAGAAACAACCAATCAGAAACGTTGACACAAATACATCTGGAAGCTATATTTAAACATGGTAGACGTCGGTTGTGTATACAGAGTGGAATTAATAAAGGGTAAGTCATTTAAATATATTACTTATTATAGTGTCATTAATGTGAATTTGGTTGGAATTAATTGAGGCAAATGAAGTTTTATTTGCAAACATGCACACTTATAACCAAAGGGGCAGAGGGAAATTAAATACGAGTAACGCTTCGCCCAATAACGGTTCGCACCTGCCTAAATTAACTACCCACGAATCCACATTTTTATACATAGATCTAGGCAGAATAATATGATGTTATAAATGTATGGATCAGTGTATGTAGGACCATATTTGTACAAATCATATTGTTCACAATAATATGATCTCATTCTTGACATGTGATGATGTGTGGAAATGATTCTTAACACATCACATTCACAGTCTCATTCTTCACATTTTCTGTCCATTTTGTGCTAAGATCTACAGTCTGGTATTTTATATGCAATGAGCTCATATTCTTCACATATGAAAATAAGTGTGCCAATTGTCTGAGATAATGATAATGATAAATAATGATAATGATTTTGATTACATCTATAAACAAAATCAATTTGAACTGGTCAATGGAATGTCTATTTCCATTAGCTAGTACGGTAAGTAATGATTTCAAAATAAGTGCTATTTCACATGGATTGGATACTTCGGGCACTAAAATAAAACTAGAAAACGAGATTTTTCATTCTTTTCAGATGTTTCGCAAAGATAGAAGACGCTGACAGCAAATATTTACAAAAACGAAGGTATGTTTACTAGGTGAAGGAATGATTGTAATCATTTTATACTTCGTTGTTGGGAAAGTGAAATCTTTTTAGCTCGACTTTTCACCACATAGTTCGAGCTATACTACTCACCCATTCGTCGGCGTCGCCGTAATGCTCTGGTTAAAGTTTGCGTGCAACAAGTGCATATCTCTCTAACTGCTACAGATATTCAATTGAAACTTCACACATGTCTTCGGGGTCATTATTTAAGGTTACTGACCAAGGCCCATAACTCTGACCTACAATTTAGCAGAATTGTGCCCCTTTTTTACTTAGACATTTCAGATTAGAGTTTGCAAGCAACAACTCGATATCTCTATAACTACTACAGGTATTCAATTAAAACTCCAACATGTCTTCTGAGGGTCATTATAGAAGGTCACTGATCAAGGCCCATAACTCTAGCTTGCAATTTAGCAGAATTATGCCCCGTTTTGTACTTGGAAATTTCAGGTTAAAGTTTGCGTGCAACAACTTCATATCTCTATATCTGCTACAGATATTCAATTAAAACTGCACACATGTTTTCAAGGTCGTAATATAAGGTCACTGGCCAAGGCACATAACTGTGACCAGCATTTTAGCAGAATTATGCCCTTTTTGTAGCGATAAATGCCAATAACTCTGACAAAGCGGTTGAATAGTCAAGCGCGCTGTCCTGAGACAGCTCTTGTTTTATTTCTTTATTGACCAAAACCATAGTCAAAGAGACAAACTTGTATGTTGCTCAAGAAAAGAAAACACAGAACAGTAGTTAACCAGTAATTTAAAATACCATGCACAATTCATTTGAAAGTGCCCAAAAGTGCAATGTACAATTACTGGGCAGATTATAAAAATGGCCAGGAATGTATGTCAATAATGTATTAGAAAAATCCTCCTAAGGTGGACTCCTTTAATTGGAAAGGCTTTTTGGAAGATTGTTGTACTGTAATTTATATTCAAGTTTAAATTGATATGTTAATATTACATTTTCTGATGTTATGCACTTATAAATATCAAGTGTTCTTATTGTAGGACCTGCTTGTCTGTGTGTTGAAGTGCCCTGTATGACACTTGGCCGCAAGAGGAATATCACCTTGGATCCAGTATTAGTAAGAGGATGATGGACATTCCTCCCGTGTTATTGGTTAATCAAGAGGTAAGTTCACATTTTTAAACAAACAGATGACACTTGTTTATTGTTCAATACTAGCAACTTGAGTCACAACAGTGAAATGGTATTGGTGTCCACCTTGCGATGAGGGATCATGAGTTTGATCTCTACTTAGGACTCTCAAAAAGACATTAGTTCTGGTTCTTCCAAGAAAAAGATTTGCAAGTGTCGCAATAAGTCTCGAGCATTCGAGGAATGCAGACTAAAATACATAGGTTTAAACTAAATACTAGTCACTTCAATACAATATTTGTAGTTGCTGTTGTAAAAAATTAGTAAACAGTTCTATTTTACTTGATTATCTGTGACAAGTAAATATATACCTGTACATGCCGGTAACTTTTTACTTTATCTGTGATTACACTGATCATAACTTATATTATTTATCTTTTTACCTAAAGCATTTAAAGTATTCAATAAATGCAAACAGTCTGATAGTCCAAAGCTTGCTTATTTTAGCATGCTTCAATAATTACATGCTGCAGCATTTAAAAATAATTGACTTGTGATTACTGACACAGTTGTTGCGAATTCTAGAAATACAATGTAGGTCATGTGTTGTATATATTTAAAAAAATAATGGATGTAATGAAATGTTCAGTATTGATTGTGTACTTTGTTTTGTGTTTTTCAGACCCACGATGATGGATCTTCTTGTTGAATGGTTAAACATGCAAGGACACATTATAATCTTTGAAGATTTGTTAGCCATCTGTGGACATTGTTAGACATTGAAGAGCATTGTGTTGCAGTTTCTTTAAAGAGACACTATATGTATACATGTGTGTTTTACTTTTGCACCCCAAATCAGATCGTTGGTGTTGTGAACTCACATGTGTATGAACATGCATATTTAATTACTCTCACTTTATGACAAAACTGATGAAGTTATTGCCTGGATGTCATTAAAAAAGTTTAAGTGTGCCTTCAAGCACATTTAGCCTGTTCTAAACATAATTTTGTTAATTTTATTTTAATTCATTGATTTTAAGAGTCAATTCTGTATTGTTTCTTATTAGTGGATCCGTTTTAAGCTCCATATTTCTCATAATATATAAAAAAAAATTAACATTTAGACTATTCACTTGTCTGATGAACAAATAATTTTGAACTCGAGTATTTACAATTTTGTGATATTGTAATCATATTGTTATTGATATTCTGGTTAAAATTGCTTTAATAAATATAAGGATAGTATCGACTGTGTTGCTTCACAATATACGCGAACTAATTCCTAAATATGACAAATGTCCAACCACACAAAAAAGCTTCGTGAGAACAAAGTTTCGTACCCTGTTTTACATGAAAAAATCTCATTAAAGGTGCATGCTACAGAGTCAAGATGCTGAATGTAACAGATTGTTTTCTCTGCAAATTATTTCAGAATACTGTTTCTTGGTGTTTGCATTATAATTATTAATTATGAGAACTTGACTAATTGCTCAGTAAACAAGACAATAAATAAACAAGAGCTGTTTGTAAAACAGGCATGCCTCGTTGGGTCCAAAACAGCCTCTGTAGAAATTCGTAAGGATGAAAGTAAAATTAAACAATTTTTTTTGTCAACTTTTGGTCAGTTTGACCAAATGACAAAACAATCAATAGGGATCTACTTTTAGTCATAACCCACCTATCTACTAAATTTTACAAACCCATGCCAAAGGGTTCCATGGACAATGTTTTACAAGTATTGGTCAATTTGACATATGACCCAAGGACTCCATTATTAACAGGGGTCATTTACTAGTCGTGACTAACCTAACTACCAAGTTTGACGAGCCTAGGCCCAAGGGCTGCAAAGTTATTGCCTGGACAAGCTTTTATTGAACTGAGAATTATCGGGCGTTTTCTTCTATCATATTTTATAGTCACAGGGCTTTCATTAACTTTTGAAAACTAAGTTTGAACTTCCTGGCCTCTAATTTTGGAAGTTTTGCTCATAATATTTGGAAGGTATGACAATATTGCGCTACAGTAGTCCTGAGCAGTTCAGAAATGTGTATATTAAAGTATAAATTCAAGATTTTTTAAGGCCAGTTCTTTTTCATTAAGTACTTAAACGCCAATTTATTCAGTGAAACAGGGTCATTTAGAAAAAATTCATAATTTTTCTTCTAACTTGTTCATCCTTAAATGATGGAACTTGCATGGCTGCAATTTTGGAAGTTCTGTGACAAAAACTGGGAGTAAATTACTCCCAAACTTCCCTTAATGGGAGCCCTGTAGTCAGTTTGACACTGACCTTTCACCCAAGGATCGAAAGCTTTAAGAACCTAGACCAAAGGGTTGAGAAGTTATTGCCTGATTATTGGGCATTCTTTATTAATCTTTTAGTCAGTTTGACCCACAGACTCACACATAAATAGGGATCCTCGACTAATCTTAATCAACCTAGCAACCAAGTTTCAAGAACCCTGGCCTAAGTGTTTTGTAGTTATCGCTCAGACAAGGTTTTGTCTACTGACATACAGACGGACACATGGACCGACATTTGCAAAATAATATACCCCTGCTTTTCGAAGGGGAGCATAATTAATAATAACAACATCTTAATATATATGTTTATGTTTATTGAGAAAAGACAACTGTCATAAGAATGTTCATTTACTTAAAAGTGTGTGCAAAGTATTAACAAGTAATAATTGTGCCAGGGCCCATATCGCTAAAGCTCCTTAGTTTAAAGTTGAGTTATATTCCTAAAACCTGCATTAAAATCCATAAGTTTATGTCTGTTTCATTAAACTTTGCTATGAAATTTATTTTTGTAAGGAACTAGGAAATTATATAGGAAAGTACCAATTTCAAATTGAAAATACTGATTTTGAAACAAACATTTTTAATTAGACTAATTTCAGTTAAAATTGTTCTTAGGGTCTGTATTGAAATGGATACCGAATGGTGGAAGAAACAATTCATACATTAACAAACTTAAAAGTTCTTTGTTTCCAATTTCTAACAAACTGTGCAGGTTAATAGATTTTGGCCAATTAATCCATAAGCATTTGAACCAAATAAATCATAAACGTATATATTGAACAAGGTAATGTTGATTTTAAAGAGACTTGTTCACAGATGTTTGCATATTTTGAAGTAGGCCATTAAATGTCTTTACTTCACAGATTTAAGCATCAGGACTAAATAGCTCAAGTATAATAACAAGAAAAGGATTTTTTTTAAAGAAAAGCAAAAAAAGGTCCCACCGGGGTTTGAACCCGGGACCTTCGGATTAAAAGACTGTCGCCATTACCACTTGGCCAGTCCAATTTCTATATTTATCCCTGCCTTATTTACTTTATGTAAGTGACCCACGTGTTGTCAATAATTTAAACGAAAACAACACAAACACACCAAATTATTCATCGATTAGCATTACAAACACTATATAATTTTATCAATTTCAACTTATGATTACTCATAAAAAAAATGCTATTTACTGTATATATTTATGTCCAAAGTGTTATTTCGCTCCCTTATATACACTGTTCTTTTATTTTTGGAATCTGTAACAAAAAGTTGAAAAAAAATGTCAATTTGCCAATCTGTGAACAGGTCCCTTTAACAACTTAATTAAGAACTACATAGAACAATATATATATGTTGCTGCTTTTTCTTAAATTAACATTTTGTTGTAAATGTAACGTGTCTTAAATCGAAATTGAATCGAAACAATCAAATCAAAACAACAACAACATTATTCTCATTGATATACATGGTATAGTCGATATATATACACAAGTTGAAGTGCACACATTTCATTAATAAAAAAGTAAAAATGTAATACATAGACAACTGTATATATTTGGTCAAAAACAATATGGAAGGTAATAAATACATTTAACAACAAACTACAAGTTGGTACATTATTAATATAACAGTGAAATTGGTTGCATATGAAACAAAAGTAACAAAAACCGTCAAAGAAATTAAGTAAATTCTATTTAATAGAATTCGTATAAGAAATAGATTGGATTACAACTAGAAAAAGTATATTTTGCACATATAATGCAGTAAATTACTACAATCAATTCTAAAATATTTTCTCGTATAACATGTGCACATCTATACATAATTGTCTTGCGTAGTATATCTTCTTCATAAGCTCTAATAATTTCATCATATTAAGAACATGCTCTGACAATGGTAGTTCATCCTGGTGAAAGTAATTTCTTTATTGAACCCTGTTGTAAGTTTATCATTATTACTGCTGCACAAGTTATTGACGGCTGGAAAAATTGGTTATTGATATTAAGAAGGACCTATACAAGAGGACTGGGCCTAATAGACCTCGGTCGCTCACCTGCGTTTAATAAATAATACTGGATAAACCTTGTAAAAATTTAAAAGCATGTTCATACATGTTTAAAGGAAAATGTTGGACCACTGACAACCATGTTTTTAGTAATACAAATAATTTGTAAGGAATTTTGTAGACAGTCACCCAACAAACTGTTCAGTTAAATAATTTTCAAATACAACAAGTTTTTCAAGTTTTCAATATAGCCATTTAAGGAAAACTTTTACAGCCCTGGCCGCCATGTCAAAATAATTTGAAGGAATTTTGAAGAGGGTCATGCATGGAACATTAATTACCTTGATATCCAGTCAGCACTTACAAAAATATCAAATTAATAGCTTACATGCTTTTGAAGATATGAAGGAAAAACATGAACATGTGGACAGAAGGACGGACAGACTGGGAAAATTACTATAGGGTACCCACAAAAACTTGTGGGGCCCTAATTGAAATGTGTAAAATGCTGTAGCAAAGGCAAATCATGTGTTGAATAATGGATCCAGTCAGTTGAAGATGTCCGTCTAAGGTGCAGAAGTCATTCAAGTTTGCACAGTACTTTTGAAGTAGAAGAATCCACTGCATACTCTGACACTTGTGTTACTGTACCATAGTTGTTGTGCTGAAATAATCATCAAAAAGGCAAATACATAACTAACTTGTACTAGGAATAATATTTAAGTTGAATCGTGATCTTTGTTGCCTCACCACTGTAATGAACATCTTCAATGTTTGCTTTTTACTAAGTAAGTATTTGAAAGAATATTTTTTTAATGTAAACAGGGACTATGCTAAATATACAGTTTAACAACCAATACAGTCCTTAGCATGGACCAGGCATAATTTTCTCATGCAGTAATAACATAAATATGCATACTCCAAAAAGACAACCTTAAATCTATAAAAATTTCTCCACATGAATAATTTATCATAATCCGTTAGCCTGATGTACATTCTGTCAACAATCAAGACATCTTGTTGGAAAATATTTGTCAACATTATGTCACTAAAGTGTCTGAATGTTTGTTGTCATCAAGCCAAGCAAATTCATGTTCATTAAAATGATTGAACACTGCTTAATGGACCTTTAAATAATAAAGAAAATAACTACTGAATCATATGATTTATGTCAGTAAGATCTTGTTTACTTCCTATTTGAGAAGTTTCATGCAATGCTTTCAGTCATGAAATTATTTCAGCAATAATCTGATTGTACACATGGTGGCCACTGAAATTCTGAATAAAAAAATCCCTGTCTTCCTGATTTTCTTTGACCAGAATGTGATTTTTCCTGATATATTTTGTCTAATTGCCTTTCTAATTTGTGCATATTGATGACAGTGTTGAATTATATCTTAGATTTTATATTTCACTTTTCATCTGTCTTTGGATTTTTTCCTGAGACTATGGTCAAATTTCCTGAATTTTCTGATTTTTCACCATTTTTAAATTCCTCGCTTTGTCAACACTTTCCCTTGTTTCCAGTGGCCACCTTGGAATAATAGAACAAATATATGAATGAAGCGAGTCAGGAAAAAGGTCTCTTGAATCAAGCCATGAACATCATATATCATGATTTTATTGCACATAATACAAGAGCTGTCAGAGGACAGCGTGCTCGACTATTCGAAGTATTTCAGTTGGTATGTATTTTGGATAGTGGAAGGGGCATAAATTTGTTAAAATACAAAACTTTTAAGTGAAGCCTTGTATAGTTTTAAATTTTTGGAACAAAAGCTTTAACAACAAAGTCTATGTAAAAAGTGAGCTAACTCTGTAAAAATACAAGACAGAGTTATGGGTAATGTTGCCCCTAATACTAGAGTTGATGACAAAGGTTAGTTCCAAGTTTCAAGTGAATAACTTGTGTAGTTTTGAAGTAACCAAACTTTTCGATATAAACTTTAAACAGAAACTCTAAGTGAAAAGGGGGCATAACTCTGTCAAAATACAAAATAGACTTATGTGTAATGTTGCCACTGATAATAGAGTTGATGAAAAAGGTTAGTTCCAAGTTTCAAGTGAATAACTTATGTAGTCTTGAAGTTACAAAACTTTTGAATATAAACTTTAACCTGAAAATCTAAGTGAAAAAGGGGCATAACTCTGTCAAAATACAAAACAGTGTTATGGGGAAGGTTGCCCCTGACACTGGAATTGATGACAAAGGTATATTCCAAGTTTCAAGTGAATAACTTAAGTAGTTTTGAAGTAACAAGACTTTTGAATAAAAACTTTAACCAAATTCAGACGGGGACGCCGACGCCGGGGGTAGTAGGAAAGCTCACCTATTCTTCGAATAGTCGAGCTAAAATTTATTTTATAGTTTTATAAATGAACTAACCAGTACACTTGAATAATGTTAACAGATGTCTGCAAATAACAAGAGTTGTCTCAGGACAACATGCTTGACAATTCATTCCGCTTGGATAATATATATATTCTGTCAGTGACCTTACGTAATGACCCGGAAGACGTTTGTGAAATATCAATTGATTATCTGTAGTAATTACAGAGATACATATTTGCACGCAAGTACAAAAAGAGGCATAATTCTGCTAAAATGCTGGTCACAGTTATGGGCCTTGGCCAGTAACCTTATATTATTACCCTGAAGACACGTGTGAAGTTTCAGCAGAATATCGGTAGTAGTCACAACGATATTTACTTGCACGCAATCTTAACCTCAATTTTCTCTTCCACACAAACCTAACCTGACTTTCCTAAGTAAAAAAAGGGTATTATTCTGCTAAAATGCTGGTCACAGTTATGGGCCTTTGCCAGTGACCGTATATAATGACCCTGAACACGTGTGAAGTTTTAATTGAATATCTGTAGTAGATATGGAGTTGATACATGCAAACTGAAACCTGAAATTGTTGAAGTACACAAAGGGGCATAATTCTGCTAAATTGCAGGTAACATTTATAGACCTTGGTCTATGACCTAATAAAATGACCCCGAAGACATGTGTGAAGTTTCAATCAAATATCTGTAGTAGTTAACAGACATATATACTTGTTGCACCTTAACCGGAACATTACGCCAACGCTGACGAACGGGTAAGAAGTTTAGCTAGGACTATTCGATAAAGACTGAAATATAATTAACCTTGGAAATGTACTGCCCCCTGCTTTGACATCTTTTTGCTCTTCTTATCACTTCATCACATCCAGTATGCTCATAGTGTCACTGCAATAAACATATTTATTTTAAACACCTGATTACTATAAAATCTTGCACAATCAGGTTTATTCTATTTGTACATTTATCTAACTGAAAGTCTTAGTAATTTAAAAATGTGCATTTATTCTTTTTTTACTTGACAAAGATGTACCAGTATTACTAACGGTTCACAAATTAAACTTTCAATTTGTTGTTTCAGCATTGTTTCTTACATGAGGCGTTTAAATTCTATACATGTGCATCTCTATATGAATGAATGCACAATACATCAATTTAGATATTGTTATAGTATTTTACTTAAGATAAATTTAATACTATAAAAATCAACAGCACATTCCTACAATAGCAATAAGTAAACAACTGTAATCAAAATTATGGTAATATCTCATTTTCAGAGCATAAAAATCAAACCTGTAGTTGTGTTGTTCTCTTAGCAAGCATGTTTTATGATCTTCTGCTGACCAAGACTGTGATAATGTTGCTTTATCTGTTCTGTTTCTGTTGAAAGAAGCACACTGTTAATTTATATGAACAAATAATGTCTTAAAGATGAAATAAGTATCTCAGGTTGATACCTCATGATTTAAAAATACTTTAGTACTGCGTAAAATATATTTTTGTTTCAGGTTACATGACCAAATAAACGAGGGTAGGTAAGTACGTAGGTTTTTTATATTTAATAAATGGTCAACTTAAAGATTCTAAAACTGAATGAATATTCAAAACACTGCTGTAATATAGTTAAACAAGTAGATGCTATCAAAACAAAACACTAATTAAACCACAAAAAAACAAAAACATTTAGTTATTAAAAAACAATAAAAGAAATAACTGACGAACTCAATAAAATGTTCTAGGGTCAGGGCATGTTTAGGGTAGATTGGGTAACCTGAAACCATTTTTTACGCTTAACAAGAATACTCAAGACTAGTTCTACTGGTAAAAATAATTCAGTTGTAGTTGTTAACTGTGTTTTTTAGAGAATTTTGTTAAGGGTCTCATTTGTCATAACCAAAAGTTAGTGTATTTTTTCAAATTGCAAAGGTATCCTTGTTACCAAATACAAAAAATCACAATAACATTTCATCGCTAGTAAGCATCTGCTTTATTGTAAGTTGAAAGCAAAAATGGTAATCATTTAATATTTAACAGACATGAAGATAAATATGTGATGGTATGGACTTGGTAACTATGGAGGACTTATTGTGTATTGACCCGGTAAGCTCAGTGGGAAGAGCACTTGCCGGGTCTCAGGTTTGATTCCTGGACTGGCTGTTCAATTTTCTCACCCTGAGAGTGTGACATTTGTTACCCAACAAGGGGTAGTGCCAATACCAATGCCTCTAATACAACGCAGATTGTACCAAGTAAATCTCCAACATTCAATATAAAATCCCTTTTAAGAAGAGGAAATTGTTGCCGTACTAAGATAAAATATATTTACGGGGGCACTAACCTTTTAACCGAGTCTCTTGCTCAAGCCACAAACTGTCATCATAATTTCCTCTCCCTGTGAAAGAATCACTGAAAAGTCGAATAATGATCAAATATAATTAAATCTTAAGTGCTTGTTATCATTATGACTTTAAAGTTTAAATTAAGGCAAACAATGTCCGGAAAACACTCGCGTCCGAAAATACTCGTCGGTACTCCTCATATTCGCATAAAACGTTGGAGTGGCATAAAAATAAAAGCATGTGTAACGTACATATATTTAAATTAATATATTTCAAATAACAAAATAATAACTAAGTTATTTATAAGATATACTAACGTAAAAACCTCTTGACTATATATTCTACTTACTTGTTGTTGTTGTTGTTGTAGTAAATAAGCTGGATGAGAAACTATTCCTGATTGGTCAGTTCTAAGTATCGAAACCAATCAAATCATTTTCGCGGGTAACCCATGGCAACCCGCTTTTTGTGCAGTATTTCATGTGTTATATTTTCCGTCGGAAGATTTGCAAAGTTCCGCGCTTTTTAGATTCCGCTTTTTGTGCTGAGTTGATTGCGCAATTTTTCCGTCGGAAGAATTGCAAAGTTCCGCGCTTTTTAGATTATGCTTTCTAGCCGTCGGAACAAATGTCCCGAAAAATGCCATTTAAATTAGTATCTTTCTGTCCGTCGGAAAAGTTATAAGTTCCGCGATTTTTAGAATCCGAAATCTACCCGTCGGAACAAATGTCCCGAAAATTGTTAAGTAATTAGTATCTTTCTGTCCGTCGGAAAATGTTGATTCCCGAAAATCCGATGGCTGCTATATGCTTATATTAGCGTTGTTTTTTTCGCGGAATATTACAGTTCCGCAAAATGAAAATCTCCGAAAGTCCGATAGTTACTATATATTTTAATGTAATTTAGCGGGGGTCCCAACCGGCTTTCCATAGTATTAATATTTAGTATTTGTCATGCACTTTGTCCAAAGCATGTTGTTTGAAACACACATTCAAATTTCGGTTTATTTCAACTTAAGTTAAGAATGGCTTAAGAAGCTTTATAGAAATGGACCCTAGTTTTCTTATGATTCAATTACATGAACATGTACGCAAAAAACAGTTTTACAAAAAATAAGCAGTCTTGCTTTAATTTGAAATATACATACTAAATAATTATGTTAATCATTTTTTTTATCGCATCATCTCACAATGCAATAAATTCAGGAAACGTCGACTAAACGTAATCCAATTTTTGCAACAGATTCCGAAAAGATAATTATTGTGTATGCAATGAAGTACCATGACACACATCACACAGAAATAGACCAGAATAAATGTGTCGATTTTAATTAAAATGGAAAACCAGAAGCGTCTGCAATGCTTTTCTCTTAGATATCCGATTATGATGACATGTCCGACTGGCCGAGTAGTTAAAGCCTAAGTTACACATTCCCGATTATGGATCCTGATAGCCTCCCGACAGCGCTACGATGCAAATAATAAAAAAGTCGGGAAAACGGGATATTGTCGGGACCTTGTCGGGAAATGTCTGGACCCTTTCGGGAGACTGTCCTGAGAATCGGGAATCATCGGAACACTTTTGGCATGATCGGCCAAGCACTCCCGACAGTTAAGGTTTTCCCATAACATTCGAGAGACTCAGCCGAATGCGTGTAGTCGGGACTTTGTCGGGATAGATTCGGCTATATCGGATCAAATTCGGAACGGTGTCAGGACGTTATCGGGACAATGTCCTGTGGAACGGGAATGATATTGCACAGACATATATATACATATATATCATGTCTGGTGTATATATCGTGTGTGTTGTGCGTGTTTATGTGCGTTTGTCAGAATTTTTACCGACCACCATTAATGCTTCCCGATTATGGGTCCTGACAGCGTCCAGACAGCGCTACGATACAAATAATTACAAAGTCGGAAATGCTGGGATGCTGTCAGTACTCTGTCGGGAACTATCGGGACACTGTCGGGACTCTGTCGGGAAAATCGGGACTCTGTTGAGACGCTGTCGTGACCATATTCGATCTTTCAATTAAAAATTGAATTTCAAGCCCCGAATTTCACAATATTGTCCAGACTTTCGACATATTTGATTCGGGACGCTGTCGGCTCAAGAACGACAGGAAAAATCGGGAATGTGTGACTGAGCTTTAACATTCGGGAGACTCAGCCGAATTTGTATAGTTGGGACTCTGTCAAAATAGATTCGGCTATATCGGATCAAATTCGGGACGGTGTCGGGACGTTATCGGGACAATGTCCTGTGGAACGGGATTGATAATGCATTATAAATTATATAGAAATATCACATCTTGAGAATTGCGGCAGTCACAAATTCCCGAGTATGGCTCCCGACAGCGTCTCGATAGCTCAACGATACAAATAATCAAACAGTCGGGAATGTCGGAACGCTGTCGGGACGCTGTAGGGACACTGTCGAGTAAGAGTCGGATCGCATTCGGGAGAATCGGGACGCTGTCGGGACTCTGTCTGGACGCTGTCGGGACATATTCGATCTTATGATAAAAAATTGAATTTCGATCCCCGATTTTCAAAATATTGTCCCTACTTTTGACATATCTGATTCGGGACTCTGTCGGCTCAAGAACGGCAGTAAAACTCGGGAATGTGTGACAGCGCTACGATACATATAATTAAAACATCGGAATACTGGGACGCTGTCGGACCGCTGTCGGAAGCTGTCTGGACGCTTTAGAGCCGTTGCCCTGCGAATCGGCCAAGCACTCCCGACAGTTAAGAATGTCCCTTAACTTTCGAGAGACTCAGCCGAATGTGTATAGTCGGGACTTGGTCGGGATAGATTCGGCTGTATCGAATCAAATTCGGGACGGTGTCGGGACGGTGTCGAAACAATATCCGGTGGAACTGGAATGATAGTGGATACAACTAAAATGTAAATATATCAAGTCTATGTGTATAGCGTGTGTGTTGTGCGTGTTTATGTGTGTGTGTCATTCATGGAAAGGACTTTGACTGATCCACCATGAATGCCTCCCAATTATGGCTCCTGACAACATCCCGACAGCGCCACGATACAAATAATAAAAATGTCGCGAAGGTCGGGATGCTGTCTGGACGCAGTCGGTACACTGTCGGATCGCATTCGGGGGAATCGGGACGCTGTCGGGACTCTGTCGGTACTCTGTCGAGACGCCGCCTGGGACATATTCGATATTTTGATAACAAAATGGAATTTCGAGCCCCGAATCTCAGGATATTGTTCCGACATTTGACATATTTGATTCGGGACGCTGTCGGCTCAAGAAGGGCAGGAAAAATCGGGAATGTGCGACTGAGGCTTAACGCAACAGTCTATTAATTCAGATGACGAATGTTCCGGCCCCGCGGGGGCGTACTTTCTTCTTTGAAAACACCTTTCTTGAAAGAATATTTGGATTAGTTAGTCCAGATTCTTTTGTTTTGATATTTAAAGACTTTATTAAATGACATTTGTTATAATATAAAAATCTGAAGTCTTTTTGAAAATTATGATATATCTATGAAATGAAACATCTACCTAAAGCATTTACTGTTCCATGTAAATTTTTCGCCGTTAAAGCTGATAGTACTGTTTACACTTTAGTGTTCATTGCTAAATACATCGGTACAGATATGCCCATGCGTATGCACATATTTGAAACAAACATTAACAGTAATTAACAGTAAATTACAGTAAATGTATATCAAGAACAGTGTGATACAAATTAGCTTCTCTTAAATATTTAGCAAGTACAATAGACAGTACAATAATTAATATAAAAATATCAGCGAATATATAACTAATGTTAACCTTTAAATATATACATACCCCTATACGATTAATCAGTGAGAGGTATATAATACTTCATTCATCAAATGTATGATACTTTTTGCTAAAATCAAATGTTTTCCAGATAAATAACTCAGTTGATATTTGTTGTGTTCTTACATTATTTTGAGAAGTTCAATAAATTTGGTAAATGGGTACATTTGGTCTGACAAAATACTGTTTGTTAAAGATATTCAATATATTGTTTTCTTAATTCACTGTACAAAGTACATCCATACAAAAAGCATTCATCCTATAACGTGTTACAAATACAGCAGATTCTCGCATGTACATATATCTCTAATTTTGTTAAACCAAACCAGACCAGACCGTGTTACCAGCATTTTTCTGTTATGCAACTGATTCGTAACATTTTATAAGTAAGTGCAGACACGGGCAAGACGTGTGCGACACGATCTGGATTCTACGGAATCCGGTTAGGCCATATGCAATATTGTGCCTCTTACGGCGAGGGCGAGACACGAGAATTGCGCGAAACACGAAGCGAGACACGATATTCCCGCGAGACACGAAGCGAGGTACGATATTGTAACACGAAATCTCGCACTGTCGCAGTAGCCCATACCACGATATATAGTGGCCAAATATCGTGTCTCGCTTCGTGTTTCGCGCAATTCTCGTGTCTCGCTTCGTGTCTCGCGGTAAAATATCGTGCCTCGCTTCGTGTCTCGCGCAATTCTCGTGCCTCGCGTTCAAAGGTCGAGACACGAGATGCGAAGCGAGACACGAAGCGATACACGATATTCAGGCGAGACACGAAGCGAGGCACGATATTATATATCGTTCAAATATCGCCCGAATCTCGAGTATCGCGGTAAATTTTCAAACCACGATACAGGAAACACGAAGCGAGATGCGAGAATCCGGCGACATGCGAAGCTAGGCACGATATTGTATCGTTCAAATATCGCTCGAATATCGAGTCTCGCGTGTACCGGTGCACCAGGAATTAATCACATTGTAGTTGTTTGATATTATTTTGTAAAAATATGATGATGATGTTGTTGTTGTTGTTGTTGATGATGATGATGATTATGATGAGAATGATAATGATGATAAGTAATACCGAAGTTGAGTTGACACCAAAGTGCGTTGCTACATAGGACAATAGGGCAATGCACCTATCTGCTTTAGTGCATGATGCAACCCCACGTCGTGTTGACCTACTTTCAGTGTGTGAAAGATAATTTGAAGAAGGCCTTTAGTACACAACTATTTTACAACGCAACAGAAGTAATTGCAGCCGCAGTTTCCTCAAGACGGATGGGCGGACGGACGGACAGACAGACAAAGAGACAGTCTGACAGAGAGACAGACCGTTACTTCTAGAGCAACTGGCTTTTCATAAAAATAAACAGTAAGCATAAATAAAACGTAGTCATCATTATAGTTCAAACAGAAACAGTTATCAAATCGAGTAGAAATAGCCACAACGCAGCAGTATCATCCAGGCGAATGGGTGGACTGACGGACAAAGAGGATGACAAACAAACAGACAAACAGGCAGGCAGACAGACAGTGGGCCGTCATGGACTGGGCCGTCATGGTCTGGGCCGTCAACGACTTGGGCCGTCCTGACCGCATTCGTTCGTTAGGAAAAAGAGTGTTTCCCTGCTTTGCTTCCCTGTTTTATTTTTTCACTGCATTGAAAATATAACATGTAACGGCCTATTTTCCACAAATAGCATCGATCTACAAATAGTGGTTAACAACCCTTGGCAAATTTATATGCATGTGCAGTATGATCATGCATGTGTTTACATAAAACACATGATAACATTCAACAAAATTATAATTTAGTGATAAAGACTCACAAAATATTGCACTTTTTTGCCACCATACCAACGAGTGACAGTTTTAGAATCATTTATGACGTCAGAATACACGAACTTGTGACGTTTTAGCGTATCTGGCGCAATTTTATTTATTTTTGTCCAAAAGCATAAAATAAAAAGAAAATGTGTTGATTTCGGTGTAAGATCGTATTTTATTTCACTCGTGATCATAGAACATAGATATTTTTACTCGTGGCTGAGTTACTCGTGAAAGTATCATTTTTTGTCCTGCTACTAACCCAAACAGTGACCTAATAAAGCGGTGACCGTATAAACTTGTTGATATCCGGCAGTAGATCACGTGACTGTGATATACCGTCAATTGGTATTCCTACGCGCCGGATAACAACATTGTCGAGAATGACGCAGCATAAAGTCTACTTACCAGAGTTTTTCATCGATACAAACTTTGTGTTGTCTAGTTTAACAGAGTTAAACAACAAATGAGTTGTTTGCCCTCGCATTCCATTTAACTGGTTAACAACAACTTCCTTCCTGTTCCATTCCATTTCAACACACTTGAATCTGATGCAAGCGGGTTATTCTTTGTGGATAGACCTTGTTTGGTCAACCAGCAGAGCATATTCATCAAAGAAATAACCTTTTATATTAATTTCAGATGAAAAGAAATGAAAAAAAAGTTATCAAAATGTTAACGTAGAACTAAACATTTTATGATTTATTTCACTTTCAGTTACACTGTCCTCCACCCACAACTATCCGAGTAAATCGTAGAAAACTGAAAAGGGATCAATCTCACCGTTTCCATTCGAGGCAAATATTCCATACACTTTTTATCTGAATGCTATTGCATAATATAATCCATCCGAAACACAGAAACACTACATATTTATTCCGATTTCATGTATTTTAAACTGCAAAACACTCGCGTTCTAGTTTGACAAGATCTACATTGTGTAAACTTACAACTCAAAATGAATGACGTAGATCTAGTTGGTGTAACGTAATTTAACTCTTTAAAAACCAAAATAATCTGGTTTAAAACAAAAGCAGATTTACTACGTCATTTTCGTGTCGTACTGACATCAGCAAATAAGATTTATTAATATTTTACTTTTGCTTTTTGAAAAAGATTATTAAGAAATATAGAACTATTTTTTCAGGGTAGTACGCATTCATGCAAGCGAGTTATTAGGTCGTGGCCCGTCTAGAATTTTTTTTTATTGAAAACTTTAGCGTTTGGTGTTTTTAAATTTAATTGAATAGAAATCAGGATAAATAGAATACACGGTAGGTGCCGGGAACGCTCGCCCTATTTTCATTTTCTAAGCCTCACCGGATAAACTTTCTCCATCCCGGCACCAACCATATATTCTCTATCTATGAACACTCGTAAAATAAAATACGATCTTACACCGAAATGAACAAATATCCTCGATGTATTATTTGTTAGTTTATATGTGATATAATTACAACTTTTTGCATTTTCACGTAAACGCTGCATTCTGATGGGATAATACGTCCACGTGACCTGTCATTCAAACCTCGATGCAAATTACCTTTTTATTATTCATGAACATACTACCTTTTTATTCTCTATTTGCGAAATGACATCATTGTTTTTGCGCGAACCTGTACGATGTTTATTTTCATTTGCTATTAGCGAAATGACGTCATTGTTTTGCGCGAACGTTTTAATACGATGTATACATCATCGTTCGTAATTATAATGATTTATTTATGGGTTGCTGGTGTTGCAAACGATGAAATTGTTAACGCGTATTGGGAAATTTGAATTGGTTTTACCAGAAAGTAAACTCCAAAAAGATCCACAGCGATCTGAAATGTCTGACGAGATATTAGAAATGCCGTTCGACGAAAATGAAAAGAAACTAAAACGGGGATTCCTACGCCGGAGGCTACACGTCAGTTGCGGGCCTTCGGCAGTTAAAACTAAAGTGTATATCCACTTTTGGTTGTAATTATAAGAATTGAATAATATTTTTCTTCATTTCATCGGTGTATGAACTGTAGGGAAAATTACGCATAATTTATGCATAAACATGCTATACATTAGGCGTAGTTTTCCCGACAGGTCGTTCACCGATGAAATGCAGAAAAGTACTATTAAATTCTTAAATACAACTTACTTATTAAAATGAAGAAACTGATGAAATAACTTAAAAAAAAAAAAACCGGCGCTCAAAGTTCTGTGTGTTTTTGACGTTACGCAATAGCGCGTCATTACTGCACGTCAATATGAGTTTTCTTTATTTACATTTACATGTGTTTTGAATAATTCTGGGCCAAGTGTGAGGTACGCTCGTCTATAAAACGGTATAAACCACTAAGGCTTTGCAATGACCGTTTCAAGACGGTGACTAGAGTTGTATTCATATTTGTGTTATGTGTTTTTACGTGATTCTATTATTTTGCTGCGTTGTTTTGGCAACTGGTCATTTACCTTCAAAATGCACCTTATGCTGCTAATAAGAGCTCTCTCCTGCTCATGTAGCTGGAGTTTTTATTCTCAATTTGTGAGATTACGCAAAAATTCACTAGTTCTATTACAATTATAAACATCGCTTTGTTGGGCATATATAAGACCATGGCAAAACACGTAATATTCATTATCAGAAACATGTATGTGATATTGTTCAAATTTACAAAGCGGATCGTGTCTATCAATATTTATATGCCTACAGGCCTCGTTTGCTAATTTTTCATTTAAAAATACGATTATGGCTTACTGAAGAGTTGAATCTTTATCTAACATGCTCCGATTTTGTGAGTTGTAAATATTCTACCAAAATGTGTCTTCTTTTTTTATTTCAGTGTCACCCCAGGTTTCAACCACAAGTCGAAAATCCACAGGTTATTCTGCAAGAGTGTCCTTTAAGCTCTCATGTATGGGACTTAATTTGTTTCTTCATTTCCAATTATCACGTGTGAGTCTTTCCTTTAATTTTTAAGTCGCTAATTACTAAATTTAATATGTCATTTTAAAATATTTATTTAAATTTATTTTCGTCCTGAGTAGTATGTTATCGCACACTTCATTTTTCTATTAGAAGTTGTAACATTGCAATCATGTTTAAGCCAAATTTGGTCATTTAATTCCATTTCTTGTTAATTGTAATTACATTGTAAATCATACTTTGTATTGAATATATATATGTTGCTTTTTCGAGGGTTCATTCTACGAGCTTACTTCAACTACAAATACTTGACATACGTCAAACGAATTGTGTTTGGTTTAGACGTAGCTGTCAACCCAGGATGCGATTGTCGATTGAAGAGGTCGCGTTGACTCAACATCCGGTGCAGCAACGGACTGTGCGTCGGTTTACAATGTAGGGGTCATCCCAGCATCAAATGTCGGATGAAAATGTTGACTCTGTAGGATGCAGCGACGGACTGTGTCGGTTTACGATGTAGCTGTAATCCAATAATCAAATATCGGATGAATATATTGACACTATAGGATGCAGCGACGGACTGTAAATACATTTTACATTTCCTTCTAAGATGTTTATAGTTCGACCAACGCTGTTCTTTGCCACTACACATGAAATCAAGCGGATCAAATTCGTCCTTAGTCAGTTTTAACGGCGTTATCTTTCATTTGTTTTACTTCCACAATTCTCTTTAAAAATCCGTTTTTTCTCATCGTTCTTTGGAAATATATGAACTTGTCAGTGTTTCGTTACACGAGTGTCAGTAAAGTATGTCAGTTGTATTTTTTTTCCAAAGGTGGATGTATAGCCTCTTTCCCCCTGCTACGGCAAGATGCCAAGATACCATTTACCATTAATGTTTAAAAAAAAAAACCCACATTAAACTGTGCGATACAAATTTTCATATCTTCAGATGATATTTAAAGTTAGATATTGGTGTCCTATTTCACGAGCATATTTACTAACAAAGAATATATTATAAAGTCTAGGTTTGTATGTTTAAATATCACAAAATATTACATAACATTATTATATAATTGTGCCGTGTGAAAACTTTCCTCAATATTCGTTATCGTTAATATTCAATAATGAAGATACATTGGAACAATAGAAAAAAGAGTACTTTACAAACTGACCTTTTGATACTAAGATATTTGTTCAAAATGACTTTGCAACCTTGAGTTCATTAAGCTATAGGTATTGAATTAAATGTTGTTGTTTTTTTCACAACAAACAATACCACTGGGTACATTATCTAACTAATTGGAAAAATTCTAAATATAACATTTAACTTTTTCATTATTCTTTTTGGAGGATTTGTGCGTATTATGTTATAATTTAAAAATACTTACCATGTATTACTCTTTTCATTTCTACTAACATCTAGTATATGTAGTGAAACAAGGATAACACCAATAAAATACATATAACGATAATAATACATATACCAACATATATTTGTGATATATTTCTCTCCTAGCGGTCATCGTTGTGATATGAATCCGGTACGTCCTTCCCCTGTCAGTCCCTTGCAGCCAAATATCGCCTCCTGTCCGAGGTGGATCTTTACCAATAAAGCTTCCTAGAACTTGCAGCCAATTATCGTCTCCTGTCCAATGTGTTTCTACCAAATATCGTCTCCTGTCCAATGTGTTTCTACTAAATATCGTCTCCTGTCCAATGTGTTTCTACCATATATCGCCTCCTGGCCAATGTGTTTCTACCAAATATCGTCTCTTGTCCTATGTGTTTCTGCCAAATATCGCCGCCTGTCCCATGCGTTTCAACGAAATATAGCCTCCTTCCGAAATGTTTCTTACCAAATATTGCCTCTTTTCCTATGTGTTTCTACCAAATATAGCCTCTTGCCCGAGGGGTTTCTTTCCAAATATCGCCTCCTGTCCAATGTGTTTCTGCCAAATACCGCCTCCTGTCCAATGTGTTTCTACCATATATCGCCTCATGGCCAATGTGTTTCTACCAAATATCGTCTCCTGTCCAATGTGTTTCTATCAACTATCGTCTCCTGTCCAATGTGTTTTTACCAAATATCGTCTCCTGTCCAATGTGTTTCTACCATATATCGCCTCCTGGCCAATGTGTTTCTACCAAATATCGTCTCCTGTCCCATGTGTTTCTGCCAAATATCGCCGCCTGTCCCATGCGTTTCAACGAAATATAGCCTCCTTCCGAAATGTTTCTTACCAAATATTGCCTCTTTTCCTATGTGTTTCTACCAAATATAGCCTCTTGCAGGAGGGGTTTCTTTCCACATATCGCCTCCTGTCCAATGTGTTTCTGCCAAATACCGCCTCCTGTCCAATGTGTTTCTACCCTATATCGCCTCATGGCCAATGTTTTTCTACCAAATATCGCCTCCTGTCCAATGTGTTTCGGCAAAATATCGCCTCCTGTCCAATGTGTTTCTACCAAATATCGCCTCCTGTCCATTGTGTTTCTACCAAATATTGCCTCCTGTCCGAGGGGTTTCTTTCCAAAAATCGCCTCCTGTCCAGTGTGTTTCTACCATATATTGCCTCCTGTCGAATGTGTTTCTACCAAATATCGCCTACTGTCCTATGTGTTTCTACCAAATATCGCCACCGTTCCTATGTGTTTCTACCAAATATCGCCTCCTATCCATTGTGTTTCTACCAAATATCGCCACCGTTCCTATGTGTTTCTACCAAATATCGCCTCCTATCCATTGTGTTTTTATCAAATATCGCCTTCTGTCCTATGTGTTTCTACCAAATATCGCCTCCTGTTTAATGTGTTTCTTTCGAAATATCATCATCATAAACAACAACAACAACAACAATTATTCACTAATAAAGCTTACAAAAAGCTACTAGCCTGCGGTAAACACATGAATACCTCTGATGAAAATTTTGCTCTTAATGTATACACAATAAGAATTAAGCGACATATTAACCGAATATTAGCACAGTTCAGATATTATTAATTAATAATACACTAAGACATTTTGAATATACTGGCAATACATTAATTACATGCATTTAATATAAACGGAATATTAAAAGTGTTATTTGTAGTATTATATGAAATCAATATATTTTTTCAAAATGGAAAAAAATGTAGATACTATCGTAGGTAAACATTATATCTAGTAGTGTTATAGATCATCGTTATTTGTAATGGTAAAAATGTAGATAAAATCGTGGGTAAATACATGTTGTACATCTACATGATAAGACACAACATTATGTTAACATACATAATATTTTAGAACATTCATTTACATAAATCGATACGTGTTATCACATCCTCTTTTTGCGTTTCTTTCTAAATATCAACTCCTGTTCTTTGTTTGGGGTTCTTTCTAAATCACCTTCTGTTCTTTTTTTGTGTGTTTTTTTTCATTCTAAATATCAACTTTTGTTCTGTTTGTGTTTCTTTCTAAATATCACCTCCTGTTCTTTGTTTGGGTTTCTTTCTCAATATCACCTCATGTTCTTTTTTTTTTCTTCTAAATATCACCTTTTGTTCTGTTTGTGTTTCTTTCATAACATCACCTCCTCTCTGGTATTTCTTTTATTTCTGGGTAACATAAAACTTAAATCAACTGTATACTTGTTGTTGTTTTTTTGTTGGTCTGGCTGGTCTACTAAAAGAACGACGGTTTGAAAGAATATTAAGGCGAAAACATTAATTTTAATTGGATAAATGAGATATTAACTCAAGTAGAAAGCAAATCTAAAACATGTTTATAGATATTACATATTATAAATATTAAACACTTTTATACTAGTTTGCTATTATTCTGGAAACGATGCATTTTTTCACTATTCAATATTATGTCTAAAGTGATGTTCGTTACAGTATGACAACGTAGCCTTATGATACTAGCATTCCTTATTATACGGAATCCGGTTAGTGCTATATGAAATGGCCTGTTACGGCAAAGGCGAGACACGAGAATTGCGCGAAACACCAAGCGAGACACGATATTCCCGCGGAACACGAAGCAAGGCACGATATTGTAACACGAGATCTCGCACAATCGCAGTATCCCATACCACGAAATTTCGCGGCAAAATATCGTGTCTTGCTTCGTGTTTCGCGCAATTCTCGTGTCTCTCTTCGTGTCCCACGGTAAAATATCGTGCCTCGCTTCGTATCTCGCGCAATTCTCGTGCCTCGCGTTCAAAGGTCGGGACACGAGATGCGAAGCGAGACACGAAGCGATACACGATATTCAGGCGAGGCACGAAGCGAGGCACGATATTATATCGTTCAAATATCGCCCAAATCTCGAGTATCGCAGTAGATTTTCAAACCACGATACACGAGACACGAAGCGATACACGATATTCAGGCGAGACACGAAGCGAGGCACGATATTGTATCGTTCAAATATCGCCCGAATATCGAGTCTCGCGTCTACCGGTGCACCAGGAATTTATCATGTTGTAGTTGTTTGATGTTATTTTGTAAAAATATGATGATAATGATGATAATGTTGATGTTGTTGTTGTTGTTGTTGATGATGATGATAAGTAACACCGAAATTGAGTTGACACATTCGGTGCGTTGCTACATAGGACAATAGGGCAATGCACCTATCTGCTTTAGTTGCATGATGCAACCCCTCGTTGTGTTGACCTACTTTCAGTGTGTGAAAGTTAATCTGAAGAAGGCCTTTAGTACACAACTATTTAAACGCCACAGAAGTAATTGCAGCCGCAGTTTCCTCGGATGGGCGGAGGGACGGACATACAGACAACGAGATAGTCTGACAGAGAGACAGACCGTTACATCTACAGCAACAGGCTTTTCATGAAAATAAACAATAAGCATAAATAAAACATAGTCATCATTACAGTTCAAACAGAAAAACAATTATCAAAACGAGTAGAAATAGCCATAAAGCAGCAGTCTCCGGCAGGCGAATGTGCGGACTGATGGACAAAGAGGCTGACAAACAGACAGACAGGCAGACATACTTACATACAGACAGACAGACAGACAGACAGACAGACAGACAGACAGACAGACAGACAGACAGACAGACAGACAGACAAACAGACAGACAGACAGACAGACAGACAGACAGACAGACAGACAGACAGACAGACAGTCAGACAGACAGACAGACAGACAGACAGACAGACACTGGGCCGTCATGGTCTGGGCCTTCAACGACTTGGGCCGTCCTGACCCGCATTAATTCTTTAGGGAAAAGAGTGTTTCCCTGCTTTGCTTCCCAGCTTTCAAACCGCGAGACTTGATATTCGGGCGATATTTGAACGATAGAATATCGGGTCTCGCTTTGTGTGTCGCCAGATTCTCGCGTCTTGCTTCGTGCCTCGTGTATCGTGGTTTGAAAATCTACCGCGAGACTCAAGATTCGGGCGATATTTGATCGATATAATATCGTGCCTCGTTTGGCGTACGCCTGAATATCGTGTATCGCTTCGTGTCTCGCTTCGCATATCGTGTCTCGACCTTTTAACGCGAGGCACGAGAATTGCGCGAGATACGAAGCGAGGCACGATATTTTACCGCTTGTCACGAAGCGAGACACGAGAATTGCGCGAAACACGAAGCGAGACACGATATTATTCCACGAGATTTTGTGGTATGGGATACTGCGACAGTGCGAGATCTCGTGTTACAATATCGTGCCTCGCTTCGTGTTTCGCGCAATTCTCGTGTCTCGCCCTCGCCGTAAGAGGCACGATGTTTCATATGACAGTAACCGGATTCCGTATTATTCAGTATTCAGTGTCAGGTTCGACATGCCTGTTAAACCGGTTTAAACCCCAATGCTTTGCATTGACCGTTCAAAGGCGGTGACCCCAGTTTTAATCAGTGTTTTTGGTTTGTGTTGTGTTGTGCGTATTATCCTAAATTGTATAGGCAACTGGCAATTTGCCTCAAATAAATGACCAGCAAAAGTTAATAAGTGTTTCTCTCTTGGTGATGTCTCTAGCGTTTCATTGTTCTTATATTTATTCAATAAAAGGTTCATTGAGTGACGAGAATCACGTGACTGAATTTATAAAAAGAAATCATCGCAGCACCATAATTAACTTCTCTATGTAGTATTTACGTATCGATTGTGTTCTTGTGTATTTATATTCAAACTTAACAGAACATAGTAATAATAATAATAATAACTTTATTTGAAGAATTCACATTAAGAAACACTATTTATTTTTTACAATGTTGTCGTCAATAAATAAACACAAGTGAAACCATGCATACTAAAAACATACGCGCCATGCCAACTAACAACAATAACTCAACTATAGTAATATAGAAAAATAAAAAAAAAATAACATTAATACTACTACCACTACTAATAATGATAGTTATAATAATGCTGATAATAACGATGATGATGAAGATGCTGATCATTATGGTGATGATTATGATGGTGATGGCGATGATGATGATGGTGATGATAACTTCACAATTAGGCCCTATTACACTTTTGCAAAACACAACAGACACGTCACAAAGCAATAGTAAAAATGTAGTAAATTAAGCAATGTGTTAACATAAATCACTGATTTCTTATTAAGTATTGTTTGAAGTTATTTTTGAATATAGTAATGGAAGATGCCTGTCTTATATTAATCGGGATAAAATTCTATACATTTCTTGCACAGTAAGAGAACGCTAGTTTTCCATATTTGGTTTTAAACGGAACGGATGATTTATCGTTGTGGGTGGTGGATCTGAGAGCGCATGCATTGTTATTTGAGAAGTTTATTACATCATTAAAATAAAAGGGCATTGAACCGAGTAAAAAATTATGAATAACAGTTCCAATGAGGAAGTACACCTGTTGTCAAATGACAGTCAACCTTGTTGTTTGAATAAAGGAGCTGATGGAGTTGTGGTTTTGTAAATGAATTAAGATTATTCCATAGATGTTTAATTGATGTATTTTCCTTCACTGATTTGTTATAAAACTGGATTGCTATTATATGAATTTTACTATTGTTTTCACAAAATCCTATGCTGTAAACACTATAAATTAATTAATTATTCATTCCTAGCGGCTGTCGTGTGAAAGAAAACCTTTTCCAGGTAGAAAGTATTTGTTTTCATGGAAATATGCACACAATTTGTTAGTAAATTAGAATGGTCCAGTGGTTAGAGAGTCAGATTTGTTTTATCCCAACGATCGAAATAAATATATAAATATAATAAATTAAGTTAATTAACTCTTTGAACGTTGGTAAGTACTAGAAAACATTTGAATTTTTGAATTACTTTTAGATTTATGTACCAGATGCACTCATTGAACCTGCTGTATTTAAGCATTTGTTCTCGCGCTTTTAAATTTTCCCTTATTATATCAAAACATGGTAGGTAAATCAAACAGACACTAACTCATTACCCCTTAGTGTAATGAAAAGCGTCTACAAGATACCGTCCTTGTCGTTAATGCCCTAACATATCTCTGGTTCAAGCAAATATGTACAATGTCATAAATACATCAATCGAGATATTTATTCACCAGCATATGAACTTTCCTATCGTATTAAACGAAGGTCTGCTATTGTCACGCATGCACTAACACACCAGTCGTTAACAACTGCTTTAGTTATACAAAAAATGCGCAATCACTTGAAAAAATGTTTTTTTGAACAATGCGGTACACGTTTGTTGAGGCCGAAATTCCAGGCTACGTTTATTCCTGTAATGTCATCAGTTTGGGCAAATTTCCGCCAGGTTGACCTGGGTTTCAAAGGTAACAACAGCGTGAAATCAGAATTATCCTACGCTGATACTTGTGCTGCACAACCGCCATCACACGTGTAATGCCAATGATTTATTGGAGTATCATGTTAATGCACATGTTAAACTTTGAACAAAAAAATCGTTACTAGCTCACAATTTACAATACATTGTCTCAACAATATTGAAGGTATAAAACAGTGAAGACATGCTAAACAGCATAACGATACTGTGGCCAGAAGTATATTTCAATACTTTAAAGCCAGTCAAAATGTTAACCAGACCACATTAACATTTCTAAATACTTTTTCTCTTATACAAAGAAATATATCGCAGTACTAAATATATACGTATAAAAAATCGTTGATATAGGCATTTTGGTCAAGTTTTCATACGCAATTTGACGATGTCCTTTACGTCCTACCGGTATATTTATTTTCTGCTATTTTACTGTAATAATTGTTATAAATATGACAAATTCATTGCGCAATAAACCACAAAGCAATAAACCTAAAATATTGTTTGTGGCGTGTCATGAGAAAGCCGGTCTTAATGTATGTGCGCAAAGTGTCGTCCCGGGATTTTCTGGCATTTTCTGTTTCAAAGGAGTCTCTTCTAAACATAAATCCAATGTAGGGGGAAAGTGCCGTCCCGGATTAGCCTGTGATCCGGGACGACAATTTACGCACAGCATTAAGCCCTGTTTTCCCACGACATTAAGCCCGGTTTTCCGATTTTCATACGTTGTTTCGCTTTATCGATCATCATACAATAACCTGCCTAAGACCGAATAGTGAACAACACGATATTGCATAATTGAATGTGAGGTTTCGTGATTTTACAGAGTTAGTAACTAATGTTATTTTAATAAGTTTAAGTAAACTCGTAAGTTTACGTAAAAATTATAGAGTTTTTAAACAAATGAACACTGTTTATTGAAATGTTTTGACGAAAGGGATATTATTATATCAAATAGTATTCAAATAGTATTTCGTTTTCTTTTCAAGATTACACCTATTTTAATTACTAGCGAGAATTATGCCACTGGCTGCGAAATATGTTAAAGTCCTTTCTGACATATAGATTTAAAAGCCTGCTTGCGGTAAAACACATAAATAACATATATGGGGCGTGTCGTGGGAAACGCGGGCTTATTATAAATTATATGTGTATTTAGTTTCGAGGTCTTCTGTCATTTATCCAACGAAAAAACAAACAACATCTCTAAAACTTCTTCCAGGATGCAAGATGCAAGAGGGGCAGAGTTATGGTTTGCTTAAGTTACAGTTAACACATATACATTAACTGTAAAGAAATGGTTCATTCGTACACTGATGAAATAAAATTTGTTTCAGCATGTTCTTGGTTTTCAGGTGGTTATTGTACTCTGTTCCGTAATACAAAACACCAAATGAAATAAATAGTCTATTAGCTTTATTTCATTCACGGTGCAATGAATTTGTCGTATTTACTATTTTTCAAGTAGTGAAATGTCAGAAATAAATATCAATACAAACCTTGAGCGTTTATACCGTTTTTTATGTCCAATTCGGAAAACTTGCCCTTTTTCCCCATTAATCTTATATTGCCGATGTCGATATAAATCTATTCACATTTACAAACAGCAAACAAAAAAGAACAAATAAAAGTTAAGATCAACATGCGTTCTTCTTGTGTTGAATTCACACATTCAATTTGTGAACATAAGCGCATGATTGGCATTGTATACGCGGGGTTTGATTTATTACATGCGAGAAAAGACGCTAATATTCATTTAATACGATAGTAATAATTTATTAATATACTTAGGAATAAATATTTCTAATCGGAATGCATAGTATTATATATAATGAACCAGACATTCCTTCAGAGCATTAAACAGCATGCTAGATATATCTATGAAAAGTCCTTCATTACCAGCAAGGGATAAATAGCAAATCTCGGGTTTGAGTCGACCACCTAGAATGTTAGATCTAAAAAAATCACTGCCACGAGAACAACAGCTTAAATATAATAAAAATTCAGGATGATAAGTTCAACTTGGTTCTGTGCAGAAAATAAGGTTTTATAACAGCCATTTGCATGTCAGGACCAAATGATCAAAAAGTAGTTTTAAAACTCTAACGTAATGTTTGCAGTTTTTCTCGTTTGCATAATAAGTCAATTCAAAATCACCTTTACACATCAGTTGCGTTAAAAAAAAAAGGGTTAAATATTTAAATATTATATTGTTAAATATAATATTGGTATTTATACACAATAAGTCAGATCTTAATAACAACACTGTAATAAATATCCAATGAAACAAAATCTAGTTCAACATTCACTTGCTCAACAGCTTGCTGTACTATAAAATATAATACAAATTTCTGTTAGAAAATAGATGCAATCTTTAAGCATTATTGCTTGTTATTATACCTCACTTCGTTTTCACATTGTAAAATCCCTGTTACCCGTTAATTATTTCGATTCTGACACGATCTTATATAAAAGTCGTATTTTTAAAGGTTATGAATGAGAACTATATGTATTATATACCTATAGACAATCTGACTCAAATACTGATGTATTTTCGGTATAAAATACAATAGGCCAGAAAAAATTCCCGTATTTCACACTGTGAAATAATTTTCCGTATTCAACGGCTGCAAAAACCGGGATACTTTTACGTTCGTTGAGTATCGTATATTTCCGTAACGTTCCGTGCGACGCTGGGAAATACCCTATTCTATTTATAGATACTACGACGCCGTTGCAACATGGTGATTGAATTGAATGACGTCATTGATGTACATGACATGTGTTCGTGCGCGTTCTTCAACGGTACTATTTTGTTATTATTTTCTTTGTTTCGTAGCGTATTTGTGATGTTTTGAAATTGTGACAAACAAATCATTTTCTGCACTATGTAGCACAACAAAACCACACGTGTACTACACATTTCATACTTAAGTTCACAAAAACGTTTACGTTTTGTTAATATGCTTTTAATTTGCGCTTTTTAGCATCATTTTTTCCCTGTATTATATTGATAAGTATGACGTCATTCGTTCAATGTTTATCAATAAAGCTGACGTCATTTTGAATTGTTATGATTTATTGACGTCACTGAAACGTACGTGTGAATTCTCTTCTCGGATATTCGGCGGAGTATTGATAAATATAGTTCTCATTCATAACCATTAATTTTTTTATAAAAGATCGTGTTAGAATCGAAATAATTAACGGGTAACAGTTGGTTATTGCGGTAATAACCAACGGTTTGTCGTTTCGATGCTTGTTATCAAACCACTCGGGCTACCGCCCTCGTGGCTTAATTCCTACGCATCGGAACTCTAAACCGTTGGTTTTTACCGCAATGACCAACAGTTACCCGTCAATTATTTCTTAAACATTAAGCGAATGAAGTCATACTTATCGATATAATACACTGAACATATGATGCTAAAAAGCATATTAACAAAACGTAAACGTTTTTGCGAACTTAAGTATAAAATGTGTAGTACAAGTGTGGTTTTATTGTGCTACATAATGCAGAAAATGATTTGTTTGTCACAATTTGCTATCGCGCGTTAAAGCACGTGCATTTTACGGAACAATTTCTTCGAATTTCCGGAACTATTTTCAAAACATTAGGCTCCGCCCATAATTTGTTGCAGAATAACCCACAGTTATTTCCTTTTTTATCTATGCGCCGCTAGCCGCGTGCCGTGGTAGAATATGATTTATAGCGCCATATGTTAAAGTTATCATTATTCTAGTAGTGACGTGTCAAAAAGTTAATACCTGCACAATTTGAAAGCTCTATCTTTTTTTTTAAATTTAACGCACATTTCCGGATGTTGGATATATACCATTTTACTGCTTAATGTATGTTATTAAAATGGTAAAAAAGGTCAGAAAACAGAAAATCATTGCCATTATATGCGCGATACATGATGCTAGGCTAAGTGAAAGCGTAAAGAAATAATCATTGCCATTATATGCGCGATACATGATGCTAGGCTAAGTGAATGCGTAAAGAAATAATCATTGCCATTATATGCGCGATACATGATGCGAGGCTAAGTGAAAGCGTAAAGAAATAATCATTGCCATTATATGCGCGATACATGATGCTAGGCTAAGTGAAAGCGTAAAGAAATAATCATTGCCATTATATGCGCGATACATGATGCTAGGCTAAGTGAATGCGTAAAGAAATAATCATTGCCATTATATGCGCGATACATGATGCTAGGCTAAGTGAAAGCGTAAAGAAATAATCATTGCCATTATATGCGCGATACATGATGCTAGGCTCAGTGAAAGCGTAAAGAAATAATCATTGCCATTATATGCGCGATACATGATGCGAGGCTAAGTGAAAGCGTAAAGAAATAATCATTGCCATTATATGCGCGATACATGATGCTAGGCTAAGTGAAAGCGTAAAGAAATAACAAGTTTACGCTGTTTGTCACAGTTTAGACATAACTCAACCAAACCTGCAGCAAGCGTTTAGTTATTCTAGGTAGATTACTAGAACATTGTACAAGGTATCTAATTTGAGTAAAGGAATGTTAGTATAACATGGACTCGTGTCACCACAATTACACATTAATAAAACGCCACATTTTAGTGATTTGACCAGCCATGTATGTGGTGCGATAAACGATTTTCTGCAGACAAAAATACCTAAAGTAACTCTGATAGTGTAAAAGCAGTTTTGAGTTTCGAACGTTTTACGTTCATATTGTTACAATGCTATTCTATACATGGGACGTTTTACATGCTCAATATCAATAAGGCATACACTATCGAATCGCTAATGTGAATATATGCATGATTTATTACACACGAGAAATATATAATATTAACATTCATTTAATACTATATTAGTAATGCTTTACAAATAAACATGGGTGTACATATCTCTAATCGTTCAAACAGTTAAAGGATATCCATATAAACTGTATTTGTTGACGAGCTAGACATAATGAACAATCCCAACGATCAATATCTAGACGTACGAAACTAATACTGCATCTCTACAGTCAATCAGACAGCCGTGTTTATTTAATAGAATTGAGTATGTAACATGATTTGTGGGCATGGTGGTGCTAATTTAGTGCACTGAACGTTTTTAATTAGAAGTCCTTTCAGTGAAATGATTATGTTAAGATATACGCCAAGAGGAATCAGGTAGAAATTGCATAAATATGTGTTGAGTGTACAAAACTGTACTCTCCTAACCATAAACTTCAATAAAAGTAACACGCAATTTAATATGGTATTCAATTTCAGGCAACAATGTCATTCCAGTGTCATGTCTACAAGACACCTGAATCTAGAATTCACCGATATTATAGGGAATCAAATAAGCTACATGCTTCCATAGATGACTCTTCAAATTAAAACCTTTCTTTTCAGAATATCCTATATCTATTACCTCTGAACTTAAGATTGCTGCTGTTTTAAATGGAATCCACTAGCCCATTTATATATCACATTTTCTAGATAGCAGTTTATATCGATTTCATTAAATGTCTTACATTACCATTGTATGCGTTGCAAACTTTCATTCCAGAACATTTAAATTCCTATTTTTCGAATCGAAGTATATGTCATTGACCTAGCACGATGCAACTGGCTAACGTTCTCTTTCCTTTTAACTAGCATGTTATGTTGGCTGTAAAATGAAAATTAATTCACGTTCTATATCATTAACCGTGTCCTGGCGCAATGTAATTTAGTCATTTACCTATTTGAACTAGGTTTTATGCAGTGCGTACCTGTACAAAGTTCGCACAGCCCTATAATCACATTTTTGTATTGAATGACATTTATATCGCCGACACGGCATCAATCTGTCTAGAAAATAAATAAAATGAAATGGAATACATCGACCGATTTATAAGCAATGCATTTATTCAATGCAAAACTTAATCTCCGAACGTCTGGAGATGAAAGTATTTGTTAGAAATACGTTAAATGACTGTTGCGTCAATACCCAAATATGTTAGTCTATATGATATGTATATTTGTATGATTCATTACTATGCAATAAATATTTGACACTATCAAACTGCTTGATTTGGCAATTACAATTTAATATTAATATAGTGTGTTAGACGCATTGAAAGTCTGCATTGCCATGACAGGTAATGAATTAAATAATAATCATGTTGTATACAAATGTCATAAAATGTCTTCAAGGTAAGATATGAAGTGTGAGCTAGCTATATTTGTTTTATAGTAAACAGCATTTTTTTTAATCTAGAAAGACGTTTTTGTGATGCACTGCAATAATTATTAAATATTTGAGAAAAGCATTTTTACAGCACACGGAGAATGCAGACTTCAGTCTCGAAATAACAAATAATTCTGAAAAATTCTTCGATCTAGGATACGATCCGGATCACCAGCAACATGGAATTATTTATTTGCTGCCCCATTTCCTGTTCCCTAGAAAAATCCATACAAATCCGTTAATAACTGTTTACTTACAGATTCTAATAGACAGATAGAGAAACAAGCACTTGCACAAAACATTATGGGTTTGGTACACTGATAATTCAATTACAGCCATTATTATATGTTTTGTAATTATATTAACCAAATGAGATTGACATTAACAGCTATTCGATCGTTGTCTTACCTGAATGTCAACCTTTCGAAGTATACCTGTCCTAAGATTATAGTCCTACCTCAATTAGACAATAAAGAGAGAATAAATGTAAAAAATGCATCATTTAATACTAGTAGGCCAAATCAATTACATAATATTGACCAACCTTAAAAGTAATGCTAATACGTTTTGTGCACATGTGCCAAGTATATGTCAGCCCTTATTTATACTACTATGAAACTATGAACACCAACACTTTGTTGCAATGACGAGATCCTTTTATTTGGTTTACATATGGACACTACTTTCCATGTGTACTAAAACTTTGATATATCAACACATATAGTATGCTGCGATCAAATCTATCACAATGTTCACGTTTTAATCACTTACTATGAATTGAAGTCAACGTTTCCTTGTTACTATTTTGTAAAAGACCACGAAGCAGTTACTATCATATTACTTCTGACAGATTTAATCGAGTATTCGTCACAGAAAACACAGTCGCCCTGGAAAAGAACCCATGTTTGGGTCCCAAAAAATCTGTGTCCGCGGCAAATGCACGTAATCGTTTTCTCAGATTACCGACTCTAACGGACCGTGGCTGAGCATACAATAAACATAATAGGTTTTATATAATATATAATATAAGGACCCCATCGGAAATAAGCTTTTAAGCTTTCATGAGCTATCCTAGCTTAATACACACTATGACTAACTTCCATCTATGTATTCTCATTAAAATTCAAACAAATGTTATCTTGCCTTGTAATAGCTGTTCCTTTAGCATATTCAATTGTAGTTGAGTAAAATCAAGTGTTTTTACTTTTGATAGTTTTAAGAATTACTCGTTAGTTATACCATTGTTTCCAATAACTGAATTTGTCATCATACATGTGTTGTAAACTCGTGTGTTTTAACCTGAATAAATCTGTTTATCTATCACTATGTCAATACATGTTCATGTTTTATCGTTGAATTATAAGAAATATAAATGTAAACCTGGTATAAGAAAGGACACGCAAGAACTGACGAATTTTCACTCCTTCCTATCATTTACCATATACATGTACCAATGTTTTTAATTGGTTGGATCAATCAATAACACAAAAAACCTATAAAACAGGTTTTATTATCCGTGTAGTTAGGACAGCAGTTCTCCTCTACACGTTGTGCCTCGGAGAACTGTTAATACAGGACATAAGATTGTGCAAGATTTTCAATGTTGAAATGCAATATTGAGGTGTATCTTTATGGCATGTATAATTCTTACTTAACAAGGTTTCTGTATCAACAGAAATGATGCGCTAATTCTGTATAGATTTGACATGAAATTGAATCTTGTTTTCACAACAATAAAAGATGTAACACATATAAAGAATTTATTTATTCATTCCTAACGTCTGTCGCGTGAGAGAAGATCTCTCCCAGATATTTTTTTGTTTGTTTTCATGCAAACGTGCAAACATGCATTCAAACATGCATTCATTGGAGCGCCAGTCCAAACACTGACGGCGTGATGTTGTTGATAAAAGGCACGCCTTCTCCTAAACATGATAAGATATAATGATAATTACGTACACAGTTTGAGACTACATATACAACACGTGGCTGTTAATAGAAGCTGATGTGAGAAATGATAATCAGAATATCATGTCTAGTGTTAATTTCAAAACCGCTCAGACAAAAGTAAACCATGTACACAACGACTGCTGGACATACTGTAAATGTTCGGGAAACACACCTAGACTTTTTAAATTTATTCCTTCAATGTTACACTAAAGAAAATATAAAACTACGCAAGACACTAACATTATTGATCATGAATAGCATATATTTGAGAAATACATTTTTAGGCACATGGGGGAAAGGGGACACAGCCCCAGGTCCAAATATTAAGCAGCTCAGCGTCGGATTTGTATCCGATTTAAAAGTTTCAAATGGCAATATAATTATGTTGTTGAGTAAACAATTTCCTGTCATTGTTATATAGGGAATAAAACAAGCGCGTCAAACACAGTAATTAACGCACACTAGTTGTATCTGGACGTTAACGTACCATCACACACATGGCTCAGCGCTATGTTTTCGATCAGTCAAAACGATCGATATGTTCTCTCGTGCTGTTTTGTGCGTCAAATTAGTTCTGAAAATACTTTTTTATATATACCTGTGCCTGAAATGTACTGAAGACGAATCCATGTGACGCGCACAAGCGTATTTGTCTACGTAAGCAACCACAAACTGAAGCTCCGTAATGCGAAATGAAACAAATCAACATATGCATACGCCACCTTTAGTATTCAATATCATCCGCTCCAACGCTTTTTTTTTAAATTCATTTAATTTATCTGCAATATTTGTCATTAATTTGAACTGTCAACATTAGGTATGAGACAATACTTTTGATAATATCTGAATAAAGTTACAAGGTGTTTTTTTTATAACTTAAAACACACTTAGATGTAGCAGTTATTCAATTCAATATAGTAACCAGAAAACAGCAATTTTGTTTAACGGTTAACCACGTGAAATTTTCTTCTGTACATAAAACACCTGAGTTACCAAGACCGTTAACTGATTAAAATTCAGACACGGCTAGATTGCACTATTAGGTGACATCTCCAATAGCAAATAAAACAAAAACTAAGTTAGTTCTAAGAAATAAAGTATACTTTACAAATTATCTAATAATCAATGGTATTATTAACTGGGATTCAACAATTGAACAATTTAACACTTAATACAGGTATATATATTTCTCTTCAGATGGACTCCCCAAGTACAAATACATAATGATCAGCGACAAAAGTTTGGAAGAAAAATGTTGAAAACAATAAATGTCATGCTTAGTCTATGCAAATATTTTATTTGTACGATATTGAGTAATGTAAAACCGCTGCATAAATTGTAGCGCAATGACACGATTAAAATGCGGCGAGTAGAGTGATTTCAGTTTTATATGCAATAGAGGACATAAAACCTAGTTCAGATAGGTTAATTACAAATTTCGTTGAATTTAACGGCCATAATATAGCTACTGTTTCAACATCCTCGTTAAAAGGTAAGAAAACTTGAAATTCATGTCTAGATCTGAAATGTTTGTCCTCAAAATAAGGTGACACAGTTCGTGCCACGTTAATGACATTTTCATCAAATCAAAAACACAACTGATAAATCAAATATACGTATAACATATATAGGGCATTGCGAAGCGAACGGTTTTCAAAATCAAAGAACTGTTTTGATGTTGGAGTTTTTCGTTTTAATGTATATAAATATTTTGAATTCTGGATAATTCTTGTTGGAATGATACCCTTGCCTACCCTTGCCTAAAATGTATGGAAAGCCGGTTGTGACCCCCGCTAAATTACATTAAAATATATAGTAACTATCGGACTATCGGAGAGTTTCATTTTGCGGAACTTTTTAATATTCCGCGAAAAACAACGCTAATATAAGCATATAGCAGCCGTCGGAATTTCGGGAATCAACATTTTCCGATGGACAGAAAGATACTAATTATTTAACAATTTTCGGGACATTTGTTCCCACGGGAAGAATTCGGAATCTAAAAATCGCGGAACTTGTAACTTTTTCCGACGGACAGAAAGATACTAACTTAAAAAGCATTTTTCGGGACATTTGTTCCGACGGCTAGAAAGCATAATCTAAAAAGCGCGGAACTTTGCAATTCTTCCGACGGAAAAATTGCGCAATGAACACTGCACAAAAAGCGGAATCTAAAAAGCGCGGAACTTTACAAATCTTCCGACGGAAAATATAACACATGAAATACTGCACAAAAAGCGGGTTGCCATGGGTTACCCGAGAAAATGATTTGATTGGTTCCGATACTTAGAACTGACCAATCAGTAATAGTGTCTCATCCAGCCTATATACTACAACAACAACAACAAGTAAGTAGAATAAACAAGTCACGAGGTTTTTATGTTAGTATATCTTATAAATAACTTAGTTATTATTTTGTTATTTGAAATATATTAATTTAAATATATGTACGTTACACATGCTTTTATTTTTATGCCACTCCAACGTTTTATGCGAATATGAGGAGTACCGACGAGTATTTTCGGACGCGAGTGTTTTCCGGACATTGTTTGCCTTAATTTAAACTTTAAAGTCATAATGATAACAAGCACTTAAGATTTAATTATATTTGATCATTATTCGACTTTTCAGTGATTCTGTCACAGGAAAAGGAAATTATGATGCCAGTTTGTGGCTTGAGCATGAGACTCGGTTAAAAGGTGAGTGCCCCCTTGAATATATTTTATCTGAGTACGGCAACAATTTCCTCTTCTTTAAAGGGATTTTATATTGAAATTTGGAGATTTACTTTGTATAATCTGCGTTGTATCAGAGGCATTGGTATTGGCACTACCCCTTGTTTGGTAACAAATGTCACACTCACAGGATGAGAAATTTGAACAGCCAGTCCAGGACTCAAACCCGAGACCCGGCAAGTGCTCTTCCCACTGGGCTTACCGGGTCACTACACAATAAGTCCTTCATAGTTACCAAGTCCATACCATCACAGATTTATCTTCATGTCTGTTAAATATTAAATGATTACCATTTTTGCCTTCAATTTACAATAAAGCAGATTCTTACTAGTGATGAAATGTTATAGTGATTGTTGTTGTATTTGGTAACAAGGATACCTTTTGCAATTCGAAAGAACCCGCTAACTTTTGGTTATGACAAATGAGATCCTTCACAAAATCCTTAAAAAAACACAGTTAACAACCACAACTGAATTATTTTTACTAGTAGAACTTGAGTATTCTTGGTAGGCGTAAAAATAATTGGTTTCAGGTTACCCAACTGACCCTAAAAATGCCCTGACCCTAGAACATCTTATTGAGTTTTTCAGATATTTTTTTTATATTGTTTTTTAATAACTAAATGTTTTTGTTTTGTGGTTTAATTAGTGTTTTGTTTGATAGCATCTGCTTGTTAAACTATATTACTGCAGTGTTTCGAATATTCATTCAGTTTTGGAATCTTTAAGTTGATTAAATAAAACAAAAACCTACGTACTTACCTACCCTAGTTTATTTGGTCATGTAACCTGAAACAAAAATACATTTGAATCGGTACTAAAGTATTTTTAAATCATGAGGTATCAACCTGAGATACTTATTTCATCTTAAAGACATTATTTGTTCATATAAATCAACATTGTGCTTCTTTCAACAGAAACAGAACAGATAAAGCCACATTATCACAGTCTTGGTCAGCAGAAGATCATAAAACATGCTTGCTAAGAGAACACCACAACTACAGGTTTGATTTTTATGCTCTAAAAATGAGATATTACCATAATTTTCATTACATTTGTTTACTCATTTGCTATTGTAGGAATGTGCTGTTGATTTTTATAGTATTAAATTATCTTAAGTTAAAAACTATTATAATATCTAAATTGATGTATTATGATTTCATTCATATAGAGATGTACATGTATATAATTTAAACGCCTCATGTAAGAAACAATGCTGAAACAACAAATTGAAAGTTTAATTTGTGAACCCTTAGTAATACTGGCACATCTTTGTCGAGTAAATAAAGAATAAATGCACATTTTTAAATTACTTAGACTTTCAGTTAAATAAATGTTGTACAAATAGAATAAACCTGATTGTGCAAGATTTTATAGTTATCAGATGTTTAAAATAGATATGTTTATTGCAGTGACACTATGAGCATACTGGATGTGGTGAAGTGATAAGAAGAGCAAAAAGATGTCAAAGAAGGAGGCAGTACATTTCCAAGGTTAATTATATTTCAGTCTTTATCGAATAGTCCGAGCTATACTTCTTACCCATTCGTCAGTGTCGGCGTAATGTTCTAGTTAAGGTGCAACAAGTATATATATATCTGTAACTACTACAGATATTTAATTGAAACTTCACACATGTCTTCAGGGTCATTTTGTTAGGTCATAGACCAAGGTCTATAACTGTTACCTCAGTGTACTTTGTGTACTTCAACAACTTCAGGTTTAAGTTTGCATGTACCAACTCTATATCTACTACAGATATTCAATTAAAACTTCACACACGTGTTCAGGGTCATTATATACTGTCACTGGCCAAGGCCCATAACTGTGACCAGCATTTTAGCAGAATAATACCCCTGTTGTACTTAGAAAAGTCAGGTTAAGGTTCGTGTGCAAGAGAAAATTGAGGTTAAGATTTGCGTGCAAGTAAATATCATTGTAACTACTACAGATATTCAGCAGAAACTTCACACGTGTCTTCAGGGTAATAATATAAGGTTACTGGCCAAGGCCCATAACTGTGGCCAGCATTTTAGCAGAATTATGCCTCTTTTTGTACTTAGAAATATTCATGTTAAGGTTTGCGTGCAAATATGTATCTCTGTTACTACTACAGATAATCAATTGATACTTCACAAAGGTCTTCGGGGTCATTATGTAAGGTCACTGACAGAATATATATATAATCAAAGTGGAATGAATTGTTAAGCATGTTGTCCTAAGACAACTCCAGTTATTTGCAGACATTTGTTAACATTATTCAAGTGTACTGGTTAGTTCATTCATATAACTATGAAATGATTTTATTATGTGCTATAAAATCATTATATATGATGTTCATGGCTTGATTCAAGAGAGCTTTTTCCTGACTAGCTTCATTCATAGATTTGTTCTATTATTCCATGATGGCCACTGGAGAGTGTAAATTGTGAAAAATCAGAAAATTCAGGAAATTTGACCATAGTCATAAGAAAAAATTCCAAAGACAGATGAAACGTGAAATATAAAATCTAAGACATAATTCAACACTGTCACAGATACGCACAAATTAGAATGGCAATTTGACAAAAAATATAAGGAAAAATCACATTCTGGTCAAAGAAAATCAGGAAGACAGGGTTTTTCTTGCGAATTTCAGTGGCCACCATGTGTACAATGAGTTTATTGCTAAAATAATTTAATGTCTGAAAGCATTGCATGAAACTTCTTAAATAGGAAGTAAACAAGATCTTACTGACATAAATCATATGATTCAGTAGTTATTTTCTTAATTATTTAAAGGTCCATTAAGCAGTGTTAAATCATTTTAATGAACATGAATTTGCTTGTCTTGATGACAACAAACATTCAGACACTTTAGCGACATAATGTTGATAAATATTTTCCAACAAAGATGTATTGATTGTTGCCAGAATGTACATCAGGCTAACGGATTATGATAAATTATTCATGTGGAGAATTTTTTTATAGATTCAAGGTTGTCTTTTTGGAGTATGCATATTTATGTTATTACTGCATGAGAAAATTATGCCTGGTCCATGCTAAGGACTGTATTGGTTGTTAAACTGTATATTTAGCTTAGTCCCTGTTTACATAAAAAAAATTCTTTCAAATACTTACCTAGTAAATGACAAACATTGAAGATGTTCATTACAGTGGTGAGGCAACAAAAATCAAGATTCAACTTAAATATTATTCCTAATACAAGTTAGTTAGTTATTTTCCTTCTTGATGATTATTTCAGCACAACAACTATGCTACAGTAACATCAGTGTCAGAGTATGCAGTGGATGCTTCTACTTCAAAAGTACTGTGCAAACTTGAATGACTTCTGCACCTTAGATGGACATCTTCAACTGACTGGATCCATTATTCAAGACATGATTTGCCTTCGCTACAGCATTTAACATATTTCAATTGGGGCCCCACAAGTTTTTGCTGGTACCCTATAGTAATCTACCCTGTCTGCCCGTCCTTCTGTCCACATTTTCATGTTTTTGCTTCATATCTTCAAAAGCATGTAAGCTATTAACTTGATATTTTTTGTAAGTGCTGACTGGATTTCAAGGTAATTAATGTTCCATGCATGACCCTCTACAAAATTCCTTCAAATTATTTGGACATGGCGGCCAGGCCTGTAAACGTTTTCCTTAAATGGCTATATTGAAAAATTGAAAAGCTTCTTGTATTTCAAAATTATTCCACAGAACAGTTTGTTGGGTGACTGTCTACAAAATTCCTTTCAAATAATTTGTATTGCTAAAACATGGTTTTCAGTGGTCCAACATTTTCCTTTAAACATGTATGAACATGCTTTTAAATTTTTAAAAGGTTTATCGAGTAATATTTATTAAACTCAGATGAGCGACCGAGGTCCATTAGGCCCAGCCCTCTTGTATAGGTCCTTCTTAATATCAATAACCAATTTTTCCAGCCGTCAATAACTTGTGCAGCAGTAATAATGATAAACTTACAACATGGTTCAATAAAGAAATTACTTTCACAATGATGAACTACCATTGTCAGAGCATGTTCTTAATATGATGAAAGTATTAGAGCTTATGAAGAAGACATACTACGCAAGACAATTATGTATAGATGTGCACATGTAATACAAGAGAATATTGTAGAATGAAATTTACTGCATTATATGTGCGAAATATACTTTTTCTAGTTGTAATCCAATTTATTTCTTCTACGAGTTCTATTAAATAGAATTTACTTAATTTCTTTTGACGGTTTTTGTTACTTTTGCTTCATATGCAACCAATTTCACAGTGATATTAATAATACCAACTTGCAGTTTGTTGTTTAATGTATTTATTACCTTCCATATTGTTTTTGACCAAATATATACAGTTGTCTATGTATTACAGTTTTATTTTCATATTAATGAAATGTGTGCACTTCAACTTATGTACATGTATATATATATCGACTATATCGACTTTACCATGTATATCAATGAGAATAATGTTGTTGTTGTTTTTATTTGTTTTTTATTTGATCGTTTTGATTCGATTTCGATTTAAGACACATTACATTTACAAAAAATGTTAATTTAAGAAAAAGCAGCTATATAGATATATTGTTCAATGTAGTTCTAAACTAAGTTGTTAAAGAGACCTGTTCACAGATTGGTAATTAACATTTTTTTCAACTTTTTGTTACAGATTCCAAAAATAAAAGAACAGTGTATATAAGGGAGCGAAATTACACATTGGACATAAAAATATACTGTAAATAGTGTTTTGTTTGAGTAATCATCAGTTGAAATTGATAAAATTATAAAGCGTTTGTAATGCTAAACGATGAATAATTTGGAGTGTTTGTGTTGTTTTCGTTAAAATTGTTGACAAAACGTGGGGCACTTACATAAAGTAAATAATTTAGGGATAAATATAGAAATTGGACTGGCCAAGTGGTTACGGCGACAGTCTTTTAATCCGGAGGTCCCGGGTTCAAACCCCGGTGGGACCTTTTTTTATTTTCTTTAAAAAAAATCATTTTCGTGTTATTATACTTGAACTATTTAGTTCCGATGCTTAAATCTGTGAAGTTAAGACATTTAATGGCCTACTTCAAAATATGCAAACAGCTGTGAACAAGTCTCTTTAAAATCAACATTACCTAGTTACCTCGGGCATATAGAATTGTGAAACTAACTGCTAGATATTAATGTTGATAAAAAATTAAGTTTATGCTTATTGACTTCGGGAATAGACATTTTGTGAATGGCATTTATGCAATTTTTTTCCCAAAAAAAGGAACAGTTATTCAATATTTACGTTTATGATCAATTTTGTTCAAATGCTCATGGATTAATTGGCCAAAATCTATTAACCTGCACAGTTTGTTAGAAATTGGAAACAAAGAACTTTAAGTTTGTTGATGTACAAATTGTATCTTTCCACCGTTCAGTATCCATTTCAATACAGATCCTAAGAACAATTTTAACTGAAATTAGTAAAATTTAAAACGTATGTTTCAAAATCAGTATTTTTAATTTGAAATTGGTACTTTCCTATATAATTTCCTAGTTCCTTACAAAAATAAATTTCATAGCAAAGTTTAATGAAACAGACATAAACTTATGGATTTTAATGCAGGTTTTAGGAATATAACTCAACTTTAAACTAAGGAGCTTTAGCGATATGGGCCCTGGCACAATTATTACATGTTAATACTCTGCACACACTTTTAAGTAAATGAACATTCTTATGACAGTTGTCTTTTGTCAATAAACTATTAAGATGTCGTTATTATTAATTATGCTCCCCTTTGAAAAGCAGGGGTATATTATTTTGCAAATGTCGGTCCGTGTGTCCGTCTGTATGTCAGTAGACAAAAATTTGTCTGAGCGATAACTACAAAACACCTAGGCTAGCGTTCTTGAAACTTGGTTGCTAGGTTGGTTATGATTAGTCGAGGATCCCTATTTATTTTGGAGTCTGTGGGTCAAACTGACCAAAAGATTAACAAAGAATGCCCAATAATCAGGCAATAACTCCACAACCCTTTGGTCGAGGTTCTTAAAGCTTTGGATCCTTCGGTGAAAGGTCAATGTCAAACTGACTACTAGGCTTCCATTAAAGGAAGTTTGGGAGTAATTTACTCCCAGTTTTTGTCACAGAACTTCAAAATTGTAGCCATGCAATTTGCAGAACTTCCAAAATTGCAGCCAAGGAAGTTCCATCATGTAAGGATGAACAAGTTAGAAGAAAAATCAAGAAATTTTCCTAATGTATACCTCTTTCACTGAATAAATTGGCATATAAGCACATGTTGAAAAAGAACTGGCCTTAAAAAACCTTGAACTTATACTTAATTTACACATTTCTGAAATGCTCAGGACTTCTGTAGTGCAATACGGTCATACCTTCCAAATATTATGAGCAAAACTTCCAAAATTTGAGGCCGGGAAGTTCAAACTTACAGTTTTAAAAAGTTAATGAAAGACCTGTGACTATAAAATATGATTGAAGAAAACGCCCAATAATTCTAAGTTCAATAAAAGCTTGTCCAGGCAATAACTTTGTAGCCCTTGGGCCTAGGCTCGTCAAACTTGGTAGTTAGGTTGGCCATGACTAGTAAAGGAAAATGTTAATAATGGAGTCCTTGGGTCAAATGTCAAATTGACCAATAGTTGTAAAACATTGTCCATGGAACCCTTTGGCATGGGTTTGTCAAATTTAGTAGATAGGCGGGTTATGACTACAAGTAGATCCCTATTGATTGTTTTGTCATTTGGTCAAACTGACCAAAGTTGACAAAAAAATTGTTTCATTTTACTTTCATCCTTGCAATTTTCTACAGAGGCTGTTTGGACCCAAAGAGGCATGCCTGTTTTACAAACAGCTCTTGTTTATTATTATCTTAGTTTACTGAGCAATTAGTCAAGTTCTCATAATTATATGATGTGCAAACACCAAGAAACAGTATTCTGAAATAATTTGCAGAGAAAACAATCTGTTACATTCAGCATCTTCACTGTGTAGCATGCACCTTTAGTGAGATTTTTTCATGTAAAACAGGGTACGAAACTTTGTTCTCACGAAGCTTTTTTGTGTGGTTGGACACTTGTCATATTTAGGAATTAGTTCGCGTATATTGTGAAGCAACAGTCGATACTATCCTAATATTTATTAAAGCAATTTTAACCAGAATATTAATAACAATATGATTACAATATCACATTTTCACACAATTGTAAATACTCAAGTTCAAAATTATTTGCACATCAGACAAGTAAATAATCTAAATGTTAAAAGAAATTTAGGAATATTATGAGAAATATGGAGATTAAAACGGATCTACTAGTAAGAAACATTACAGAATTGACTCTTAAAATGAATGAATCAAAATAAAATTAACAAAATTATGTTTAGAACAGGCTAAATGTGCTTGAAGGCACACATAAACTTTTTTTAATGAAATCCAGGCAATAACTTCATCAGTTTTGTCATAAAGTGAGAGTAATTAAATATGCATGTTCATACACATGTGAGTTCTCAACACCAACAAGCTGATTTTGCATGCAAAAGTAAAACACACATGTATACATATAGTGTCTCTTTAAAGAAACTGCAACACAATGCTCTTCAATGTTTAACAATGCTCACAGATGGCTAACAAATCTTCAAAGATAATAATGTGTCCTTGCATGTTTAACCATTCAACAAGAAGATCCATCATCGTGGGTCTGAAAAACACAAAACAAAGTACACAATCAATACTGAACATTTTCATTACATCAGTTATTTTTTTTTTAACTATTTACAACACATGACCTACATTGTATTTCTAGAAATCGCAACAAGTGTGTCAGTAATCACAAGTCTATTATTTTTAAATGCTGTAGCATATAATTGTTGAAGCATGCTAAAATAAGGCTTAAAGCAAGCTTTGGACTATCAGACTGTTTGCATTTATTGAATACTTGCTTTAGGTAAAAAGATAAATAATATAAGTTATGATCAGTGTAATCACAGATAAAGTAAAAAGTTACCAGCATGTACCAGTATATATTTACTTGTCACAGATAATCAAGTAAACTAGAACTGTTTAGTAATTTTTTTACAACAGCAACTACTAATTTTTTTACAACAGCAACTACAAATATTTTATTGAAGTGACTAGTATTTAGTTTAAACCTATGTATTTTAGTCTGCATTCCTCGAACGCTCGAGACTTATTGCGACACTTGCAAATCTTTTTCTTGGAAGAACCAGAACTAATGTCTTTTTGAGAGTCCTAAGTAGAGATCAAACTCATGATCCCTCATCGCAAGGTGGACACCAATACCATTACACTGTTGTGACTCAAGTTGCTAGTATTGAACAATAAACAAGTGTCATCCGTTTGTTAAAATGTGAACTTACCTCTTCATTAACCAATAACACGGGAGGAATGTCCATCATCCTCTTACTAATACTGGATCCAAGGTGATATTCTTCTTGCGCCAAGTGTCATACAGGGCACTTCAACACACAGTCATGCAGGTCCTACAATAAGAACACGCGATATTTATAAGTGCATAATATCAGAATGTAATGTTAACATATCAATTTAAACTTACATAAATCTTCCAAAAAGCCTTTCCAATTAAAGGAGTCCACCTTAGGATGATTTTCTAATCAATTATTGACATACATTCCTGGCCATTTTTAAAATCTGCCCACGCCCCAGTAATTGTACATTGCACTTTTGGGCACTTTCAAAATGAATTGTGCACTGTATTTTAAATTACTGGTTAACTACTGTACTGTGTTTTCTTTTCTTGAGCAACATACAAGTTTGTCTCTTTAACTATGCTTTTGGTCAATAAAGAAATAAAACAAGAGCTGTCTCAGGACAGCGCGCTCGACTATTCAACCGCTGTGTCAGAGTTATTGGCCTTTATCACTACAAAAAGGGCATAATTCTGCTAAAATGCTGGTCACAGTTATGTGCCTTGGCCAGTGACCTTATATTATGAACTTGAAAACATGTGTGCAGTTTTAATTAATATCTGTAGCAGATACAGAGATATGAAGTTGTTGCACGCAAACTTCAACCTGAAATTTCCAAGTACAAAAAGGGGCATAAATCTGCTAAATTGCAAGCCAGAGTTATGAGCCTTGGTCAGTGACCTTCTATAATGACCCTCAGAAGACATGTGTGAAGTTTCAATTGAATATCTGTAGTAGTTATAGAGATATAGAGTTGTTGCTTGCAAACTCTAATCTGAAATTTCTAAGTAAAAAAGGGCATAATTCTGCTAAATTGCAGGTGAGAGTTATGGGCCTTGGTCAGTGACCTTACATAATGACCCCGAAGACATGTGTGAAGTTTCAATTGAATATCTATATCAGAGCATTACGGCGACACCGACGAATGGGTGAGTAGTATAACTCGAACTATTCGGTGAATGGTCGAGCTAAAAAGATTTCACTTTCCCAACAACCAAGTATAAAATGATTACAATCATTCCTTAACCTAGTAAACATACCATTGTTTTTGTAAGTATTGCTGTCAGCGTCTTCTATCTTTGCGAAACATCATCTGAAAAGACTGTAAAAGCTGGTTTTCTAGTTTTATTTTAGTGCCCAAAGTATCCAATCCATGTGAAATAGCCCTTATTTTGGAATCATTAGTTACCATACTAGATAATTAATGGAAATAGACATTCCATTTACCATTTCAAATTGATTTTGTTTATAGCTGTAATCAAAATCATCATCATCTCTCAGACAATTGGCACACTTATTTTCATATGTGAAGAATATGAGTTCATTGCATATAAAATACCAGACTGTAGATCAAAATGGACAGAAAATGTGAAGAATGAGACTGTGAATGTGATGTGTGAAGAATCATTTCCATGTGAAGAATGAGATCCTATTTGTGTGAACAATATGATTTGTACAAATATGGTCCTACATACACTGATCCATACATTTATAATGACATCATATTATTCTGCGTAGATCTATGTATTCAAATTTGGATTAGTGGGCAGTTAATTTAGGCAGGTGCGAACCGTTATTGGGCGAATCGTTACTCGTAAATCCCTCTTCCCGTTTGGTTATAAGTGTGCATGTTTGCAAATCAAACTCCATTTGCCTCAATGAATTCCAACCAAATTCACATTAATGACACTATAATAAGTAATATATTTAAATCACTTACCCTTTATTAATTCCACTCTGTGTACACAACCGACGTCTACCATGTTTAAATATAGCTTCTAGATGTATTTGTGTCAACGTTTCTGATTGGTTGTTTCTAGGTATCGGAACCAATCAAATTATTTTCGCGGGTAACCCATGGCAACCCGCTTTTTGTGCAGTGTTCAATGCTAAATTTTTCGGAAGATTTGCACAGTTCCGCGCTTTTTTAGATTCCGCTTTTTGTGCAGTATTTAACGTTCAATTGTTGCGTCGGAAGATTTGCAAAGTTCCGCGCTTTTTAGATTCCGCTTTCTAGCCGTCGGAACAAATGTCCGAGAATTGCTATATAATTAGTATCTTTCTGTCCGTCGGAAAATGTAAAAGTTCCGCGCTATTTAGATTTTGAATTCTACCCGTCGGAACAAATGTCCCGAAAATTGCTATGTAATTAGTATCTTTCTGCCCGTCGGAAAATGATGATTCCCGAAATTCCGACCGCTACTATCTGCCTATATTAGTTTTTTTTCGCGGAATATGAAAGTTCCGCAAAATGAAAATCTCCGAAAGTCCGATAGTTACTATATATTTTAATGTAATTTAGCGGGGGTCCCAACCGGCTTTCCATACGTTATGAGCTATTTACAATACATTTTTATGGAAGGCCGGTTGGACCCCTGCTAAATTACATTAAAATATATAGTAACTATCGGACTTTCGGAGATTTTCATTGAGGAACTTTCATATTCCGCGTAAAACAACGCTAATATAGGCATATAGTAGCCGTCGGAATGTCGGGAATCAACATTTTCCGACGAGCAGAAAGATACAAATTACATAGTTATTTTCGGGACATTTGTTCCGACGGATAGAATTCAAAATCTAAAAAGCGCGGCACTTTTACATTTTCTGACGGACAGAAAGATACTATTTATATAACAATTCTCGGACATTTGTTCCGACCGCTAGAAAGCGGAATCTAAAAAGCGCGGAACTTTGCAAATCTTCCGACGAAAATTATAACACATTGAGTACTGCACAAAAAGCGGGTTGCCATGGGTTACCCAAGAAATCGGAATCTAAAAAGCGCGGAACTTTGCTAATCTTCCGAAGAAAATTATAACACATTGAACACTGCACAAAAAGCGGGTTGCCATGGGTTACCCGAGAAATTGATTTGATTGGTTTGTACTTTTTCAGATTAGAGTTTGCCAGCAACAACTCAATATCCCTATAACTACTACAGATATTCAATTGAAACTTCACACATGTCGTCTGAGGGTCATTATAGAAGGTCACTGACCAAGGCCCATAACTCTGGCTTGCAATTTAGTAGAATTATGCCCCTTTTTGAACTTGGAAATGTCAGGTTAAAGTTTGCATGCAACAACTTCATATCTCTATATCTGCTACAGATATTCAATTAAAACTTCACACATGTTTTCAAGGTCATAATATAAGGTCACTGGCCAAGGCACATAACTGTGACAGCATTTTAGCAGAATTATGCCCTTTTTGTAGTGATAAAGGCCAATAACTCTGACAAAGTGGTTGAATAGTCGAGCGCGCTGTCCTGAGACAGCTCTTGTTTTATTTCTTTATTGACCAAAACCATAGTTAAAGAGGCAAACTTGTATGTTGCGTAAGAAAAGAAAACACAGTACAGCAGGTAACCAGTAATTTAAAATACCGTGCACAATTCATTTTGAAAGTGCCCAAAAGTGCAATGTACAATTACTGGGCAGATTTTAAAAATGGCCATGTATGTATGTCAATAATTGATTAGAAAAATCATCCTAAGGTGGACTCCTGTTATTGGAAAGGCTTTTTGGAAGATTGTTGTAATGTAATTTATATGTAAGTTTAGATTGATATGTTGACACTACATTCTGATGTTATGCACTTATAAACATCGAGTGTTCTTATTGTAGGACCTGCATGACTGTGTGTTGAAGTGCCCTGTATGACACTTGGCGCAAGAAGAATATCACCTTGGAGCCAGTATTAGTAAGAGGATGATGGACATTCCTCCCGTGTTATTGGTTAATCAAGAGGTAAGTTCACACTTTTAAACAAACGGATGACACTTGTTTATTGTTCAATACTAGCAACTTGAGTCACAACAGTGTTATGGTATTGGTGTCCACCTTGCGATGAGGGATCATGAGTTTGATCTCTACTTAGGACTCTCAAAAAGACATTAGTTCTGGTTCTTCCAAGAACAAGATTTGCAAGTGTCGCAATAAGTCTCGTGCGTTCGAGGAATGCAGACTAAAATACATAGGTTTAAACTAAATACTAGTCACTTCAATAAAATATTTGTAGTTGCTGTTGTAAAAAAATTAGTAAACAGTTCTATTTTACTTGATTATCTGTGACAAGTAAATATATACCGGTACATGCCGGGAACTTTTTACTTTATCTGTGATTACACTGATCATAACTTATATTATTTATCTTTTTACCTAAAGCATTTCAAGTATTTAATAAATGCAAACAGTCTGATAGTGCAAAGCTTGCTTTAAGCCTTATTTTAGCATGCTTCAACAATTATATGCTACAGCATATAAAAATAATTGACTTGTGATTACTGACACAGTTGTTGCGATTTCTAGAAAAACAATGTAGGTCGTGTTGTAAATATTTAAAAAAATAACGGATGTAATAAAAATGTTCAGTATTGATTGTGTACTTTGTTTTGTGTTTTTCAGACCCACGATGATGGATCTTCTTGTTGAATGGTTAAACATGCAAGGACACTTTATTATCTTTGAAGATTTGTTAGCCATCTGTGAGCATTGTTAGACATTGAAGAGCATTTCTTTAAAGAGACACTATATGTATACATATGTGTTTTACTTTTGCATGCAAAATCAGCTTGTTGGTGTTGTGAACTCACATGTGTATGAACATGCATATTTAATTACTCTCACTTTATGACAAAACTGATGAAGTTATTGCCTGGATTTCATTTTAAAAGTTTATGTGTGCCTTCAAGCACATTTAGCCTGTTCTAAACATAATTTTGTTAATTTTATTTTGATTCATTCATTTTAAGAGTCAATTCTGTAATGTTTCTTATTAGTGGATCCGTTTTAATCTCCATATTTCTCATAAAATATTCCTAAATTTCTTTTAACATTTAGACTATTTACTTGTCTGATGTGCAAATAATGTTCAACTCGAGTATTTACAATTGTGTGAACATGTGATATTGTAATAATATTGTTATGATATTCTGGTTAAAATTGCTTTAATAAGTATTAGGATAGTATCGACTGTGTTGCTTCACAATATACGCAAACTAATTCCTAAATATGACAAGTGTCCAACCACACAAAAAAGCTTCGTGAGAACAAAGTTTCGTACCCTGTTTTACATCAAAAGTTCTCATAAAAGGTGCATGCTACGCAGTCAAGATGCTGAATGTAACAGATTGTTTTCTCTGCATATTATTTCGGAATACTGTTTCTTGGTGTTTGCACATCATATAATTATGAGAACTTGACTAATTGCTCAGTAAACAAGATAATAATAAACAAGAGCTGTTTGTAAAACAGGCATGCCTCTTTGGGTCCAAAACAGCCTCTGTAGAAAATTGCAAGGATGAAAGTAAAATGATACAATTTTTTTTGTCAACTTTTGGTCAGTTTGACCAAATGACAAAACAATCAATAGGGATCTACTTGTAGTCATAACCCGCCTATCTACTAAATTTTACAAACCCATGCCAAAGTGTTCCATGGACAATGTTTTACAACTATTGGTCAATTTGACCCAAGGACTCCATTATTAAAGGAATCCTTAACTAGTCATGACCAATCTAACTACCAAGTTTGACGAGCCTAGGCCCAAGGGCTACAAAGTTATTGTCTGGACAAGCTTTTATTGAACTTAGAATTATTGGGCGTTTTCTTTAATCATATTTTATAGTCACAGGGCTTTCATTAACTTTTAAAAACTGTAAATTTGAACTTCCTGGCCTCAAATTTTGGAAGTTTTGCTCATAATATTTGGAAGGTATGACAATATTGCGCTACAGCATTTCAGAAATGTGTATATTAAGTATAAATTCAAGGTTTTTTAAGGCCAGTTCTTTTTCACCATGTGCTTATATGCCAATTTATTCAGTGAAAGAGGTATACATTTAGGAAAATTTCTTAATTTGTCTTCTAACTTGTTCATCCTTACATGATGGAACTTCCTTGGCTGCAATTTTGGAAGTTCTGCAAATTCCATGGCTGCAATTTGGAAGTTCTGTGACAAAAACTGGGAGTAAATTACTCCGAAACTTCCCTTAATGGAAGCCCTGTAGTCAGTTTGACATTGACCTTTCACCCAAGGATCCAAAGCTTTAAGAACCTAGACCAAAGGGTTGTGGAGTTATTGCCTGATTATTGGGCATTCTTTGTTAATCTTTTGGTCAGTTTGACCCACAGACTCCAAAATAAATAGGGATCCTCGACTAATCATAACCAACCTAGCAACCAAGTTTCAAGAACCCTGGCCTAAGTGTTTTGTTGTTATCGCTCAGACAAGGTTTTGTCTACTGACATACAGACGGACACACTGACCGACATTTGCAAAGGGGAGCATAATTAATAATAACGACATCTTAATAGATATGTTTATGTTTATTGACATAAGACAACTGTCATAAGAATGTTCATTTACTTAAAAGTGTGTGCAGAGTATTAACAAGTAATAATTGTGCCAGGGCCCATATCGCTAAAGCTCCTTAGTTTAAAGTTAAGTTATATTCCTAAAACCTGCACTAAAATCCATAAGTTTATGTCTGTTTCATTAAACTTTGCTATGAAATATATTTTTGTAAGGAACTAGGAAATTATATAGGAAAGTACCAATTTCAATTTGAAAATACTGATTTTCAAACATACATTTTAAATTTTACTAATTTCAGTTAAAATTGTTCTTAGGATCTGTATTGAAATGGATACCGAACGGTGGAAGAAACAATTCGTATATTATGTTAAAGTTCTTTGTTTCCAATTTCTAACAAACTGTGCAGGTTAATAGATTTTGGCCAATTAATCCAAAAGCATTTGAACAAAATTGATCATAAACGTAAATACTGAATAACTGTTTTTGGGGAAAAAAAAGACATAAATGCCCTTCACAAAATGTCTATTCCTGAGGTCAATAAGCATAAACTTAATTTTTTATCAACATTAATATCTAGCAGCTAGTTTCACAGTTTTATATGCCCGAGGTAACTAGGTAATGTTGATTTTAAAGAGACTTGTTCACAGATGTTTGCATATTTTGAAGTAGGCCATTAAATGTCTTAACTTCACAGATTTAAGCATCGGAACTAAATAGTTCAAGTATAATAACACGAAAATGATTTTTTTTAAAGAAAAGAAAAAAAGGTCCCACCGGGGTTTGAACCCGGGACCTCGGGATTAAAAGACTGTCGCCGTAACCACTTGGCCAGTCCAATTTCTATATTTATCCCTAAATTATTTACTTATGTAAGTGCCCCACGTGTTGTCAACAATTTTAACGAAAACAACACAAACACTCCAAATTATTCATCGTTTAGCATTACAAACGCTTTATAATTTTATCAATTTCAACTGATGATTACTCATAAACAAAATGCTATTTACAGTATATGTTTATGTCCAAAGTGTAATTTCGCTCCCTTATATACACTGTTCTTTTATTTTTGAAATCTGGAATAAAAAGTTGAATAAAATGTCAACTGCCAATCTGTGAACAGGTCCCTTTAACAACTTAGTTTAGAACTACATAGAACAATATATCTATATAGCTGCTTTTTCTTAAATTTACATTTTTTGTAAATGTAATGTGTCTTAAATCGAAATTGAATCAAAACAATCAAACCAAAAACAAATCAAAACAATAACAACATTATTCTCATTGATATACATCGTATAGTCGATATATATACATGTACATAAGTTGAAGTGCACACATTTCATTAATATGAAAGTAGAAATGTAATACATAGACAACTGTATATATTTGGTCAAAAACAATATGGAAGGTAATAAATACATTAAACAACAAACTACAAGTTGGTACATTATTAATATATCACGGTGAAATTGGTTGCATATGAAACAAAAGTAACAAAAACCGTCAAAAGAAATTAAGTAAATTCTATTTAATAGAACTCGTTGAAGAAATAGATTGGATTACAACTAGAAAAAGTATATTTTATATGCAGTAAATTTCATTCTAAAATATTCTCTCGTATTACATGTGCACATTTATACATAATTGTCTTGCGTAGTATGTCTTCTTCATAAGCTCTAATAATTTCATCATATTAAGAACATGCTCTGACAATGGTAGTTCATCATTGTGAAAGTAATTTCTTTATTGAACCCTGTTGTAAGTTTATCATTATTACTGCTGCACAAGTTATTGACTGCTGGAAAAATTGGTTATTGATATTAAGAAGGACCTATACAAGAGGGCTGGGCCTAATGGACCTCGGTTGCTCACCTGAGTTTAATAAATAATACTCGATTAACCTTTTAAAAATTTAAAAGCATGTTCATACATGTTTAAAGGAAAATTTTGGACCACTGACAACCATGTTTTAGCAATACAAATTATTTGAAAGGAATTTTGTAGACAGTCAACCAACAAACTGTTCAGTGGAATAATTTTGAAATACAAGAAGTTTTTCAAGTTTTCAATATAGCCATTTAAGGAAAACTTTTACAGCCCTGGCCGCCATGTCAAAATAATTTGAAGGAATTTTGTAGAGGGTCATGCATGGAACATTAATTACCTTGAAATCCAGTCAGCACTTACAAAAAATATCAAGTTAATAGCTTACGTGCTTTTCAAGATATGAAGGAAAAACATGAACATGTGGACAGAAGGACGGACCGACAGGGTAGATTACTATAGGGTACCCGCAAAAACTTGTGGGGCCCCAATTGAAATGTGTTAAATGCTGTAGCGAAGGCAAATCATGTCTTGATTAATGGATCCAGTCAGTTGAAGATGTCCATCTAAGGTGCAGAAATCATTCAAGTGTGCACAGTACTTTTGAAGTAGAAGCATCCACTGCATACTCTGACACTGGTGTTACTGTAGCACAGTTGTTGTGCTGAAATAATCATCAAGAAGGAAAATACATAACTAACTTGTATTAGGAATAATATTTAAGTTGAATCGTGATCTTTGTTGCCTCACCACTGTAATGAACATCTTCAATGTTTGCCATTTACTAGGTAAGTATTTGAAAGATTTTTTTTTTAATGTAAACAGGGACTAAGCTAAATATACAGTTTAACAACCAATACAGTCCTTAGCATGGACCAGGCATAATTTTCTCATGCAGTAAGAACATAAATATGCATACTCCAAAAAGACAACCTTAAATCTATAAACATTTCTCCACATGAATAATTTATCATAATCCGTTAGCCTGATGTACATTCTGTCAACAATCAAGACATCTTTGTTGGAAAATATTTATCAACATTATGTCACTAAAGTGTCTGAATGTTTGTTGTCATCAAGACAAGCAAATTCATGTTCATTAAAATGATTTAACACTGCTTAATGGACCTTTAAATAATTAAGAAAATAACTACTGAATCATATGATTTATGTCAGTAAGATCTTGTTTACTTCCTATTTGAGAAGTTTCATGCAATGCTTTCAGACATGAAATTATTTTAGCAATAAACTGATTGTACACATGGTGGCCACTGAAATTCTGAAGAAAAAAATCCCTGTCTTCCTGATTTTCTTTGACCAGAATGCGATTTTTCTAATTTGTGCATATTGGTGACAGTGTTGAATTATGTCTTAAATGTTATATTTCACTTTTTATCTGTCTTTGGAATTTTTTCCTATGACTATGGTAAAATTTCCTGAATTTTCTGATTTTTCACAATATTTAAATTCCTTGTTTTTTATACACTTTCCAGTGGCCACCTTGGAATAATAGAAATGATCTATGAATGAAGCTAGTCAGGAAAAAGCTCTCTTGAATCAAGCCATGAACATCATATATAATGATTTTATTTCACATAATAAAATCATTTCATAGTTTCATGAATGAACTAACCAGTACACTTGAATAATGTTAACAAATGTCTGCAAATAACTGGAGTTGTCTCAGGACAACATGCTTAACAATTCATTCCGCTTTGATAATATATATATTCTGTCAGTGACCTTACATAATGACCCCGAAGACCTTTGTGAAGTATCAATTGATTATCTGTAGTAGTAACAGAGATACATATTTGCACGCAAACCTTAACATGAATATTTCTAAGTACAAAAAGAGGCATAATTCTGCTAAAATGCTGGCCACAGTTATGGGCCTTGGCCAGTAACCTTATATTATTACCCTGAAGACACGTGTGAAGTTTCAGCTGAATGTCTGTAGTAGTTACAATGATATTTACTTGCATGCAAATCTTAACCTCAATTTTCTCTTGCACACGAACCTTAGCCTGACTTACAACAGGGGTATTATTCTGCTAAAATGCTGGTCACAGTTATGGGCCTTGGCCAGTGACCGTATATAATGACCCTGAACACGTGTGCGAAGTTTTAATTGAATATCTGTAGTAGATATGGAGTTGGTACATGCAAACTTATACCTGAAGTTGTTGAAGTACACAAAGGGGCATAATTCTGCTAAATTGAGGTAACAGTTATAGACCCTATAGACAAAATGACCCCGAAGACATGTGTGAAGTTTCAATTAAATATCTGTAGTAGTTACAGACATATATACTTGTTGCACCTTAACTAGAACATTACGCCGACGCTGACGAACGGGTAAGAAGTATAGCTCAGACTATTTGATAAAGACTGAAATATAATTAACCTTGGAAATGTACTGCCTCCTTCTTTGACATCTTTTTGCTCTTCTTATCACTTCACCACATCCAGTATGCTCATAGTGTCACTGCAATAAACATTTATTTTAAACATCTGATAACTATAAAATCTTGCACAATCAGGTTTATTCTATTTGTACAACATTTATCTAAGTGAAAGTCTAAGTAATTTAAAAATGTGCATTTATTCTTTATTTACTCAACAAAGATGTGCCAGTATTACTAAGGGTTCACAAATTAAACTTTTAATTTGTTGTTTCAGCATTGTTTCTTACATGAGGCGTTTAAATTATATACATGTACATCTCTATATGAATGAAATCACAATACATCAATTTAGATATTGTTATAGTTTTTTACTTAAGATAATTTAATACTATAAAAATCAACAGCACATTCCTACAATAGCAAATGAGTAAACAACTGTAATCAAAATTATGGTAATATCTCATTTTTAGAGCATAAAAATCAAACCTGTAGTTGTGTTGTTCTCTTAGCAAGCATGTTTTATGATCTTCTGCTGACCAAGACTGTGATAATGTTGCTTTGTCTGTTCTGTTTCTGTTAAAAGAAGCACAATGTTAATTTATATGAACAAATAATGTCCTAAAGATGAAATAAGTATCTCAGGTTGATACCTCATGATTTAAAAATACTTTAGTACTGCGTAAAATATATTTTTGTTTCAGGTTACATGACCAAACAAACTAGGGTAGGTAAGTACGTAGGTTTTTTTTAATTTAATAAATGGTCAACTTAAAGATTCTAAAAAACTGAATGAATATTCAAAACACTGCAGTAATATAGTTTAACAAGTAGACGCTATCAAAACAAAACACTAATTAAACCACAAAAAACATTCAGTTATTACAAAACAAAAAAATAAATATCTGACAAACTCAATAAAATGTTCTTGGGTCAGGGCATTTTTAGGGTAGGTTGGGTAACCTGAAACCAATTTTTTTTACGCCTAACAAGAATGCTCAAGTTGTACTGGTAAAAATAATTAAGTTGTGGTTGTTAACTGTGTTTTTTTAGAGGATTTTGTGAAGGGTCTCATTTGTCATAACCAAAAGTTAGGGTATTTTTTTCGAATTGCAAAGGTATCCTTGTTACCAAATACAAAAAAATCACAATAACATTTCATCACTAGTAAAAAAATCTGCTTTATTGTAAATTGAAAGCAAAAATGGTAATCATTTAATATTTAACAGACATGAAGATAAATCTGTGATGGTATGGACTAGGTAACTATGAAGGACTTATCGTGTAGTGATAAGCTCAGTGGGAAGAGCACTTGCCCGGTCTCGGGTTTGAGTCCTGGACTGGCTGTTCAATTTTCTCACCATGTGAGTGTGACGTTTGTTACCCAACAAGGGGTAGTGCCAATACCAATGCCTCTGATACAACGCAGATTATACAAAGTAAATCTCCAAATTTCAATATAAAATCCCTTTTAAGAAGAGGAAAGTGTTGCCGTACTAAGATAAAATATATTCAAGGGGGCACTCACCTTTTAACCGAGTCTCTTGCTCAAGCCACAAACTGACATCATAAATTCCTCTCCCTGTTACAGAATCACTGAAAAGTCGAATAATGATCAAATATAATTAAATCTTAAGTGCTTGTTATCATTATGACTTTAAAGTTTAAATTAAGACAATGTCCGGAAAACACTCGCGTCCGAAAAATACTCGTCGGTACTCCTCCTCAGTATATTCGCATATAACGTTGGAGTGGCATACAAATAAAAGCATGTGTAACGTACATATATTTAAATTAATAAATTTCAAATAACAAAATAATAACTAAGTTATTTATAAGATATACTAACGTAAAAACCTCGTGACTTTGTTTATTCTACTTACTTGTTGTTGTTGTTGTAGTATATAAGCTGGATGAGACACTATTCCTGATTGGTCAGTTCTAAGCATCGGAACCAATCAAATCATTTTCTCGGGTAACCCATGGCAACCCGCTTTTTGTGGAGTATTTCATGTGTTATATCAGGCACCTATAATTCTATATTTATAGGTCCCTAGTTATATTTTCCGTCGGAAAAATTGCAAAGTTCCGCGCTTTTTAGATTCCGCTTTTTGTGCAGTGTTGATTGCGCAATTTTTCCGTCGTAACAATTGCAAAGTTCCGCGCTTTTTAGACTATGCTTCTAGCCGTCGGAACAAACGTCCCGAAAAATGCTATTTAAGTTAGTATCTTTCTGTCTGTCGGAAAAAGTTACAAGTTCCGCGATTTTTAGATTCCGAATTCTACCCGTCGAAACAAATGTCCTGAAAATTGTTAAGTAATTAGTATCTTTCTGTCCGTCGGAAAATGTTGATTCCCGAAATTCCGACGGCTGCTATATGCTTATATTAGCGTTGTTTTTTCGCGGAATATTAAAGTTCCGCAAAATGAAAATCTCCGAAAGTCCGATTGTTACTATATATTTTAATGTAATTTAGCGGGGGTCCCAACCGGCTTTCCATAATAACGACTATTTGGTGTGTTAAAAATTTGAATTATAAAGTGTATTTGAACATGACATACGCAGAGTTTTTATAGACAGTTTTTATAGACAGAAAACAAAATGTACCGTTGTGAAATCTCCAATAAACTGCCCGAAAAATAGTTCCGAAATAGTAAAATATGGTTTGCATTGTAATTGCAGAATATGTTGTCAGGTCAAGCTAGAATCGAATTAATGTTCGCTTCATCGTATTTTATCGGCTACTAAACAACGATTTGTTGTTCTGATACGCGTATATTAATTTCTATGGATCAGATCTCCAACTCGTTGTTTATTAGCCGATAAATAACTCTGAATCAAACGTTATTTCTTAATTATCATGTAGATTACTTAAGCAAAGCGGGCTGGTTGAAAACGTATCTGCAACGTTTCCTTTAAAGGGGCGTATTGACGGCTATCGTTATATTATTGCTACTCGAACAATGGGAATATACCTTGTTTTAATACGTGTCTATATTTACGTAAAATACCGTCGATATGCCCATTTAAACCATCAATGTTATCTGATTCGTATTAGCGTTTAGTTACACATCAGCATTTCAACGAAAGTATGTTCTAATTACAAACGATAAATGTACTCATTTAACCTCACAGGAACGCACTAAATACTTAAATTGTTTTAACCAGAGGATGTTAAGAAGGGTTTCTCTAATGTTGAGGTTCCATGTGCCATATATTTCGTTGAAAAAAAAAAAAATTATGTTTGTTTTCAGCAAAACGGTTTAACGGCAGTGTAAGTACTTCGAAACAAATATTCTCAAGTGTAATGATTCGCAAAATATGTCTTGTTCGAGCTAAAATAGAGTTTTAAGGATTTCCTTTCAGTTAAACATTCTTGTAAAACTGAATATACAGCACACAACCGTGTATCGCAATTTTGTTTTGTAACGATATACTATTATTAGTTAATATTCTTCAGACATAAAATATTGAATCTTCAATGAAACATTTATTACAAATTGTCCCTTAAATATGACTTAAGGTATTATTTTCCTTAGGAGCTTTGTGGATATGGGCCCTGATGTCCTCTCTGAACCTGCTGTATCTAAGCGTTTGCTCTCGCGGTTTTTGATTTTTCCCCCTGATTATATCAAAACATGGTAGGTGGTCCATTCAAAACAGACACTAACTCATTACCCCTTGGTGTAATGAAAGGCGTCTACAAGGTACCGTCTTTGTTGTTAATGCACACAATATCCATGGTTCGAGCAAATATTTATTATGTTATGAATACATCAACCAATTTACGATATTTATACACAATAATATGAACTTTCCTATCATATTAAACGACGGTATGCTATTGTCTCGCATGTGCTAACTCATCATGCGAACATTAACGACTAGAGATTTGTATACACCAGTGTTTGAACTATCCTATCGTATTAAAGAGACTTGTTCACAGATTTTTTTATTTTTGAAAAAATTCCATTTAATGTCTTAATTGCAAAAACTACAGAAGTTGGAGTAAATAAAGAACAATTAATATATAAAGAAAACCACTATATACTATAGAAAATGTGGAACCACTTGAAAATTGGGGTTTTATGAATAATGACTTACAAGTTTGTTTAGACTACGATTCCATGCTATTTCCGTTTACTAGAAAAAAAAAACACAACAACTTTAACAGCAATTTACAGCAGTCTTCCTTAAATATCATCATTTTGTGGCAAATATCTGCCTTACAAGTTTGTTTAGACTACGAGTCCATGCTTTGTCCATTTGCTAAAAAAAACAACACAACTTTAGCAGCAATTTGCAGCAGTCTTTAAGACATATCATCAGTTTGTGGCAAATGTCTGCCAGGTTTACCTGGATTTAAAATGTAAACAACAGCACTACGTCGTAATTCTCCTACGCTGACACCTGCGATGCACAATCTGCATCACTCGCACAAAACAAATGACTTATTCGAGTTCACATGTTAATGTAAATGTTATACATGAACCATTACTAGCTCACAATTTACAATAAATTGTATGAAAATTGTTGAAGGTTTAAGAGAGTGAAGACGTGCTAAACGTCATAACGGTACTGTGTCTTGAAGTATATGGCAATAATTTAAAGCCAGGCAAAAATGTTCACCTGGCCACATTAAAATTTCAAAATAGGTTTTGTCCTATAAAAAGAAACATGCCGCAGTGTTGAGTATATGACCGTTCGTATATTGCCATTTCAAAAAGCGGTGTGGTAAGTAAATTGACGATGTTTTATTCGTCCATATTCCTATTGATATTTATTTTCTGACATTTAATATAATAATATTGACACATATGATAAATTCATTGCGCAAATAACCACGGAAAGCTAAAAGCTGGTATATATTTTCATATCTTGTTTCGTTTTATCGATTATCGGACAAAATCCGTCCAAAGCCCAAAGCACAATTCGATATTGCATCATTGAACATGAGTTTGTTTGAGTTTATAGATTAATAACTCATTACGTTTTTATGTTATTTTAATAATTTGTAGTAAACTCGAAAAATCCAAAAAGTGATTTCTTGAGAAAAAACAACAACACAACACAATGAAATGTTTTGGCGAGACCTACATTAAGAGTATACTCAATATGTTGCTATCTTTCAAACTAGTATTTTGTTTTCTTTTCAAGATTAGATCTACATCAAATTGAAATCAGAGCTACAAGTATGTCATTTGTGGAGAAACATGTTCAAATCATTTTTGTAATAAAGAATTAAAAGCCTGCTTGCGGGAATGTACATTTTTGATGGACTAATATTTATGTAGCTAAGTGGGCTTCTATTTAAAAAAAACCACCGAACAATAACATCACTAAGTATTCTACCAGGAATTATTATGATATGTTATTTTCTTTATTTAGTACTGTTGTCGATATTTTTATTTCGTTTCTTTAGTATTATGATTAAGGCAAATCTGTTAGTTTAAAATAAATTCTTTGAAATCGGGGCACATGGTTAAAACGCTAATTAACTTCAGCCACTTGTCCTGATCTGAACATGCACGAACAGTTCAGTGGTCTTAATGGGCTTCATTTAATACGGGTATCAATATATCCTCCACTTTGACGCCCAACATGACTGTGATTTGCTTTTAAGTTTTAAATGCAAATGGTATTTATTTTGTACAGCAAAATATTGTTCTGCATATGAGAATTTATATTTCTCTTACTTACCTCTTTTATATTGTTTTCATTGAGAACTAAGCGTAATATTCAGCATTTTTATATACTGATACATTTCATGTTTTCTGAATATGATAATAATTTTATACATGGATATTGTATACATAAATTGTATGCAGCATTACGTGGTTAGTTATAAAAAACGTAAATTTGTAAGGCTTTTATGTTAAGGTTAATGAAGTACTTAATTTCATTAAATATAACAATACTTATCATGAGTGTCTCAGCTACTTTCATAATTGTCTATTGATTTCTTTTGCACTTTAGGTAAATAACTTATTTACTTTTATGGTACAAATGAATTCAACTGTAATTGAAAATTACTATATTACAACAAAAAACATACACTATATGAAATGCACAACAACAACTGTTAACAACAGGGCTAATATAGAAATCGATTGGTTCGTTTCATTTTATGTATGTTACTTTTACTTACCTACCTGTCAGAAACGAGAATGAACATGCAATCGACTTAATTGTACGTGGTTCGTCTATGTCCAAGATAATTGTATCAATTAGTGTATTCAATATTATAAACTGAATTGCAAATTTGATAGCGTAAATGAAGCCACTCGGAAATACTTGTTTTTGCAAATGTTCGGTGCATTTGTTCACATGTTGTGCAATCCTATGGCGCTCAAAAAGTAAAAGAACCAGACAGACATTTCCTGTCCAGAATATTGCACACATTTCATAGAACTGCTTTCCTAAAAAATATCAAATCTTTATTTGGTCACAGCGTAAAGTTGTGTTGTGTAGACAACAAATGCTTGAAATGTGTACGTTATTCCATTTGACATTTTGCAACAAAAAGTAAGTGGTTTAGTTTATTGAATGATACTTGTATGACCATAATTAACATGAATATAGATCTGAAAATTTGGCCAGTAATTCTGTATTGAAAGCTAATTCAAATATACTATATTAAAATAACCAATGTGTACCGGGTATTAATATGGCCTGAATGTCAACTATATTCAGCACATGACCTGCATGTCAACTATATTCAGCAAATGACCTGCATGTCAATTATAAACAGCACTTGACATGTATGTCAACAATGTTCAGCACGTGACATGCACGTACAATATTGTCATCATATGAGCTATGTATTGATGTGATATGCATGTTACAACGTCAGCTTATTAAACAGTTGTCAAACATGTATTACAGGTTTGCAAGTCCGATATACTTAACATAAAATAAAGAATCGGTATGGGTCATTGCATCTTTTCGATTGTCATATCGGATTACATAATGCCCAGAAACCACTGTTGTATATTAAACAAAAGGCCCTAGGCTGCTCACATGAGAGGCTAAGGAACTAAACTGTTCTGAGCAAGTTTTGTGATGATTGGCATATAAATGTGGCCTTAAGAATGTTTTAAAGCTTTTTGTTCAATTTTGCCATGGTGACCTAGTTTTTTTACCCCACATGACCCAGTTTCGAACTTGTCCAAAGATATTATTGAAATAAATACACTGAGCAATTTTCAAGAAGATTAGGCAAAATTAGAGTTTTCCCTTTTATTCTATTTAACCTAGTGACCTAATTTGTGACCACACATGAGCCATTTTCAAACTCCGCGGATATATCATTGGCACAAAGGATCCGGGCAAGTTTCATGCAGATTGGGCAATAAATGTGACATTTAGAGTGTTCACAAGCTTTTGACGGCCACGTTTTTCAGCAGAGTGGAACCATTATCAAACTCAGCCAAGATATTATAAGAACAAAGGTTCTGAGCAAGTTTCATGTTGATTTGGCAAAAAATGTGACTACTAGAATGTTCACAAGCTTTTCCAACAGCCATATAAGGAAAACTGCCCCGCCCCCTGGCGGCCATGATTTTCAACGGAGCGGAGCATTTTCGAACTTGGCTGAGATATCATCTGAACAAATGTTCTGACTAAGTTAAATGTTAATTGGGCAAAAAATGTGACTTCTAGAATGTTCACAAGCTTTTTCTTCAGTTTGACCTACTGAACTAGTTTTTGACCCCACTTGACCCGGATTCAAACTTGTCCGAGATTTCATATTGTCCTAGTTTCTTATCCCACATTATCCAGTTTTGAAATCGGCCGAGATATCATTTGGACAAGGTTCTGCGCAAGTTTAAGGAAGATTGGGCAGAAAATGTGACTTCAATTTGACCTAGTTTTTGACCCGAAATGAACCAGATTCGAACTCAGTCGAGATATCATTGGGACAAATGGTCTGACCAAGTTTCATGAAGATAAAAATATGTGACTTCTAGAGTGTTAACAAGCTTTTTCTTCAGTTTGACCTACTGAACTAGTTTTTGACCCCACTTGACCCGGATTCAAACTTGTCCGAGATTTCATTGGGTCAAATGTTCTGACCAAGCTTCATGAAGTTTGGCCAATAAATGTGGCCTGTAAAGTGTTAACGAGGCAAAAAATCTAAATTCTAGCGTGTTAACCAGCATTTTCTTCAATTTGATCTAGTGACCTAGTTTTTGACTCCATATGACCCATATTCGATCTCGGCCGAGATATCATTGGGACAAATGTTCTGACCAAGTTTCATGAAGATTGGCCAATAAATGTGGCCTCTAAAGTGTTAACGAGGTAAATGTTGACGATGCACAAGCTGTTTCATCAATTTGACATAGTGACCTATTTTTTTTACCCCACGTGACCTAGATTCAAACTTGACCGAGATTTCATTGGGACAAATGTTCCGACCAAGTTTCATGAAGATTGGGTAAAAATTGTGACTTCTAGAGTATAAACAAGCTTTTTATTTAATTTGACGTAGTGATCTACTGTTTGACCCCACGTAAACCAGATTCAAACTTTGCTGAGATATCATTGGGGCAAATGTTCTGACCAAGTTTAAAGAAGATTGGCCAATAAATGTGGCCTCTAGAGTGTTAACGAGGTAAATGTTGACGACGCTCAAGCTTTTCCTTCAATTTACCTAGTGACCTAGTTTTTGATCCCACGTAGCCCAGATCAAACTCAACCGAGATATCATTGGGACAAATGTTCTGACCAAGTTTCATGAAGATTGGGTAAAAGATGTGACTTTTAGAGTGTTAACAAGTTTTTTCTTCAATTTGACCTAGTGACCTAGTTTTTGAACCCACATGACCCAGATTCAAACTCGGCCGATATATCATTGGGACAAATGTTCTGACTAAGTTTCATAAAGATTGGCTACTAAATGTGGCCTTTAGAATGTTGACGACGCACGCACGACGGACGACGGACAAAAGGCTATCACAAAAGCTCGCCATGAGCACGTTATGCTCAGGTGAGCTAAAAACATAAACCCATAAGGCTCGAATGTAAAAGTTCTCGAAATAAATATGCACCGCTGAGCGTTGTAATCAGTTCAATTAGTTGACACTAACGAAGAATAAAGGAGCAATGCCAACAATGTTATGCACGTCGGTATGGCGCGTGTTCTTTATTGGCATCACATTGCATGGCAGTGGTAGTTTCTGGTTGTAGATCGTGTATTATGAATGAAGCAGTAATCTGTTGCTAGTAATAACATAAAACGATACTTGATTCTCTGATGCTGGCAACTCGATGCAATTGTACTAAACATGGAATGATGATGCAAGCCATATAGTATGTAGCGACAACATTGAAACTTAACTTCTTATTTTCACAATTTTCCTAGAAGACCCGAAGACGAACACAATAACCGTTGTTTTGGCATTGACGCTTCACATTATTGGTGGTATAACCTTTGGCCAGTCATTTCATTTTCATATGGCTTCTCGTGGACGCCTGAATCCTGATCATTAACTTTTAAGACATTGAACATTTGGCAAACACACTTAGAAATGTCTAATCATGATCCAGATCTTGTAAAATTAGTTCGATTTGATTTTAATTTACCTATTCATTTACTAAAATGTGTTTTCCAAATTACAGATTCTGCCATTTAGAACAAATCCAAGCGCTATTGCTAATTGCAATGTACTTTATATGATTATTTATACACGTGCTTGTTCGGACATTAACGTTGCTATTGACACTGCGTGTCGGCATACAACGCAATCAGTCAACGCCGCTGACGCTGATTGCGAAAGAAAAGTACAGTATTCGGTATGTGACATGCATGTTATTACGTCGGGTGTACGAGGTGTCAGACATTGTGTTGGATGTTGACTTGTCAAGATTGATTAGTTGCATAAGACAAAGCGAAAAGCGTCTTTGCTGATGAATTCACAAGTAACTAATATGTTTAATATGAATAGACACTTGTTTCAAGATAGTAAAATATTAAGAATTTGTTTTAGGGCAATTATGCACACATAAGGCGTCAATACAAACACTGGTGGTGTGATTTTGTTGATAAAAGTCAGGTTTTCTCCTAAATATGAAGATAATTACGTTGGGATTTATTAATTACAAAGAAATAATTTTGTTACGGAATCGGACTTATCGAAATCATATTTGTTGGTTTTAAAAGTCGATTGGACCTTGTAATTTAAACTGCTTCAACAACGGAAAATCGGCTACTGTGTAATTTGCAAGTTTCATCACTTCTTTATAGCTTTCAAGTAAAATATAACAGATATGATGTAACTCTAGCGGCAGTATATATATTCCTGATTATTAACTATTGGTCAAGACGAAAACTGTTTGCTCAATTAAATGGAGTTCGTATGCTGAGCTTTATGTTAATAAGTGCTCCTCTAAAGGTGATGCATCTAGAGCATCACAATACAAATGACGCGTGTTGTGGAAAAACCGGTCTTAATGCATGTGCGTAAGTTGTCGTCCCGATTTAGCCTGTGCAGTCCACACAGGCTAATCCAGGACGGCACTTTCCGCCTACAGTGGATTTATGTTTAGAAGAGACTTCCTTGAAACAGCAAATACCATAAAAGCGGAAAGTGTCGTCCCGGATTAGCACATGCAGTAAGACCGATTTTCTCACGACGCGCCTCATATAGACAAAAGGTAAATAGGTAGAATAGTCATTTCCTACATTAGGGGCGTAGCTTCCTTTAGGCACTATAGGCACGTGCCTATACATTTTTTTCAGGGATGAAAATTTAAAATATGAAAAAAATGCAATAAAAACAAGAGGGGGGGGGGGGGATGGGGTGAGGGGATTCTTGTCTGTGTTGAAGCTTCATTGTTTACGTCAATATGAAATAAATTTCATGAAACACACGCTTATTTTACAATTATTTTGTAAAACCGGGGTTTAGCTGAAGTAAGTTGTTTATAGCCACATACAAGTATAAACACTCCTGGCCTAAATTATCGCTTACAGCGTCATTTTGTAGATTCCTCCTAATGTGCCTATACATTTTTTGAACCCAAGCTTGGAAATTCGTAGATACTAGAAACAATTAGATAAGACGTGTACTGTAGTTTAATTTATATACCAGATATTTCATTGAACCTAACACATGCTATATTGAATATTTCTCTCGATTTTTCCAGATTCGATCAACACTGGTAGGTGTCTAATTAACTCAGACACACACTTATTTTCCCTTGGTGGTAATGAAAGTATAAGGGCCAACCTTGTTGTTAATGCACTAAAGTATCTCCGGTTTAGGCAAAACATACGTCATACCATCAACCGACGAGATCTTTTCATACACCAGTAATTTTTAACCTACATTTGCTACCGTATTAAACAAAATATTTTTTTCGCATGCACTTACACATTGTGTCTAAGAGCAAATCGTGGCCAACTACTTTAGCTTATGCTAGGTCCCCACTATCACGATTCGCGCCACGATTGAAATCGTGGTTTTAGTCGTGAACCAATCGTGATGATCCTATCAGATCTTATCATGGCAAACGTCTTAATCGTAGAAACATTTTGAAGGGTTCAAAAATTCTCTACGATTAACACGATCAACTGCGATAAATTTTCTATCGGGATCATCGTATCAGATCTTATTGCATCGTAACAAAGCGCAACAAATCGTATCTAGTCGTGCACCAAATCGTGGTGATCGGGATCGATCGTAGACGAGAAAAAACACCACGCTCTGTTAAGATGTGTTGCGATCTCAAGAAACAATGAAGTCAATAGTCAGTCGGGCTGTATTTATATCATCCGGGTCCAGTCGTAGCTCAAATCGTGATCTCCATCGATCATGATTGTGAAAGACATCGCGACCACAATCGTATCCTATCGTATGGATTCGTGATAAGCGTATCGAAACTTATCTGTACGCACTAGAACGTCCTAATGCGGGGAACCCGATGGTGATGATCGTGTCAGATCGAGACCAAATCGTGGACAAGATAGAAACAATCCCAACGGAACGTATGTAATCGTATCTAAACAAGAGATCAGACCGTGACAAATCGTGACACCTGTAATTGACAAATCGTGACCAGATCGCAACAGAGCGCAAAACATCGTATCAAAACGTACGGACTCGCATCACATCGTATCAGCCTGAAAAATCAAAGAAATACCACGATCAGCTGCGAGTGGGCAATCGTTGCGTTCGTGACGGATCGCACGATAGTGGGAACCTAGCATTAGTGAAGAGCGTGACATTACTTGGAAATGTGGGTTGTAAGAAAAATAAGGTTAAAGTTTGTTGAGACCGCAATTCCAGGCTATTTTCATTTACACAGAAAAAAACTTAAACAGCGATTTGCAGCAGTCTAGTGCTCTTCCTGAAATATCATCAGTTTGTTGCAAATGTCTTCCAGGTTTACCTGGATTTCAAATGTAAACAACAGGGCTAGGCCGTAATTCTCCAACGCTGACACGTATGGCTTACTCTTTGGATCAAAAGTACGTATACACACAACAGTTAAATATAGATGTAACTGTTATAAAATTGTAAGCGCAGTTACAAATTTATGACTGCAGTCATACATTTATAACACCAGTTAAATTTACAAATATAACTGCAGTTACAATTTATACCGAAAGTAAAAAAATGGAAGTTGTCATAAAATTTTAACTGCAGTTACACTTTTTTTTAAAATCATTTTTTACGAAATATGTATCTTTAAATTTGTTTTATAAATAAAAAATTCACATTTAAATAAATAAATGCATTTTCGACAAAAAGGCATAATATAATTCGCCAAACAGACTTAGAGCCTAATTTAAGCATTTGGTCAGAAACATGTAACCGCGGTTATAATTTTATGAGGACTACCATAGTTTATGACTGTTGGTATAAATTATAGCTGCAGTTATATTTGTTATATTACTGCAGTAATAACATTGTAACTGCGATTTTAATGTTATAACAACAGTTACAACTGTATTTAGCTAGCAGGCGTATATGTACTTTTGATCCAAATGGTACATCATAGACACGTGCGCTGCACAACCTGCATCACTCAAACAAAGCCAATGATTTAATGTAAATGTTATACATGTGAACAAATGTAACATTACAAGCTAACAATTAACAACACAATAACAATATTTAAGGTTGAAGACGAAGTATACAAAGTCAGTCAGTATTTCAAGGATTTAAAGGCACTCAAAATATGACCACATGAAAGATGTTTATTAACTGTGTTCTGTTATAAACTTATGTATTAAATACATGCATAAAACATTTGTTGATATCTTGAGAAAGCTTTTATTAGTAAACTGACACTGATACGTCCCGGATTCCTATCGGTATTTATTTTCTGACAGACTTTACTACTATAATAATGATAAGTACGAACATTTCATTGCGCAATAAACCACGGAGCGCAATACAGCTAAACGATTGTATCTATGTTCGTTTATGATGTTTCTTGTTATTTATCATAGGAGAGCAACCTACCTATGACGACAATATGTATTACATTATATTGCATCATCATTGAACACATAGCTTTTCATTGCTAATCAATTCCATTCATTTGGTATATACATCGAATGTCGATTCCATTCATTTTGGTATATACATCGAATGTCAATTCCATTCATTTGGTATATACATCGAATGTCAATTCCATTCATTTTGGTATATACATCGAATGTCAATTCCATTCATTTGGTATATACATCGAATGTCAATTCCATTCATTTTGGTATATACATCGAATGTCAATTCCATTCATTTGGTATATACATCGAATGTCAATTCCATTCATTTTGGTATATACATCGAATGTCAATTCCATTCATTTGGTATATACATCGAATGTCAATTCCATTCATTTGGTATATACATCGAATGTCAATTCCATTCATTTGGTATATACATCGAATGTCAATTCCATTCATTTGGTATATACATCGAATGTCAATTCCATTCATTTGGTATATACATCGAATGTCAATTCCATTCAATTTGGTATATACATCGAATGTCAATTCCATTCAATTTGGTATATACATCGAATGTCAATTTTTCTCCTAATAATATATAATTATTGACTAGGGAGATAGTGAATATGATCTAATATTCACTGGCAGAATGTCATATTCACCGAGGCGCAGAATGTCATATTCCCTAGTCAATAATTGTTTGATTATATCATTGTTTTAATTCAAGAAAACTATTTTGTTTGTAAATATTGATCAACATTTTTTTTTTCTTTCAGTTCTGATCAAAGAAAGAAGTTCATGTATTTATTCCAATATATCACATTACTCGAAAACTATACATAATAATGAAGTATGCTTATCCTTATGGTCAAGTAATTAAGTCATAAATGTAACATATTGCAGTGAAATCGTCTGTTAGTGTTGCAGTGAAATCGTCTGTAAGTGTTGACCATTTTAGTCACTGAACAGGAAATGTACATTGGTTCCGGTATCTGTGACTGTATCTAATACATTTTAAACTGTGTGCTTGGAACCAAGATTGAACTTGCTCATTTTCAGAAAATGCTATTTTATGTCATTGAATATGAGCTGATACTTTTTGTTATGCCCAGTGAACATCAGTTTAGGCCAGTGAATATGACATTTATTTTTGCTAGCCGATAGCTGTCTGGACCAATGGGAGAATGTCTATTATTAGGTCATATAATAATATTAATTATGCAAGGATATTGAATTTTATAGAACATCAAATATTTTGTATTTCATTAATTTCTTTGTCTATTTTAGACATTTTATGAAAAATACCATTTTGTTCAATATAATGGTATTATTTGTCTCTCGGTTGCTTTTGCTATGTTTTTTCTCTCAAGAATAGATATAGCAAATATGAAAATATATTTTCATCGTGTTGTTCCGCGTCAGCCAAAGTAACCTAGCTGCAGTACGAGTATCAGAATGAAATATATCACTGAGTGCACGAAGACCAATAAAAGCTGTGTAACGTGCAACACGTTCAAGTTCACATATTGGACATTCCTGTAACGCTAATGAATTTAAGAACTTTACAGGCATTTCCTGTCCACTCTAGCGCAACTAGTTAATTAATCCGATTTTTCTGTATTGTCTTCTGGATTTCTTCTCACAGTCGAGTTGTTCTTGCAACAAATGCTTTAAATTTATTATGCTTACTGCATATGTAGTGGGCGTATTTATGTTTGTAACTCAATCGTCTGTGATTTAGTCTGGTATTCCAGGTATTTATAACACACTCTTAACATAAATAATGTCTGTGACCAAATAATGTAACATTTTAATCTTTAGACTGATGCGCATTCTACCCAAGTTACAACGAAATCATGTGTAAACGAAAGGTAAAACCTTACAGCCATTTAGAGAACAGGATTTCTGTGAATATGATTATTTAGAAAACCAATGATATCCATGTACGCATTCCGTACGCAGATTGCTCTGCACATTGACCAACAAACAACGAATACATTGTTTTCAATCAAAGTCTTTTTTATTAAACCCCTGTCACACTAGAGACGCGTTCTCACGGCGATCCCACGGCGTCCAACAATAATGCAGAACGCGAGGTGCGCGCAGTACGATGCAAGCATCGCCAGTAGACGCGTTGGGATCGCATAGAACGCCGATTGACGGCGCGCACTTTGAGCATGCACAAAACAAACACCGTCGCTTGGCGTTCTGATAAGAGCGCAGTGGAGTCGCCGTAAGGTCGCCATAGCAGCGCAGTAAGGTCTCTTACAAAGCCACAGGAGCTCCACGGGCGCGCACAGAGGTCGCAGTGCGAACGCTGTTGTTGTCGGTGGCGCTTGCACGGAGATTGTACGGCGTTCTCTGAGATGCCACTGAATCTCTACTGCGCCTTTACGGCGCTTATACGGAGTGTTATTTATTTTACTGCGCTCTTACAACGACTGTACGGAGCTGTCACGGAGATCATTGCGCTCCCAAGGCGCTTCTACCGCGTCCATCGGCGTTTGCTTGACAAAAACGAACAAAAACGTCTTCAAAACGCCGTCAGCGCAGTGTGAGCGTCGTGAAAGCGTAGTGCAACGCAGTAGAAGCGCCGTGAGGGCGCAGACTATCGCCATGGAAGCTCCGTAGCAACGCCTTGGTCGCTGTGAGAGCGCCGTGACATCTCCATCTTCACGAAAAATATCATATTTTTCTTGCGATCTCACGGCGCTCTGGAAAATTATACAACGCCGTGCCAACGCAGTGGAAACGCGGTATAGTGTGACAGGGGTATTAGACAACAAAAGCAAAACCAAAAGACGTATTGCTTCATCAAACTGTTGTTGACATATTTATGTGACTTCCGTGTGACGCGATTTCAACTATGTTCAACGCGTGACATGTAGGTAAACTATTTTCAGCACGTGACATGTATGTAAACTATGTTCAACACGTGACATGTATGTCAACTATGTTCAGCACGTGACATGTATGTCAACTATGTTAAACACGTGAAATGTATGTCAACTATCAGTACGCAACATTTATGTCAACTATGTTCAGCACTTTACATGTATTTAAACTATGTTCAACACGTGATATGTATGTCAATTATGTTCAGCACGTGATATGTCGTTCGTTGAAAGCTAAAAGGGTCTATCAGCCTTCTTTGCACATATGCCAATTGGCTCTTTTGGCCATCAACTTTATTCCACACGTGACATGTATGTCAACTACATGTCAACTATGTTCAGAATGTGACGTGTATTTTAAGTGTGTTCAGCTCGTGATATAAATGTGACCTAGTATATACAACACGTGAATTCCATGTCAGCTATATTCAGTACGTTACACACAAACTAAATATGTACAGCACATTATATGCATGCCAACTATGTGCAGCACGCGGCATGCACGTTACTTCACCAGGTGTATGAGTTTCCAGAACAAACGTAGATTTGCTTTCTTTGCTGAAAGTACTGACTCAATACAGGAATAATAAAGTCGTTTCAATTCTCATATTTGTTTAAATGTAGCACTACAACCAATTTGGTAAATTGTTACAAACACGAACGCATGTAGATCGTGCGGCAAAGTTCTCGAAATGAATATGTTCCGCTGAGCGCTGTAATCAATCCAATTAGTTGACACAAATGAAGAATACAGGAAGCAATGCCAACAATGTTATGCATGTCGGCATGGCATGCGTTGTTTATTGGCATCATATTGCATGACTGGTTGTAATTCGTGTATTATGAATGAAGCAGTAATCTGTTGCTAGTAGTAACATAAGACGTTAAGTTACTTGCTGCTTGATGTTGGCAGATCGATGCCTTTATCGTGATGCAAGCCAAAGAGCATTTAGCGAAAACATGATTACTAAACTTCTTATTTCACGATGTTCCTGGATGACACGATGGTTACCAATTCGAGGTATATCTGGTAATGAATTACACGGTCATTCTGCTATTTGTATTAACCTGTCCAATGCGGCGACCCAAGTGTCCAATAAGTCCAATACTGACCCTTACTCGTTATGTTAATTTAAAACTGAAGAAGATATACTATGTCCTATCCAAACTTCGGAACATGTTGAGTAGGAATTAACCTTTATTAACTTAATGTGTAGGTGATATAACATTTTCCAATCATTTTATTGTCATACTGTTTCTTGGAGACTTGTGCATTCCGAACTTTTTTCTGATCTTTTAAGACCTTGAAAATAAGGCAAACGCACATAATTGATATTGCTCCGGACCACGGAATGTTTAGATATCATTTTAAGTATCCTTTTTAAAAATTCTGTCAAAAGCGAGTATATCGTCTTTCAAATATGAGTTGTTATCTTAGCAAATTAATATGCTGAAATTGGTTTGTCTAATTACAGATTCTCATAATATACGAACGACTGACGTTTCTAAACAAATATATCATTTAGAAACAATTTACGTGATTTTAAATGACTGTACTTTATATGATTATTTATACACGTGTTTGTTCGGACATTAACGTTGCTATTGACACTACATGTCGGCAGACAACGCAATCATTCAACGCCGCTGACGCTGAATGCGAAAGAAAAGTACAGTATTCGGTATGTGACATGCATGTTATTACGTCAGGTTTACGAGGTGTCAGACATTGTGTTGGTTTTTCTGTTGTCAAGACTGATTTGTTTCCGAAACAACGCGTTAGGAGTCTGTGGAAGACGAATGATTACGTAATCAATTAAACATATTGTAAACTACATTTGGCGTGATATTGTCTCAAAGTTATCAAACTGATTTTTGTTCTCATTATTTTATTTTGTGTCGGTAACTTACTCAAGATATATAGTGGCATTGCCAAAGTCTTGCACTATGTTACAAACGCCTTTACCTGTAAATATAACGACACTGTATGTGGTATATATGTGTGATGATAAACATTGCAAACGCATATATTTCATGGCGATTCCGAATACATGTACTGAACTTTCAACAATTAAACTTCACATGTATTCGTTTTGCACATTTGTTGGGACAGAGAACCACTTCGACATAACCGAAACTTCGAGTTAAGACTTGGAGATACACGCATCTATTTTAAATAAACTAAGAAGGCAGAAAGTCGGTTGAAAGTCCACTTGGATATATCCGGAACTTCGACTTAATCAATTGCGAGATAACGAAGTTCAGCGGGTCCTTTATAACCGTTATTGGGGTGGTTAATTGTTATGTTATGTATAATAAAACTATATACATGAAAGTTTTTATTCCCAATAACCATTTGTGCATGAATGGCCTAGTCGAACTGTAGATAATTAAGCATGTATGTGAATGTAAATGTGTTTTGTATATTTAAGTTGCTTGCAGTACATTATAAATGATCGATTTAATTATTGTCGCAGCTAATATGTTTAAATGCAATTAATAGAGGATATTTGTTGATTTCGGTGTAAGATCGTATTTTATTTCACAAGTGTTCATAGAAAATGATAATTTCCCGAGTGGCGCAGCCACGAGTGTCAAAATATATTTCTTATGATCACGAGTGAAATAGCATACAGTACGATCTTACACCTACATAAACACATTTTATTTTTATTGTTTGCTTTTGGACAAATAAATAAAAAAAATTGCGCGAGATAAGCTTAAAGTCACACGTTCGTGTAATCTGACGTCATAAAAATGACGTCATAAATGATTCCAAAACTGTCACTCGTTAGCATGGTGGCAAAAAAGTGCCATATTTTGTGTGTCGTTGTTGCTAAATTATAATTTTGTTAAATTTTATCATGTGTTTTATGTAAACACATGCATGTACATACTGTACATGTATATAAATTTGCCAAGGGTTGTAAACCACTACTTGTAGATCGATGCTATTTATGGAAAAATAGTCCGTTTTATGTTATATTTTCACTGCAGTGAAAATATAAAATCTTATATTTTCACTGCTCCAACAGTGAAAATATATAATTTTATTTCACCAATAAAATTCGATATTTCACTGAAAAGCATATAATATAGTTTTTATCTTTCAAATCCACATACTAAATGTTTGCATTTTTTGACATTAAAACTATGACCAAAAAGAATTAAGTTTATACGATTATAATTGTATAAATTGTTATTTAACTATTTACAAGTCTTGTATATCCTTAGATTTTGGATTCAAGCAGCAAATAGTTGTAAGATAAATTTTTGGCCACTTTCCATACTTTTCTACGCATTTTGGAGAATCCATGAGCTAACTGATGCCGACCAGAGACGTTGGTAAACACAAGTTAAGCTTTTAGAAAAGTTAACCATATGGTTTATTGTATAAAACTAGAGCAACATAGGATTCGTAGTGACAACAGGCGCGCAGAGATGAGAGCAAAATCCTCGAAAAGTGAGCAGATGCTTTGATTCACACATTGTACGACATGACACATACATTTGTTCTTGAAATTCATAAAGTGGAACGGTCGTAAAAGCGATTGTGTAAATAAGTATATAAATTGTTAACAACCCTTGTACTGGAATATATGTTTCCGTGTTTGCATTGTCATGAAACATTTATGTTTTCAAAGGCGACAATAGGGGAAACCACTGAATTTTGACTTAAATATATTCCGTACTGAAGTCTGTGTTTTACTTATTTTATGCGGTTTTCATATACTATTATAAACAGTGTTTATCATTTTCGGGGGCTTTTTACTTTTAAAAATATGTACCGACAAAACATTCAACAGAAATTGATAGAACACAGTTTACATAGAGGTACTTTTATTTCAGACTTAGTTTTTATAAATTTTATGTATCGGTTATGACTTCATAAAATATATTTTTAATTGACTGCCGTCCGGCAAAGCGTATCTCGTGGCGCTGTAGGATTATACGTATCTTTCACAAATCATATTTTTCAAACATCTGTTAAGCGTGACGAAGGTGGCCAAAAACGGTGTATGTGTTAGGATCACAGAATAATATGATTTCATTGCATATAAAAAACTGGATGCGATCGCAAACTTCAAAGAAAATATGAAGAATAAGACTGGGATATATACAGAATAGGATCGCAATTTCACACCTGTGAAGAACTAAATGCTATTTTTCACATTGTGAAAAATATTATTTGTGCAGAATATGGTCGTACATAGCGTTATTATAACCAATGTGTTGCTGCGACATGTGATATCTTCTGTTTTCTGTTGTTTGCTATTTGTTCGGGTTTATGTTGTAAACACTTTATACTTGTACTTACATTGTGTATTTCCACACCGTTCATAGACTTGTTGGGATAAGTTTTTGATTACTACTTCTGCGCGTATCAAAACTGTGTTATTTATCTGACTTCGAGGCCAATATTGATGTCATATCTGCGCTCTATTTGAACGTGTAACCTTTTGAACATCTTTTGAAGTTCTGGTGCGTAGGAATTAAAGGACGAGGGCGTCATCTCGAGTGGTTTAATAGCCACGTATCAGAACGACAAAGAGTTGTTTATTGGCCGATAAACAACGATAATGCGAACATTATTTCCATTCGGACGAATATGTTATCAATAGTAATGAGAACTATATTTTACAATGCTCCGCTCAGAATTGGGACTACCTTTCAGCTGTTTATTGGGTAGTTTAACAACGATAATTGTGTTCTTTGTCTTTAGAAAAAATAGCGAGAATCTTGTTAGAATAACTGTTATAATACATATCTGTCTATCTAAACATGTGCATTTTAATAGTATTTAAAAAAATAAGATACGTTAGGGGGTAATCCAACATAAATAGAGAGCACAGTTGATCCTTAAAACGTTTACCCCTAATGATGAACAACATCTTACCTTTTCAGATAAGATACCTATGATTTGCATTAGTTTGTGCAGTGTTTATATTCAAATCTTGATGTTGGATATATTCCAGGAAGGTGTACGTAAATGGGCTGCTCAGCCAAATCTTTTCGTTATTACTAAATAAATCAGCTACCACGTCTTATTTTCTGAATGGCCTCGTGTTGATATTGTTTCACGCATCGTGGCAGAACACATTTGAGAACAATTACATCCAGCCCTATTTAATAAGATCGAGGTTTAAACGCATCACATTTTTTAAATATTGAAAAAACTAAAGGATTGCACTAAAATAAAAGAAAATACGACAAAATACCCGTGACAAATGTTTGTTTCGTCAATATAAATAATATAAAAACAATAACATTAATCATTTTTACGTACTATGAAATGGATGTATTGTTAGCAATGGTTTCGTGTATCCAATCAAGGTATTTTCTTACATTTGTATATATGCCATATTTTTGTTTCTCTCCACATCCCTCTCCATAACTTGTTACACCATACACTACCCATCGTTTCAAAATCGTCGTCTTGTCTATAATTTCCGCCACCTTTTGGCATAATAATGGACCACCACTGTCGCCAGCGCACGAATCTATTCCTCCTCCTTTACTACCAGCGCAAAGTTGGGTTTTATAAATCGTATAGTCAAACGCTTTTTTACAAGTGTCTCTATCCACAAGTGGAATTTGTGCTTCTCGAAGCATCCTCGACCCGTGTAAATCCGTGTTTTTAGCTTTACCCCAACCAATGATGTAACATAAAGGTTGTTCGCCAGTAGTGGCAAAACGTTCCTCAATCTTGTCATTTGCGTCAGGGAGACAAGCAAAGTCCACTGTTGAAGATTTACTGACAGGCTTTTCTAGTTTTAACAAAGCTATATCATTGGTTATTGTATTATAATTATATCTAGAATGTGGAAAATCTTCGATCTTTAGTTTTTGTTCCCCGGCGTCCAGGTCGTCAATATCATGATCACCGATGCGCACAATAACGTGACGTTTACGCTTACGCTTGCGAACACAATGTGCCGCTGTCAATACCCATTGCGGCGCGATCAATGTGCCGCCACAAAACTGTTGTCCGTTCTTCTCACTGATAGACACCTGCGAAATATCAATACATAAAAATTGATACCACTTACAAGCTCAAACAGAAATATGTTTATGTAACCAATTTAATAATTATTTAAAATAAATGCATTGATTTTTATAAAGTGACTGATACATCTCCAAAATTTTCAAAAATACCACATACACATTTATTTGCTTTGTATTAAAATACAAATATTAAATGTTTTAATGCATTGCATATTAAACAGCGAATTGATTAAAGACGAAATGAAACAATTTTGGCTACCTCTAAGTGAGGACAAAAGCACAGGTGGTCATTAAAGTGACCGACTTTTACAACAAATACAGGGGGGTTTTCCTTAGGCTAGTACAACTCTTTTCTGTTTGTCATCTGAAGAATAGGCTTGTTTTGTGGCTCAATAGGTCATGTGATCACGTGTCTTATTTCAGAGCTATAACTTTTGATGTACAAGTTATTGAAGGGACAATGAGCGAAGATGTGTTATTGACAAGAAGAACAGACATCATATTTTCGCTTTTTTAATAGTTCGAAGACATAATCACATCGTTTCTATATCTACCAATATGAAGTATAACTTTACTTTTAACACAAAAGCCAAGTCTGTGACACTTTTTCAGCAAAAATGATTGAATATTTCGTAACAACACCAGAGGATGACAAGAAGAGGTTTGGGATGCGGAATTGATGCCAAACTGAATGCCTTAGTTTGAACTCTGAAGGTTATTTTCTGGTCAACCACTAACAGTCTTGATAATAACCGGTTCAAAGAGTAAGTGTAACTTTTTATATAATTGGGCTAAATTTTCCATATACCAAATTAGCTCATTTGTTCACCACCTGCTAATGACGACAGCCACTATTATAACCCACTAACAACATGCACCTGATCCCACAAATGTGTCTAATGTTATCTTACGGTGAAACTTAACCACGTTGAAATTGATTCAAAAGTATGTTGAAATATTAACTTCATTTCATGCGAGTATGGTTAGGAGCAAACGAAAACGCTTTGGAAAATATTCAAATTAAAGTTGGGATTTGAACAAACTTAGTTGTATTTATTGACAAAAGACGGAATTTAACATGTTGCCAACTTGGTTGAACTATATGGATTTTGGCTGTAACGGGACCTATGAAGAGCTTCTGAATGCATTGTGCACTGCTCCTTAGCCCAAATTGTGTTGATCTTTAGTTTCTCGAATCATCAGACGCGATTTTTTTAATGCCAAAAATGCAATAAAACCAATATGGTAAAAAACTTAATCAAACATTTATAAATATCATTCATTTCCACGGATGCCGTATTTATTATGGTTATTAAGTGTTCAACTCATAGTAATAATGTACAAACAGAGTAAAGCATATACCGTAAAATATCTATATTTTCGGACAGCGTAAATTTTCGGACACCGTCTTCTTTAGCAAAAATAATTATGTTTTCTCACTATATATTGTCGGACATCCTGATTTTAAACTTTAATTAATGAATCTTAATTTTCGGACATTTGATATGACAGTGGCATTTTAGCAGAATTCTAACCTGTGTGCTTTAATCCGGTGACACATCGGACATGTGTTTATACAACCGGATCAAGGTCATAAAACCTGGCAGATGAATGAGTGGAGTGGAATAATTTATTATTATTATTTATTTTTTTAAAAATAATTTCGTATTATTAATTACAAATATCTAGGCGCTGACAAGTATTGCAATAAACACAAGATTTGTTGCGACAGTAAAAAACAACAACAACAACAACAACAACAAACAAACTGCAAAATACAAATCTTATGATTATATTGACACATAATAGTACCAAACGTACAAAGCAACAATAATGTACATTGCACGGTTGATATATGCATAATTCATATTGAAATTATGGTATAGAATGCAATTAGTATATAGCCAGGAAAAGAAATACATTTGTGACGAGTCAAATGTTTGGAATTATTGGATACACAGATGCAAATAGTGACTAAAGTCACTTAAATTAGTATAACCAGTAAATGTGTCAGTACATCAATAGAACATTATTAATTGTTTCAAGAAAACATTTGTAGCTGGTGGCATTGGTTAATTCAAGTAGTTATGCAGGAAAATAATTACCGCTTAAACTTGCTAAATATGAAGCGAATAAATTTGCTTGTATTTTTTAATTGTTGTAAGGAATCAGATACGATTGTGTTAAGAGTAGCGTCATGAAGATCACGCCCTAGGAATTGTTCTCTTTCAGATTTAAAGAAATCACAGTTAAGTAGATAGTGATGTTCAGAGCCAACTTGACCAGCGTTACAAAGTCTACATGTTCTTTCATCAAATGGAGTTGTGTCGTATCGACCGGTTTCAACTGGAAACCAGTGATTAGCAGTTCTGAATTTAAAGAGGTATGTATATTCAGTTTTTGTAAGTTTAATGAGGTAGTCTTCAAAGGATGGTGCTTGTTTGAAGCTTGTGTATATTTGTCCTTTATGTGTTTGTTGTAGTTGAGTGTGACATTGTGTTTTAAATTGGGTTAATAATTTGGATTTGACTAAGCGGTGGATATTATTTTGGGTTGTCAGGAATTGGTTGTCCCATAAATGACTTAGGTTTACTGAGGTGAGAATTTCGTTAATTTTGTTGGCCCATTTAAAATTTGAGTCAGGCAAGTTCATCATGTATTTATAGATTTGGAGAGAACGTTTCTGATCATTGCCTATTAAGAGTCTGTTCCAGAAAGAGATCATTCGACATTTGATGTTAATTGCTATAGGGTATCTGCCAAGTTCACCATATAAAAAAGCCATTGGAGTTGATTTCCGAGCATTAGTAAGTTTTCTGAGGAAGTTGTTATGAACTTTTTCCAAGATGTCAATGTTTTCAAAGCCGAAAATTTCAGAGCCATAGGTTAAAATTGGTAGGACAGTATGATCAAATAGTTTCATAGTAAGATCAATTGGCATGTCTGCGTTGTTGGCCCGCATATATAGGAGATGCATTGCTTTTGTTGCTTGCTCAGCTAAATGTTTTCTCGCATTAAGGAAAGAACCATTGTTAGATAAGGTTATGCCTAGGTAGTGATAGCGGTCAGTAATTTCTAAAGGATTGTTACCTAGTTTAAAATTAAAATCGTGTAGTTGTCTTGCACCAAATATTACAATTTTTGTTTTGTTTAAATTTATTTTTAGATGCCAATTATCGCAGTAATTTTGAAAGATGTCTAAACTATTTTGAAGATCTGATTTGGAGTCTGACAAAATCACCGTGTCATCGGCATAGAGTAGGACAAGTAGTTTAAGCCAAAGAGACAGATCCAGGGGATTTGTCAATTCTATGCCAATCGAACCATTGAGGTGCATTTGTGTTTGAAGGTCATTTAAGAAAAGAGAAAAAAGCAACGGCGATAAATTTTCGCCTTGTCTAACTCCAATTTCTGAAATGAAGGACTCTATTATATAACCATTAGCAGAGACACTAGATTTAATATTATATTTTGAATTAATTGCAAAAGTTTGCCATTTATGTCATGTTTGAGAAGTTTGTGCCATAGGCCGAATCGCCAGACTTTGTCAAATGCTTGAGAAAAATCTATGAAGGCGCAGAATAGTTTTTGTTTTTACATTTTTTTCAGTATTTCGATTAGTGAGTATCACGTAAAGATATGGTCGGAGCATGAATAGCCTTTCCTGAAGCCAGCATGATTTTCGTCTAAACTATTATTTTCATTTAGGCATTTGGTTAATCTGTCATTAATGTCGCAAAACATTAATAATACTATACGGCGTGGTATTTAACAAGCACTCACAATCATTAATCGAAACTATTCGTGTATATTAGGCCAAAAACCTTATACGTTGGACATATCCGAACGTAATTGCAATATTGTCATAGTGTCCACAAATTTTCGGACACCTGTACTTTGGGAATACTTTTGTGTATCCAAATTTTCGGACACGAATTTTTTTAATTATTTTGAAGTGTCCGAATATATATATATTTTACGGTATTATTAATTCCACGTAAATCATGTTTATATAACAAAAGTTGCATTGAATTATTATAATTATATGTATTTTGTTATTAATATATATATTTTATATTTTATTTCCACCGCCCAACTGGATGGTTTTCAAAACAAGAGGGCCAAGATCGCCCTAGGTCGCTCAGCTGAGTGTTAAATGGCTTTTAACAAAAAGATTGTTTAAGATTTCAATATAGCCATACAAGGAAAACTGTACGGCCCCAGGCGGTAATTGTTTTTAACGAATCAAAATTATTAACATGAATTTGGTAGACGGTCAGCCAAGGAACATGTATGTGAAATTATTTTGAAATTTAGCCAGTGGTTTCAGAGAAGAAGATTTTTAAAGTTTTCAATATAGCCATATAAGGAAAACTGCCCCGCCCCTCTAGCGGCCATGTTTTTTGAACAAATAAAAATGATTTGAAGGAATTTGGTAAAGGGTCACCCAAGGACCACTTCTGTTGTTTCAGACTAGAAGATTTTTAAAATTTTAAATATAGCCATATAAAGGAAAATGTCCCGCCCCCTGGCAGCCATGTTTTTGTTTTTAACAAATCAAAATGTTTTCAAGTAATTGGTAGAGGGTCATCCAAGGACCAATTCTGTGAAACTATTTTGAAATCCAGCCAGTGGTTTCAGACTAGAAGATTCCCCCCCCCCTGGCGGCCATGTTTTATAACGAATCAAAATAATTTCAAGAAATTTGGTACAGGGTCACCCAAGCAACAAATAAAAAATAACTTGAAGGACTTTAATAGAGGGTCCCAAGGAGCATTTCTGTGAAAACTATTTTTAAATCAAGCCAGTGGTTTTTGACAAGAAGATTTTTTCCAGTTTTTAAGCTTGTGGTTGCCATGACAACCATAGTTTTCAATATATTTTAATAAATTGAAGAAATTTGGTAAAGGACCATTGCAGGAACATTCCTGCCAAGTTTGGTTAAAATCCGCGTAGTGCTTTCGGAGAAGAAATTGTTTGAAGTAAAATATTGACGACGGACGACGGACGCCGGACACAGACTAACCACAATTGCTCACCCTTTAGCACTTCGTGCCCAGGTGAGCTAATAATGTCCGAGAAACTGAAAATAAAAAATATCTGGCCTACGGATACACACCTGCCAGGGCCAAGAGTGTTTCCGGGCCTCATGTCCTTGTACAATCCTGTAACTTTTACTTTGTTCTGCTGTCTTTACACCACAAGTAGCGGCCATCGACGAAAGCACGTTGGATTTCATATGCTTTTTGATCCCTGAAGCTATGAACATACTTATATTAGTGTGAATGTAACTGACGTTATCGCATGCGATTTTCTCTCACAGTATCGTGATTATGAATGTATTTAAATACGTTGTTTTTTTTCATTTGGAGAAGACATGTAAACGATCATGTGAATTTCCATACACGATCTCTGCAGTATACAAGCTTGTAGTTTAACAAAGATTCAAATTCTTTGCTGTCAGAAATCCAGCACAGGTGCTTTTATAATTAAGAACAGGGAAACCCAGATTTGTTCGGTCGGGAGCATGTTCAATTAAGTTCTCTCAAAATATCCCAATACAAAAACCATGTGTACTGTAACACAGATATACGAACAGAATTAACCAATTTTTTTTAATAAGTGATGCCTTATGCAAACAACAAAGAAATTCGGCGCATGTTGTAAATGAATGTAAAACAGTAGTATGAAATGTTTCTATATGTGAAATAAATAGAAAGAATATCTTTAATTAATGTCAATGCAATGAACTGATGAACTGCCCCATGCTTTAGATCAGTGCTACTTGAATAATCCAAATAAGTCAGACTCATCTGCTCATCAACGTCAGTATGTTTATGTATACAAACTAAAACTAAACATTTAACATTTACAACGAAATATATATATTTGAAGCGTTTTTCATGATTGAATTATTTTAGTTTACATTGCATTTATTCATAGTCTAAATAAAAAAATGTCTATTTTGTAGTTTGAATAGCCTCTACACGAAGAAACAATTTGTAAAATTTTGGTTTTTCCTACACATCGTATTGAAAATGCATTACACAAAATATAAATGGTATTCCGTAAATTGTCATAATTGAAGCATATGCAATTTTATGATTTGAAAACACTGGCAAACCCAACTAAGCAAAGTATACCTTTATAATATAAACCATGAATTGTAAGTGCACTTACTATGAGTATTAATAGTTGTTCCATTGACAAACTTTTTAACTTCTTCTTCGATATCGTTTTCCGGAGCATTTAATTTTTCGGCAGTCACAGACGTCCGTAAAACATACTGCCTCCTACATATGAGACTGTTGCGTCGACATTGCTTTTCCTCTTGTAAATAGCTATCCCCACACATCGTTGGTTGCTTACACTTCCGGTGTCTTTCTTTTTGACAACTCCGTGAACAAGGCGTCCACGTGGTCCAAGGGCCATATAAATATTTTAAAAGAATCTGTTTTACGAATTTACTATTCTTTCGTAAGCGCAGCAATTTCATTCGATTTCGGGACTCTTTATTTGAGCAATGGTCGTTGTGACAATCGCGTTTTTCTTTTATGTAGCTATTCCCACAATGGCGATATTTTTTGCAATGTCGCTTTCTAGACTGTTGACAGTTTTTGTTACACTCTGTCCACGCGGTCCAAGGGTGGTACATGGTCACTAATAGGTTCCCAGGGTCGAAATGCTTCTTAGGGTGAGATGCCTTATGTGTTACATTTCGGTTATCTGTCCCCGATCGTGGGTGGCGTACGTTGACCTTAAATATTAAAACATAATAAGTACATATTTATACTTATATTAAAAACACGATACTTGTACATGTTGATATTTTTAATATGCATAATAATATGGCAAACACACTAAAACATCGGCCTTCTGTAGCAGTCGACACCTTTAAATTCATCTTTCGTTTGTTCGACCATAATCACTATAACCATTGCTTTACGCATAATATTTGTTAAAAGTAGTATTGAACTTGGTATATGTTTTCATAGTATGTTCGTGTATTATACATAGTTTTCATCTGACTTAGTATAAGACATGCACTCAGATCGTCATATAATCAATTGCCTAATCTTGTTTTACGGTAAGACTTAACTACATTGAAACTTAATCAAATAAGGGTGGGACTAAGCTGCATAATGATGAGTTTGAAACCTTTTGGGAAGTGATTCGCATTAATGGAATTGAAACGCATTTGCAACGAAAACACATTGGAACAGATTCCAATTCTGATTGGAATTGTTGCAATTTTGTACTGGGCTTTGTAGATTGAAGGATTATATATATTATCACTTTGTACT